>JAOWBP010004368.1:4994451-5009669 GCA_028571105.1 Tragopan temminckii | reverse complement strand
AAAAGCTGCAGATCCATGCACTGTTCATACTGCTGCCTGCGAAGCTCCCATAGTTCTAGCAAGGCAGATCTTTCATCTGAGAGGATAGTCAGCTACGGGATTGGGAAGAGGAAACACTGTATTTAACAGACTGGTTCGTTTACTTCTCAATGTAAAATCAAGATGGAAGTCTGAACAGAAATTGTCGGTCTTAAAAGCTCTGTAACCTATAAAGATACTTCGCAGCTTAAAATCTTAAGAACTTCTAAATTAAGAGACACAGAAGGAAAAAAACGTAATTCTTGTAGGAGTTTTTGCTCTCAAGTTGCCCAACTTACCTTTTCTTTAACTTCATCAGAAGCATAGTGCCCAGCTGCAAGCAATGCCTGCCCGGACTCATCAGCAGATTTGAAGCTATCCTCGTGAGCATCAATTTCTCCCTATGAAATGGAAGTGAAAAAGTTATTTCCCACAATATAGCTTACAACAGAGTGACAAAATACTACTATTGAACATAAGAGATGCCACAGCCTGGGGGGTTTAAAGTTTATCATTGAGGTATTTAGATACAACATGCCAAACAAGAAAACTAGATTCAAATGCATCACCTTATACTGCAGATAAGGAAAGTATAAATTCATATGTTAAACAGAAAGTAAGGGTTGGTTTCAAGCTGCATTATTAGTTAAAGCAATTCCCCATGATGGAGAATTAAAACAGTTGTTAGTCCAACTGATTGCTATCAGGTCTAAATATTTTTGATAAAATATTATCATAAGCACTTTTAAATAGTTATCAGTATATCTACCTGCAATCAAGAACAACTAAGTAAAAAATCCTCAAATAAGAACAGTGAACCATGTTGTACAATCCAAGGATGCCAGTGATATGACATTAGCAGCCCTGGCCCAGAGACTGTGTGAGACACACAATTCAGTCTTAGAGAGCTGCTGGCTGGACTTGGCTAGCCATTATACCTTATGTTCCTGATGTCTATCTAGAAGGGCTTCTGCTCCAGCCACATCATTGGCAAGCTCATCAGCATTTATCAGAGCCTTCATCTCAGTTACCCAGCTGGTGAGGTCCCGGAAATCTGCAAGAAAGCGCTGCAACCTTATGAAAACAAGAGAAAAAATTTGGGAATCATTTGCTTGCATATTTTCTCAATCCTTAAACCAGAGGTAAAGGTTACAAACATGAAAGAAATTCCTTGGATAAAAACAAGACAATACAATACCAAAATGCAATTAGAATAGTAAATAATTAAGTTTTCTATCTAAAAGAGTCATTTAAAATTAGGAAAACGCTAAGTTTAAGAAGTAGAAATCTTTCAATGTTTCTTCAACGTATGTTTTTCATATAACTTACATAGATAGTAGAAGGAATGTTCTTAGTACAAGTCTATACGTTGAAGACAACAGAAACCAAGACAGTTCTCAAAGCATTTCAAGACAGCCCAGGGGAATGCTTCTGTCACAGTCATACCAGTGCGCGTGGGGGGAAGAACTGACAGAAAGTTTCAACTGCACATGCCTCAGCCTTAGAACAAATAAATTTTCAGATGACTTTCAGCACGTTCTTACAGTTATTGCCTTTGGCACATGTTTAACACTTATCAGGAAAAACGATCAGTTTCTGTTTCCCTTTTAAATTTTATGTTAACTGAAGAGAATATGCCAGTGAAGGCAAAATAAGAATGGTTACTTGGTGCAAGATTTATGGTGGTGAAGACATACACAATGTGAGGGAAAGAACAGCAGAAACACAATACCAGAAAGGACAAACTAACCACCACATTAGGCTAAGTATCTTATCAGCACGGCTTCTTAATAGTGATCTAATAGTTTAGTTTTCATAGAGAACCACGCTGGTACAGAAACAAGATGAAAACAAATCCCACAGCAACAGGGCAACCGTCACAGATGAGAGTAATATTTCTTTTAGTCTGGGACAGTACACCCAACAATACACCATACTTCATCTCTTAACAAAATCACAAAAAGACTCCACAGTGAACAGATTTATAATATGCACATTAAAAAACAACAGAACACAGTCAGATAGCATTTTGGAACGCAGACATCAATAAAAAGTGAACATGTCCTAAAAATTCAAGGTGTCTTCATAATTGATGTATATTCAGAGAATGACCACGAGCTTTAAAGTATTTATATAAATAGTTCTTTTTACAAGAAGCTGATGTAAAGTATCACCTGGTGACTAAGACTACTGAAAACACCAGCATCATCCCAAACTTTTGGGAACAGCCTCCCTTTCTTCTATTTCACACAGTCTTATATCAAATTTGAATATGGAAGAAAGGAAAAAAAGCCATTCTAGCAATTCAGTACTCCTACCTGTAGGAGTCATTAAGGCGAGCATGTCTCTCTGCTGCCAGAGTTCGGATCTGCTCCCAGTTGGCAATCAGTTCCTCCCGTTTCACTTGAATTTGAGAAGCATTTATTGGGTGAGACTGCTGCAAACGGTCAGCTTCTGCACAAAGGGCCTTAACCTAAACCCAGACAGTCACAAACACTGAATAAGCTTCTAGCCTTTTAAAAACAGGTTACCTAGTTTAAATAGTAGATAAAATGCATCTCATACAAGTACCTTATCCTCCAAAGCTGCAAGATCTCTTTCCAGGCCTTCATGTTTACGCAGTAAAGCTTGCACGGTGGCCAAGTCTCTGCCGAAGTCATCTGAGGCCATCAACTGCCCTTTCTCCTTAATCCAGCTGATAGTTTCATCCACATCCCTTCAAAACAAAGCACAAATTGAAAGTAGTAAATCTTTTAAGGAAAGGGGAAGAAAGAAGGATGTTTTCACTTATTACAGACATACTTGCATTGCAAACTCTTACATAAACACTGCAGATGATGACAATAAAAAACTAACAAACCAAAGGCACCTGAAAAGATGTCCATACATTTTTTAATCCCCAAATGCATTCAAGTGTGCTGGCAGGCCATTCTTCAGATGGTGTCACCAAATGGAAACTACCAGTCACTTTCCTACCCTAGACCCCTCTCCAATTTAATTATAAAAACCTCAAAATAACAAGCAGCAGATAAGATAGAAAGACACTGCTCAAAGACAGACACCCACCCAACCCCCTTCCTGCCCTGAACAACTGGACTGACATCTAGCCAGCAACAACAACAAAGAAAAACAACCTCTTTAAAGGCTCATGTAGGATAGAACAGGGGGAAGCTCTCAGAGTAAAGACTGGGAGAACTGCCAAGCAAAAGAATGAACAGAACTTCCAGGTGTTGAAAACTTAGAACAGAATGACTGTTTCAGAATTCCCTTTGAACAAGTTTCTCAGTCACGAGGAAGAGTAAAACAAAACCAGAGAGTGGTAGCCCTTCTCACAATACTGTGTGTAGCTAGAAGGATCATCAGACATCTATATATAGATACGACATCACTTCAGCAGATCCAGCCAGGATCATACCTGTTGAAGCGCTGAACTTCAGCTGCCCCAAAGAGTTTTCCTTGCCTCTGTTGGGCAAGCCCCTTAAGACGTTGCCAGCTTGCATTTACTTCATCCTGTTTGGACTTTATAAGTTCCTCCTCAGGGTGCTGTTCCTAGTAAGCAAAGGAAAAAATGCTATTTTCAGATGTTCTATTCTATCAATTGAGAAACCACTGTTTTCCAAGAAATCAATTTATAATCACTGTACTTTCCAAATGATCTCTCAGTTCAGTAGTTTTCCTAAAGTGTCACTGTGCAAACATTGAATACTCATGCAGCAGTCTCTCTATGAACTATGTAGTCAACAGGAAGGGGCCAGTAAACAATATATTGCATTCTAGGACACAATACATCCTGCCCTGTCTCCAGCCATTCAAATAGCCAGGACTCTAAACACATGTGCAGTAAACAATACTAATCTTCTACCAAACTGCAGGAGTGGGGAGAGGATAGGGAACACTGCAGACAAAACGTTGCTGTTATATCACCAGCCAGGAAAGATATTCAACATACATGAACATTTACCTGGATAAGTTTGCCAGCGAACTGGTTCACTTCATTCACTCTTTCCTCATGAGCTGCCAGATCTGTTTGGAACTCTTCAAATTTCTTCTGCAAAACCTCAACATGCTCTAAGTCCTGTCCAAGCTCTTCTGAGGTCACTATTGCTTCCTAGCACAATAAAAAAAAAAAAAAAAAAAGTATATTTCAGTATAACCTAGGAGAAATCACTACCAGAAACCAGGAAGCAAACTGGACTAATCAGATTTTAAACTACAAACTTTCTTACTTCAAAGCATGAACCTCTCCCACCCAACACCTCTCCATAATTACAGAAAACATCCCAGCTCATTATGAGTATTATTTTTTCATCTTTGTTTTTGTTCGATTTTCAAGTCATTAAATCAATTCCATTATCACAGGCTCACTGTTCTGTGTGTGATGACCAATGCTGCGGCCATCTAAAATACTGAAACAAAATATTCTTGAAAAAACCATATTTTTGTAACAACAAAATAATTGGCCATGCAGTGTCTGAAATTTATGTTTTTCAGTTACTTATGCATTTTGCTGTAGTTTTCTGAAACAAGACCTATTTATGAGAAGTGCACTGCCATATTCTGTAACAGTTATGCAGGGTTTAGAGTTTGAACCCACAGTGACACAAAACCAAAAGCTATCATTATGAAAACCCAGATGATCATTTTGTGGCTTTTTTTTGAGATTGTGGTTTGTGGTCTCTTTCTTCAGAGCTCAGAGAATTCAAAGCCAACAGTTCTCTTGCAGCAAGTGTCCTTACAATGTGCACCTGAAGATACTGCAATCTTAAGTAATAATGTATGTAATTATGTACACATGGCTTGCTGGTTAGGCTGGCCACTTTCCCTAACAAATCATTTAGAACATTTATAACAAAAATTTGCTTTTACATGTTGCAGATTTCCCTTACAAGAAACCTGAATTTGAGTTCTATGAAAAATATGAAGTTCTTCCTAGAGTAAAGCCCAGGGTTGATTACGTTTAGCTATGCTCTCCAACATGCAGGCTTCCCCTTACTCTAGTTCCTATTTTTTGTGGCTGCAAAAGGAAGAGTGGTTTGCATACCTACTGCTCATACAACACGAATAACCTAAATGAAATGTACCAGTAAAATGAAATGCCTCTAGAAGTTCTCTTGGGCTACCTGAACTCCAGCTACTATACAAAGATGGAAATTTCCACACAGATAAATACAATTTCCCAAGAAGAACACAGTGAACACAGGTAACAATGTACCTTGTCATTGATCCAGTCCATGACATCTTCACACTCCCGTAAAAACTGCACCAGCTTCTGTGCTTGCAGCAGCTTCACTCCCTTCTCTCTCATTTTTTCCAGTAATAACTCCCATAGTCGGTGCAGCTCCTGCAGACGAGTCTGGAACAACAGGATGCTGATATTAAAATCCATATCAGACAAGAACAAATGTGTTCCCTTCCTGTCCTTAGGATGAGGCTTTTTCCAATGTGTCATGCTCCTAAATCTTAACAGACAGAGAGTGAAAGCACCTCATGAAATCTTCACCTCCATTAATTAGTTTAAGTGATATAAAATAATATAACAATATAAAATTGGAAATTACTGAACTGAATATTTAAACACTTATTAATTATTGAAACCATTATACAGTTATATTCATAGAAGTGAAGTAAGCATTTTGAGACATAATTGGATCTAAATTCTACAGTACTGAAGTCAGACCCAAAAACTCCAGCAAAGCACTGATGTTCCAATCTTTTAAAATTAAGTCAACTCCCAAGATGCAAATCTTCTTCTCATTTTGGAATATCTTTTTATTTGAGACCACACGTTTTGCTTCAAGTCAAATTTGTGCCACTTCACAGTATTTTCACTGTTTGTCCTTGCAGCAGTCAGTTAATATATTTAGCCAACACTGTTAAGTATGACAATACTTAAATGCTAGGATCAGTTACTAGCTTTAATGTTGAGTCTCTGTGGCTGCATTCTGCCCTTCAGAATACATTTGGGAGCGACTGTAAATTTTATAGACAATAAAAAGAAAAACCACACTCCCACACAGGCACACAACTTGCAAAACAGGAAAGTATCTGCTCCACCCATCACCTAGAAGGCTTTGCTCATCTAGATGTGAAACTTGAAAGTCACGCTAGAAAAGCTTTTGAACACCCAGCATGGGTGGATACTTATTAAATCCTTTTAGAAAATTAAAATTCACTTAGGTAGGTTTCAAGGGAAGAGAAAGCTCACACTACTCAATTTTCTACTGTTGCCCCAAAGGATAATGCAAACTGTCAAGCAAGGAAGACAGAAGACATGGCAAAAAGAAGTTGCACTGCACAGCCAGGAGTTTCACCTACTCGTATGTGGGACCCAACTTGGGTGGCTGTTACTATTGGGCGCTGTGCAGTCCTGTACGGCGTGAAAGACTGAACCATTAAAAAACAAGTTATCACTCCAAGCACAACACAAGTGAGAATTTACACTGAGCAGCACAGCTAAGAAACATTATTATTTAAGGTCACTCAACCAGCAAGTTATAATGTTCTACTTAAGCAAACAAATGCAGTGGTTAATATCCCTAACATCTGGTCTTGTGAATTGGCTGCTTCTTGATGCTGTGCCTTTTTGGGAAGAATCATAAGCATCATTCATCATTTGCCTTGTGACTTTCAACACATATTGGAATTACTGGAGATTTTCCAGGCCAAGTTCCTGAACTCCGTGTGTAGAAAGTTCACTTATGAAGCAGATCTATGAGCTTAGTGCTTAAAGCCTGTAAACGTTCCAAATACAAATTCTCTTGCGATTTCACTCAAAGTACTTGTAGAATTTTAAAATGTGTTCTAGAATATAGAGTTATGCACGTAACCTACAAAAACTGTTCTAGAAAAAGTCTTTAAGAGGAAAAAAGTTTTCAAACTCACTCTTATGGTTTCAGATGCAAAATGGCCTTCATTGATCATCTGATTTCCAGTCTCATCCAGCTTAACGATAGCCCCTGAATTGGCCTGCACCTCAGCTTCAAAGGCCTGGTGCTTCTGCAGCTTCCCCTGCAAGCAAAAAATCAAAGAACGTGGCTGAGATTTGGTGCACAGCTCTCCCCTACATATCCCAACATCAGAATTTTTTGCTTATTTTTTGCTATTTCGTACTGAAAGCAAATAATACAATAGTACAGTTGAAGTCACAGTTGTACCATGCTTTGTGAGTAGATACAACAATTTAGGTATGTCACTGCTGTGTTTGCTCTCATACATCTGAGAGTTCTAACATCTGAAAATCCATCTCCCACACAAGTTTGTTTTCTTCAGATATCTTTTTATAGTGTTTATTCACAGAGCTGAAGCGCCCAAGAGATTCTAAGATTAACCCAAGCTGGTTTTACATTGCACTAACTTTTTCTATATTGCTTTAGCATATTATCTGCTATCAGAAATATTTCAATCATGTCAGCAAAGACACAGCGCTCTTGGAGAGCACTTGGCAAGGCTGCATGTATTTGCATCCAATTTTTGCTCTCAGACCAAGCTACACATATGCATTTGTTCCTCCTCCAGCTGACGTGGTACATCCTAATATTAACAGTACAACGCCATAAGATAGCAGTAGGGCTTGCCTGTAAATTGCTTGGGTCTTTGTAATTTTCATCAGATGCTATCTGGAGTTTCTCTTGGATCCATTTTTCAAGCTCATCTGCATCGCGCTGGAAGAACTGGAAGCGATAGGAATCTTCGAGTTTTTGGCGCCTCAGAGAAGACAGTTCCTTGAACCTGTGGTAACGGTCCAAAACCTGCTGACGCCGTTCTTGGATATCTTCTGCTGTTTCCAACACTTTTACCCCACTTGGATCCATTTTCTGAAAGCCAAAAAACACTCAGTTAACGTTTTGTTTGTATTATAAAACAAAGCTATGGAGATCTGTGAAAGAAGAACCTGGTTTTTGTTTGCTGGTCATTGGTGTGTATTTCTTTCTTTTAAATTCAAATGTGGTTTACTTACAGTAAATGCATGTAGGTATGCACATAGAACATAAATAAATAGGAACATGTAGCAGGAGATCATGGAAAAAGAACATTTACAACAGCATTAAACATCTTCTTGTCTTGGAAAACTATGGCTACCACTGCCTGCCCAGCAGCACGAAGGCCATGCCACCCACAGCTCAGCATGCAAGCATGAAATACAGATTGTAAAAGGGTGCTTCAGAAACATGTTTGTGTGCACTTATGCATATATGTGTGTATATATATATATATTCACGTGTAGATATATAAACATCAGATGTTTCCTGGACAACACGAAAACTTAGTTAAAATACTGAGTACAGATAAGCTCCAGTAATGATATTTAATACTGTTCCTTAAAGAACAGCTAACGAGCCCCCACAAGTACATCTATATGCATACAGACACATATATACAGGGACTATACATGCATATTTTGATACACACACGTGTGTGTGACACAGCCACTCTGCTCTCTCAGACAATCAAGCAGTCATAAACCCACTCTCCACACCCCACACACATCTGCAAAAGCCAACCCAGAGGCTCAGGCTCTGTTTCACAGATCTGATGTTGTCAACAGAGAAGGAATTCAAGGAGTATTTTGTATAACCAACAATCTCTCTTCAACTGGAGATCCTTACGTATCACTTCATGCGCTGAAAGCTGTTATTGTTACTGCAGACTCAAAAAAACTGATCACAGTTTTATCTAATTTCTATTAACGTTGGGATCACCTTTACTTTTCAGTTCCTAAGCTTTCAGAAAGCATTTTGATGTTCAGTAAGGAACCTGTGCATTACAACAGAAGTGTGACACAGATTAAGAAGTACCTTTACTGTCAAAGAGTTTAGGTACTTACGTGCTCTTTTGACAGCTTGCTATGCATTTCAAGCAGCTGTTGCAACAAATAATCAGTGCTCGAGCAATTATGCAATTAATGTCTGGATGTACAAGTGCTTACATGTACAGCTTGGTTAATGCCTTTATTACAAATGTTGTAAGCATCAAACTAAACGTACCTCCCATCAATCCTACAAAATAAGAAGTGGAAGGGAAAGTGTAAAACTGTGCATGGAAAGACACAGGCAATCTCTGAAATACATTGTTAAATACAAAATTAAGCACTAGCTAGCTGCATGCTTTAACTAGATGCATATCTTGCACAATGACATGAAAAACTGGCCAGGTTGGAATGCTATCTGCATGGCTGTGTTTGCTGTGTGGTTTCCAAGCACTCGCAGTGGGGCCATGTGACAGAAAGGATGAGTGGGGCAGAGCCCCCTGCCCAGCACCGCTGTGCCACAGCAGTTGTTACCTGGTGAACTCTGAGCTCAGCTGTAGTGGTTCAAGAAAGGAAGGAAGGAAAGCTCAGCTCCGCTCTCTCTTCCAGGCTGGCTGTTCTGCTGCCACGAGGGGTATGGAACAAAGGGGCTGCGTGGGCTGAATGGCAGGAACGAAGCCTGGGGAGACCAAAAGCTCCACTGGATTGGTGTATCTGAGCTTTAAAAGATCAAAACCCAAATATAGCTGGAGGCCAGTTACGGGTCGTCTCCTGCAGAAGACAGCTGTGTGAAGGGCTGCTTCAGACTGTCTTTCCCCTCCAGGAAGCAAGCCAGGAAAATCAGAGGAAGTTTTTAGCAATAGCTTCCTTCCCCACACTGCTACAACGTGTAGCAACTCCAACAATTCTTTCTTTTTTCTATTTTTTTCCTTTTTTTCTTTAAACTGAATTCTGCTCAGCAATGACAAAGGGGCAGTCAGCCTAGCCCTAATGGACCACTCCTTGTTCTGGATTTGGGCATCACCAGGAAAAAAAAAGAACTCATTATGTTTCAGAACTCCACACAGTCACCAGATCAACTGTCAGCTTATATATCAGTATGAGAAGTAACCTCCGCAGCCCAAGTGATCTCAAATTACTTTAAATTGTTATTTTATTAAATAATTATTAAAATATTAAATTGTTGAAGTTAGATCACTAAATTATTCTACATTAAAATAAAAGAAGCCCCCCTGTGATTTAGACCAGTCACCGGTTTGCCTCTCAGCACACCAGCTATGCAATCTGGCTCCTCTTTTTGCTGGAATCCATTAAAAGAAAGGCTCCCTTTATAACACAGCAAGTCGAGCCAGTCCATTGTAAAAGAAGTGCTTTGCTCTAGCAATAATAGACTGTTCTTTCCTGCAGCAGATAGCTGACGTCAGCAAGGCGAGATGGTGCCAGAACACGATCAGCAGTCGCTGGGGAACTCTGTGCTCTGAAGTCATGGATGCTGCAGAACACCACCCCTCAGTGCCAAGGGACTCTGTGAGATGGTTCCAAGGCTTTTTGGTTCAGTGCACCATCTGCATTTCAGCCCAGAGAAGGCTCCAAGGAGACTTTACAGCGCCTAACAGGGGTCTGTGGGGAATGTGGGGAGGTGTAGTGGCAGGACAAGCAGTAACGACTTTAAACAAAGAAGGGTAGGGTTAGATGTTTGGAAGAAATTGTTCACTGAGGGCAGTGAGGCCCTGGCTCTGCTGCCCAGAGATGTGGGTACCCCATCCCTGGAGGTGCCCAGGCCCACGGATGGGGCAGTGAGGGGCTGTGCCCACAGCAGAAGCTGGAACCAGATGATCCTTAAGGTTTTTCCGACCCAAACCATGCTGAGGTTCTATGGAGGCTCCACCTTCCCCTCCAGCACACCTCCGCACAGCCAGCAGCAGATGGACTGAACAGAAGCTCTGTTAGAAGCACAGCTCATCCCACAGTGACCTGACCCCCTCCCCCAGCCTCCTGGGGGACAGCAGCCCCACCCTGCACTGCCTGCACAGGCTGATAAGCTGCATGGGGCCGGGCTGCAGGAGGCCGTGCTGGGGGTGCAGTGTGCTCCTCATGCTGCACTGAATGGCTGCAGGAGGTGGCTCTGAACCAGGCCCTGCTCCTCGGAGAGTATCTGCTGTTCTGTCTTTGTGCTGTGAGACTGCACTTGGAAAGTCACTAACTGGCTCATGACTAGCTAAAGGGCAACCCAAAATGCTCCGTCACGCCGCACTGCTGCAGTGGTGTTCAAAAAAATTAAAAAAAAAAAACACAAGCAGGTTTAAAACCAGAAAATCAACCAAACAAGAAAAAACAACTGAAGTTATTGCTCTCCTCCTACAGGCCAAAATAGCCAGCCTGCCCCGTTATGCACACTGAGTGCTGACACACCAACAGGACACACAACCACGGACAGCTATGGCCGCTGCAGTGCACAATGATGATGTCAGCAATAGTGCTGGGGTGTGGGAGGCAGCGAGGTGGGCTCAGCGGGAATGACAGCAATGCTGGCAGGGCAGGCATGTCAGAGGTCAGCGTTTTCCTGACCTAAATGTGGTTTCAGGGATTTAAAAACTCCAGTGCAAACTACGCTGAGTGCTGCACGGTAGACTTTGGCAGCTTTTTCCAAACAATTACACAAAGCTGAAAGAAGAAAACCACTCTACCTGAAAAGCAATCAGATATCACTATATAAAGATCATTATCTTGAGATGTGGTAAAATAACGACTGCTGTCACGACAAGCCCCGATATGCTGCATGCACTCAGCACCGCTGACCCCAGCAGCAGCACCACACAGTTCTGTGCTCAGTGTCACACTCAGGCAATGTGGCCCTGAGCCACAGGGACATCATCACTGCCTCCCATGGGATCCAATCACCCATGGCTTTCTCAAAGCAAAGGAACCACCCCGGCTGCTGCTGCCAGGGGAATGGTGCAGTGTGCGTGCCTCAGAAGTAAGCGAGGGCATCCATCATACACACCATGCTGCAGATTTTAAATGCTAACGAGGGATAATTAATGCACAGTCATTTAACTTGCTATTAATTTAAATCTAGAAAATAGAGAAGTGCCAAGGGAAGAACGCAGCAGAACCCTGTGTCCCAGTGCTCCTGGTTACCATCACGGGTCAGCCAAGGACCGCAGAGCCAAGCCAAAGTAAGGCAGGTGCTGCAGCACAAAAGCCCATTATGCTGGAGCTGCAGTGCAGTGCTGTAGGATCGCACAGACCAAATGCAGCACAGGTAACATCCTAACGTGCCCCCAGAGTTAAGCTGGCATTGCAGGGACACAAAAAAAGGTCTCATTTGTGTTTGAACTAGAGCAGGCTGCAAACGCGCTGATGTGGGCTGATGAGGGCTTGTGCACAGCCATCCATGTTTCAAAACCTGTATGGCAATTAAAAACCTGCTCATTTTTAGGCATGTTAACATTTTCATTCTGCAGCCAAACTGGTGAAGCTGTTTAACAGGGTCTGAGTTTGGTGCCTTGATGCATAACTGGGTCGCTCTGCTTTTGGTGTCAGTGCAGCTCTGCTCCAACACAGCACCCCGACCGCACTGCAGAACCGCAGGGCTACAGGTAATGGGATGTTACATAACTCACCCAGCATGCTCCATTCCTGTCATCTTTTCATTATAATGCTAATTCCAGCACAGACATTCACCTGACTCATTTCCAAATAGAACCTAGCTGCTGTGCCACCCAGGAGAAGTTTGGCCCCTGTTTGTTTTACCATCTCCAAACTGAAAATGGCACAGACGAACAGTGAGAGCACAACACATGAGTTATACATTTGTGTGAGTGGATGTAACAGGAACCAAAGCTGACTTTAAATGTACAATGTGCTATGATGTAAATCTTACCATCATTGATTTTTAGATAGCTAAAAAGACACGGCACAAGAATTCTCTAAAACAAGAAGCTCTTAGAAAATTAATCCACACCAACAGCTGATTATACTGAACTACAAAGTGTTCACACATCATGCATCGCAGAAATTAGGAAACTCAAAGTATTAGGGGAAAGCCAGAGCAGAATGAACAGTGAAGTACAAATAAAGCATTTGCTATGTCATACAAATTCTCAAATCAATGGGTTTTTGTTACAAATAGGTCACTGCAATGAAGGCAGGCAAGTATGGCGACAGCACCACATGCATTACGTAGCAATACCTGGACTTTGACTTTACGAAACGATGACAACATGATGGAGGAATGCAGAGTCTAAAAGGGAGGGGGAGATCAAGATAACATTCAGCTCACTATGAGTGCAAGGACACAGCTTCGTTCTCTTGTTTCTTTTTCTAACACACGAACTCCATCAGAGCACACACCCCACGCTGCCCCTTTGGTTCTTTGCCACACACAGCAGTTTGGTGTTACTGTTCCACAAGTGACTGCAGGCAACAGAACCCCCCATGCAAACAGGTTACGATCACCAGCAGGAAGAGTTAACGTGGTCAGTGCTGACCTTTCCAGTTAACTGAAACAAACCAAACCCTACCATAATCTGAAGGTCAAAACAGTCACTAAAGGAAGTTATCTGGACTTGGCAAATGACATTTCTCACGACACGGTAATCAAATGGGGTGGCTGAATTTCAAGGCACAAATGCAACGAGAAGGTTTCAAATATCTCCGAAGATGTTTACTTCCAATTGCCATAGTTAAAAAATACAAAACAACAGTTGCAGCAGGAGATATTTTTTGAGATGGCTCATTATATAGCTGTTAAGTATATCTAATCCAATAAATTTCCAGCTGAAAGCTGCCCTGCTGCCCCTAGCTCTACATTTTCCCCATGAGTACGCTGCAGTCCCTGAAGCAGCTCACAGACAAGCGCAGTTTGCTGTCTTTGTGCTTGCTGAAGCCACTGCATATCTCCCGTGGCATCTGCATAGCTGACCGCGGATCGGTTGCAGCAGGGAAGGCAGGGTGCCACCCGTTTGATCAGCAATATCGCCGGGCTATGCTTGGCAATCCCCACCAGCAGCATCTGCAGTCTGCTCCACCCCATTTTTCTGCTGCCTACACTCCAGGGACAAATGGAAAAAACAGACTCCCACACTACATTAACATGCAGTAGAGAAAAAGGAGGAATTCGTATCATTTCTTCCAACACAAGGGGAGCGATCCATTTCCCCCCAAAAGCAATGTATTTATGAAGAACACAACTGCATGCCATAAATACATGATGTGGATAAAAACAAGTCAACAGTGACACTGAGCTATTCGCATTAAGTTACCGGGATGAGCTATATGTGTAATGGTTGAGAAACAGGGATTTCACACCGAGGTACCACCCTGTTGTAGGAAATGCACGGCTCCTCCTGCCTTCCTCCTCCTGTGCAGGAGAAAAACACGCAAAGAGGGCTTAAAAAAATAGCCTTCACCTTCTGATACCTTGTTATTATTAATACTTCAATTAAAAATATTAGATACATTTGTCCAAGTTCATCTGCCATGGACATCAAGAAAGCATCACTCCTAGATCTGATTTTAAAAATTCTATTTCAACCCAATGCATTCAGATGTAGTTTCTCTGCCCCCAGCAGTGACAGAAATAAAGGACTTGATGCAAACAAGGCAACCTGCTCGCTTGGTGCCAGCAATTCCACTGCTGCACTCACAGACCCCGCACGCAATGCAGCAGAGCGCGCCCTATTTCCAACCTTTTGTTCATTATTTATAACTTGTTCGGCACAAACAACCACAAACCATTGTTAGGTGTGTTTAAAGGCAAGAAAAAAAAAGAGTTGTATGTGGCAATTTAATCATTCTTTTGGAAAAAATAAAAATAAAAAACGGAGCCTGTGAGCAAGGCCATTCAGAGAACACAGCCTTTGGAATCTTCTGGCACTTCACTCCCAACACAATGCCAGAAGAAAACAGATCATTTTTTTTTCTTTTCCAGAAAGATACAGAAGCATTTCAGGCAGGTTGGGTTCTTTTGTTGTTGTTTTTTCCTTCCCTGATGCGTTCATTTGCCATCTCCAGACAACTGCTGCTGCTCAGAACACACGTACACGATGCAATGGCAGGGCAGACACACTGCTATCCATCCCTGCCACCCATCCGTCCATCCCCACACCCAGCAGGGAGCTGCACTGGAACGCACAGCGTTACCCTCAGCTTTTCGTGCACAGCTCTCATCTACCGAGGCACTAACCACAGAAAGGCTGGAATTCGTTCTTCTCTAATAGAGGAAAAAAAAAAAAAAAAAAGCTGAATTTCTATATATATTTTTTTCCTTTTCCTTTTTTAACACAAAGACGCACCAGGGAGCTACCAGGGGACGAATGCGGCCCTTCGACGACTGGGGCCGCGCTGCCCGCACGTTACTGACGGGTTACTGACGGGTTACTGACGGGTTACTGACGGGTTACTGACGGGTTACTGACGGCCCCTCGCTCCCCTCAGCCGCTGACCTTGG
>JAOWBP010004368.1:4965243-4984801 GCA_028571105.1 Tragopan temminckii | reverse complement strand
AAGCTGTCCAAAGGCAGCAACGTGGTCCACGTGATGCTATCCTACACCAATGTCCCAGACAGTGATTTAGGATCAGTCATGCTTTCATTTTTATTTACCCTTCCTTTCATCCTGTATATCTCTTCATACATCTGAATACAGCCTTCAACTTTTGCCATTTTAGATACAGGAGGGATTGGAAAGACTTCTTGATTCACTTCCAGCACACCAGGATCACTGCTTCCCTGCAAGGCCAGCATACAAGTAGAATCAGTGACTGAATACAGTAACAGAAACTCATGGAGGAAACCTCTTAAACTGCACATTATTCATGGAAAAACAGACAGGTGAGTCAACCAACGTGCAATTTGTAGAGCGGTTAAATAACCCAGCCTCACAATTCTAAGGCATCTTCCATCAGCTACATAAGATTTGGATGATCACTTTTCCCAATCATTAAATCTGGAAGCAGAGATAGCAAGAGCTCACTGACTTAGACTGGAGGGAATCCCCAGGCTTTCTGTGCATTCACAGAAGATGTGAAGCTGGAGGAAACCAGGATTCGTTTATTTTTTTAGACTGTTCTTCAGGAGAAGCCCTCAACCTCCCTTAGAGCTTTTGTCAGATCCTGTTGATATACTTCTCAAGTCTACATGGGGCCAAGACGATGCAAACCTCCACCACTCAATATCACTGCAGTGCACGAAGCCCTCTAACGCAGAGCTGCAGACATTTGTTCTCAGAGGGTTCATCAACTTCACTGCTCCACAGCACAGCTTCCCCGCCAGCCTCCCCCCTTCTGCCCCTTTAAAGGGAACGATGCTCTTCATACCCACTGCATCACCCGGTTATGCCACAAAGAGCTGAAGCAGAGCACGCTTTCCTCCACAAATTAACACAGCACAACCCAAAACGTATCAGACGTTTCGCAGCGGTCGGGAAGCTCTTTTTCTCGGTGCCGGGCTGCAGTTACACGGCTACCTTGGTCTCGCTCCGTGCTGCAGCTGAGGGCGCTGAGGGCGCTGAGGGCTCCTCGTAGGCGGGCGCCGATCCCTCCTCAGCGGGCGGAGCTGCGTGAGAAGCGGCTCCTCTGGGCGCACAATCGGAGCGTGCCGCCGCCTGGGCTGGCGAACCGGCCATCCTATCCAGGACCCAGCCGGCATAGGAGGACAGCGTCAGAGGAGAGATGCATCCTTCCAAGATATCCTGGGGAGAAACGCATTTTGGCGAAGCACCGCCCGGCCTGAGAGGCGCTCCCGGCGCTCCTCCGTCGGCGGTGCCCGCCGCCCCACCCCCAGGAGCCTCACCTCGTCCCCGTCCGAGTGACGGAAGTATTTCAGCCGGCCTTTGCTGGAGGAGCGCAGTGCTTCCAGCGTCTCCCAGCGGAGATCCCTGGCCTGCATGACTGACCCCAAGCCTTCATAGGCCGCGCCGCCGCCCCGCCGGGCGCACAGCGACTTCCGCTTCCCCAGCGGCGCCGCCATCGCCCCCTGGCGGCCGGGCGGAGCTCTGAGCCTCTCTGCTCGCTCAGCAGCCGCCTATCGCAGAAAGCGCCGAGGGCGGGAGGAGCGGCTCCGCAGGCGCGGCGGTTTGCGCCGCTTGGCCTCTCTTCGCGCCTTCCACGACGCTGCCGTGAGACCCAACGGCCGCCTGTGCCGCTGCCACAGGGCGGTTGGCGCGGGATGGCGGTCCTGTGGCCGGAGCCGGGCGCCTTTTTCTGTCCGCCTCCCCGAAATAAAAAAGGCAGCACAGTGAAGACAAACGCTCCGATATAATCAATTAAAATTTAGTTTATTTCTTTTTATTACCATAGCACCTTTAGGATCTTTTTTAAAAAGTTACACGCAAAATGACAGAATTCTCCAATAATGATTATCTTAGAAAACATTTATGACAAATAGCGCCCCGTGACCACATCACACAGCAATAGGATACAAAAGCGTTAAAAAATAAAAGCAACGTCTGCGTTTGTCCCCACTCACAGGGAGGAGCAGAAGGGCAGACAGCTGCAGGCACAGCCCCACACAGCTGGGTTTCCAGAGCACGCAGCTGGGTTTGATGGAGGCGTGAAGCAGCACCCACTCTCCAGCGGGCTTTGAGGCGATCGGTATTTCATGCACACGCTGAATTCAGCCAGCATTCATCCAGCATTCACAGTGAGGCCCGGCCGAGGTGCTGCTGAGGTTGAGCTGCAGCCTGCCCTTTGAATACAGATGGTTTGGGCACAGTCCTGGGGCTATTCAGGCTCAGGAGACCAGGATTTGGGTGAGGGGTAAAGCAAAATTAGCATCACGCTAAAAAACGTGAGGATCACAGAGCACACAGGAGTCAAGTTTAAAAAAAAAAATAAATCATTATTTCTGGTATAAAACTGTTTACAAACACCACAGTGGTTCAGAAGAAATCTCTTGTAAGCATTAAGCCCCAGGTATGTCCCTTATTTTCAGCTTCATGCTTCCCTGAGAGGTGGGTGGACTTCTCTCCCACCATCCCATCATCCACTGTACCACCAGAACATGTAACAACAAAAAGCAGAAATAGCACATGATCTCCCCCAGTACAGAAAACAGGGGGGAAAAAAAAAGAAAAAAAATGAAGTGTGAAACATTAACACAAGTAAAACCACTGCTGGGTTTAAAGAGCTGAAAGCATCCAGAGCTCACAGGATGAAAAGGGCCTTTTCCACCATATGCAAAACCATCCTGTTTTGGGGCACAGCTTACAGAGTAATGCCAACCTCCACCACCAAACCAGCACTGCTAATGCTCTGCGTGCTAAGATTCTATGCCACCATCATTCCATCATCTCCTGCTGCAAAGAAAACACTTCTCCCTTAAGTGACCCTGAAATTTCTCCATTTTCAACCCATTTTCTAAACAACGTATGGCTTTGACATAGGACTCATTTTGTGCTTAAATGCAGAGGTGCAGAGAGAGCACAGCCCTCAAGGAGAAGAACGAGAGCGGCTGGGAGAGCCCAGCAAGGCACTGTCTCCAAACACATTGGCATAGGAAGATTTGAGGAACTGGACATAGTTCTGCATGCTGCGATTTGTGCTCTCTGACTGCTCCAGCCGATCCTTTAAGTCCTGCAGGCGGCTCTCATAGCGGCGCTCTGCCTGTAACAAAGCACAGAACGAGGCTGAAAGGCAGCAGCACTCACCCTGCTCGCTTCTTCAGCTGTTCCAAGGAATCCCCACAGCCAGCAAGGACTAGCACAGTACTGGATGGCATTGCCACGGATGGTGCTGTAGCCTTTGCCATTTGTTCTGCTCATTCCCAACATCATTCAACAACCCGACAATAAATAACAGGAGACAACGCAGCTAATTGGTTGGCCTTTTTAAACTGATGAGCTATAGTTGTGTGGAATTAAACGTACATCTCTGAAAGCCAACCTGACCTGATTCACGTGCCAATCCAATTCCAAGTAAAAGTAATGTAAACGAGCAGCATAAATACACAATATAGAAGAGTCTCACTTCTAGGATCACAACACCATCTGACACAAATCCCATCTGAACATAAGCCCGATTGCTTTCTTACACACACTTCAGCTTAGAACAAGTTCTAAACATCTTTTGCAGGGACCTCTGTCTATGGACAGACTGCTGCCAGGATGCTGCCAGCACAGTGAGCACTCCTCACAAATCACTCACATCATCTTTGTTCCGACGCAGCTGGTTCAGCTCTGTCTTAATCCTACTCAGCTGGGTCTCCAAATCCAGCACCTTGGACTGAGCTGCCCTCTCTCTGGATGTTGCTCGTTCTCGAGTTTGTTCGACCTGCACATAACAACAGGATAACCTTGTCAGAAAGGTGTCTGTGGAAGAATAATTCTTCCCTGCCTTACTGCCCACAAATCCCCTGTACATTTACTTGGACAGATTCCTGTACGTAAGCAGCAGGTCAGCCCAGGGCTTTTCTTACTTCTGTTGCAAACAATAGTGTCATAGGCTGGGGTGGCATTTCCATTTTACAGTCTGGGTAGTTGCAGGAACATCAAACAAGAAATCCCTTACTTGTCGTTTGGCATCCTCAATGGCCATTTCCAGCTGACGAGCCAGGGAGCTGCACTCACGGGTCTTCTCTTCTAACCTCAGCTGGCATTGATGGATCGACTCCTCACGCTTTGCAATGACCTGAAGGAACTCCACATTCTGGGCACTCGTTGTTTCTAGTTTTCTAGGTCAAGACAAGGCAAGAAAACCTATTCATTTTAAATGGAGAGTGTTTCAGACTACCTTTTTGTCAGGTCTTGACTAGCCTGGAAGGTGATTCTGTGCCCTAATAAATACTTCATTTCTCTAATCAGAATTTCAAAGATTGAGAGACACTGAGTATTCACACACACACCTTTCTCCAGATGCCATCACTAACAAGAACTGATAAACACAAACAAAAATAGTCTAATATTCAGTAACCTCAAATCTGTCCAGCTAGACTGGACAAAGAGCTGGTATCTGCTGTGTAGGCACAGTCCTTTCTAAAAACATTTGTCAAGTTTGCTGCAAGAACCTACAACTCCCTCTCTAGTGGACAGTTGCTGATTAGAGATCCCTGTGAGATAAGCAAATGTGCAGAATCCCAGAGGCAAGTGGGGGCATTCGAACAAGACTGAAGATGTTTCAATTCTGTGGAAAAAAAAACCACAATAGAGTATGGAAAGGAAAGGTTAATAGAACAAGAGAGCCTAATATTTCTAACCTTTCTAGCTCCTCCACCTTCAAGGTGAGCTGCTTTTTCTCCTCCTGGGCAGACTGATACCTCTCTCTTGTCATCTCCATTTTGTCCCCCTGGAGCTCAATCTAAAAATTACAGCCATTGGTTACTTTACAGAACAGTCACTACACACACGACCAACTACCTAGAACGCACACCACTCTCCAGAAGGAAATGTTCAGTTCATATTTCTGGAGAGTCCTAGAAAAGGAACAGTGGATAGAAGGCAAAGCACTGAACACACAAAGCATCCATTTTGTTGGAGCATCCAGCTAATGCTTTGATAGGTATGAGAAAGTTCTTCAAAACTTCAAAGGAAAAGCCAGGTTGGTAAAAGCTTGCATGCAAGAGCAGACAGCTCTAAGTACAGCAAAGCACACACACTAAGAACAGCCACATACCTGACAGAAGCCCACAGAGACACCACAGACTTAAACACGAGGAAGGTTTACCATTCCAAGCCAAGGAGAGTAAAGCTGTCAAGACTATAAGATTATTTGCTGCATCCTGAGGCACGACTGTAGATGTCCTGCCTGTCTACAATTGTCCTGAAACACCTACACAGTGCTCCTGGGAACATAAAACAGGGACTGGGAAAACAACCTGAGATGAGGGCGAGAAAACAAGGTTGGGACAGCATTATCAGCAGAAGACCACAGGAGAGAAAGCCAACAAGACGACAGAAGTAACAGAAGGGAGCACTGACATTTGCAAGTGTTGTCACTGCTGCAGTTCAGGTCCCATTATGGTTCTGCACCGAGGGATCAGAAACCTTTCAAGCAGTAAGGAATGCCAGTAGCTACCCTGCTAGCTTCTTGCACAAAGACATGGCACACACCTTTATTTTGCAGTGCACGTTTAATCTTTTCAACAAGAGACAAGAACAGAGACGGAGCAGTTCGAACCTTCCTGTGATCAGAAATTCATCTTGGTCTCAGACTCAGAGATGCTGCGTTGCAGGAGCTCTCTGCCAGTCCCTTACCCGCTGACGAAGATCTGCAATCATGACAGACAGGTCCATGTTCTTCTTCTCATAACTCTGAAGCTGGTCCTGACATTCTGCCAACTGTGTCTCTGTGATCCTCAGGATCTCAGGCAGCTTTTCCAATTCAGCAAGCTGGCTCTGGAACTGCTTGCGAGCCTAATGAAGGCAATAAGCAATTTTCAAATGTTTAGAAACTTTTTAGTCTAGACAGTATTCCTTTGAAAGCTTTGTTAATTTGCACCATGGGGACACTGTGGGTATTTGTCAAGTATTGGAGTTCAAAGTGTAATTAAGGTCTTCTACCCCCTTACGATTTGATATCCATGGATCCTGGGCTTCAATTTTACTCGAAGCACAAGCTATTTTACAAGGACAGCTGTTTCACAGCAGACAGTGGCACAGTTCTAAGCCACTACTTCCACAGCAAAAAAATGCACTACACAATCTAAGCATCTCTAAAGAACGTTATATAGTCAAGAAGTTGTTAAATCTTCAATAATTTTTGCAGAATGAACAAAGCCTGAAAAAAGCCAATCAAAAAAAGCCAATGAATGTCTACAACGTATCAGCCTTTAGAGGAATTAGTACCAGTTCAATCTCCTTGTTCATTTCATCCTTAAGTGCCTTCTTCTCTTTATCACACTTCTCCAGTTTTGCTGCCACATCATCTGCTTCCATGCGGGTCTTCAACACCTGGGCATACAAAAAACAACTATACTTTACCTGTTATATATAGTTGTCAACACATGTGCTGTGTTTTGGAGTAGCTAAAACTGCTCAAGAAACACCAACAAGTTTCTTACCATCCTAACTATCACTCCAGGCTAAACTTGGAATGGAAATTCACTTTTTGCTTCTCCTGCCCATACCATTTGGGTTTTCTGCCACATATTCATCCCTTTAACTTTATGTTCCTAAATATCAAAATGTAAGAAGTCCACTCCTCTCCCTCTCTCCCCCCACATCCTACCCAAAGAAAAACACAAAATTAAACAATCCAGGGACAGAACTCATCAGACTGAAAGGTGAAGAACAGGATCTCACTGTTTTCCTTTACCTTTTGAAAAGGAGTAAGGAAAAGAAAAATAATTCAGGCCTGTGTTGGGTTTATCTTTTTTTTTTTTTTTTCCATTAATCAAGATCTCTGCCGTAACTCTCTCTAATGATAAAGTTACCAGCAGATACTGAGGAAGGGAATTCTCCCACACTTTAGCATTAAAGCACATGGCAGTCTGAATGCCAAAGGAATCAAAACCACAGGAATCTCTAAGAGCAATGGAAAGGTTAACAGAATAAACCAAAACGGTAACGAGAGAAAGCACATCTGTGTGAGGAAGAAATCCAAAAGGCGTTCACCTGTGACTTGTAGGTTTCAATCAGCTCTTCATAATTCCTGACAGAGCTCTTGAGCTGCTGTACTTCCATGTGTGCTTGATTCAGCTTCTCCTCCATTGGGACCACACTAGCCTGGAAAAAAAAAAAGCATCTTCTCCTGAGTGTGTGAATGTAACTATTACACAAGCTGCTTAATGCTGTCTAGATTGGAAAACAAATAAATAAATAAACAAAAACGTCAGTGTAAATTAGCAAAACTTCCCTACCAAGCTTCCCCATCATATTCAGGATATGGTGAAACAAGTTTGAAACTAAGCAGCAGCAACAGGGCAATTCACCTCAGTTGTCAGAGGCCAAGCAACTCATTATAATTTCTGCTTCTTTGTGCAGCATCTCAGCTCTGAGTCACTGACCTTTAGTCTTTCATTTTCCATTCTGAAAGAAGTGGTCTCTGTAGTTTGTTGGTGCAATTTATCCATCAAGGCATCTCTGTCCTCTCGCATCCTGTCCTCCAGGCCTGCCTGCTGTTCTAGCAAATCTGCAATACGGCTGCCACACAGAAAGAAAATTAACCCTTAAATGACAAGAAAGAGTAAGACTCCTAATTCTTCAATATTAGCTTCAGAGACATGGCTTTTCACTACCCTTTCATCCTCCTGCTTTATTCACATATACGTATCTACCACATTCTGTTCAGCTACCTCAATCTTCTTTGCTCACCGAAAACCAACCTGCATTGTCTCCCTGGAACTCAACTGCATTGCTTCCAAGATACACACAATAAAGAGATAATTCTCTCTTGTCTCACATCCCTACCTACTTTTTCTCCCTGCAGCAACAACTGTAGTGCAGTGATACACATTTATTTACTATCACGTGAAAACTAAATCCTTTCATTCAAGGATCTCAAACATCTCAAAAGAAAGAAATCCCTCATTATTTAAAAGCACTAAAAAAGGCAAAGGATCAGAGAGATTTAAGCTTGAGCAAACCTTTACAGCCCACCTTTGATGTGGCAAGTCAACATAACAGAAGCCACATCTTTGTCTCCTGATCCCTCCAAACTCTGTTATCCCATTGACAGGGCTGGTTTTGCTTGGATGCTTACTGACAACTCAAATTATTTAATTATTGTACTCAGTTAAATCATCCGTGAACTACGAACTCATTCACACTCATGTTAGTTTCTCCATACTGATCTTATTTTAACCTGTTCACTGTAACCATCTCCAATTCAAGGTCGCTCTTATCCTTCACTACTTTGTTGTAGCGACTCCTCCAAGACTCCAGAGTAGAAAGTGCCTCTGCAACGTAACTGTCCTATCAAAAGGAAACACAGATGACAAAAATGTTACTGCATTAGATGTGGGATATCTAGACAGCATGCAGATGCTGGTATGAATAAGCATCGTATGTGCAGAGACTTCATTAAGACTTAAAAATGTCAAAGCATTTATTTTTGTTCTTCCTGATTCTTCACAGAGAGGTCTTCAACAACACTGTTGTTAGAAAATAAACATAACAGCATGGCAAGGAGAATCCTCTGTGAAGACAGCAAATGAATAACCAGGAGTATAAAGCATGGGTAAAATTTTGGTACTGGCTCTGGTCTCCAGTATTCTAAAACCAAGGAAAAGATCAAGGTAGCATAAAATCCACGTTCCCTTCTGACCATCTAACTTTGCTATGTTTCCTTGATATCCTTCAGTAAGTTTTCAATAGGAAATTCCAGTGCATTTTGAAGCCTTCGTACTTTTCTGCTCTAACTTTGTGGATTAACAACCGGCTTCATTCAGAATTCTCAGCCAATACCACAAGCCTTTATTTTCCTGGCTTTTGTCAATCTTCAGACAGTTCTGAAGAACAAGGTGAAAAAAAGTCAAACCTGCTAGTTTTGTGAGAGCAGAGAAAACTGGATTTGTTCTAAACTTAGCACAAATGGGCCAAGGCACTGAGACAAAAATAAACCTCATTAGTTGAAAGCAGAGGCTCTCCCCAGGGCTTCTTCCAGAAAGGTTTAGAGGTACAACCTGAAATGAGGTCTCTCTTTGTGCATCATTGGTACCTTTTCTGCCAGCTGTACAGCCAGCTGCCCTGCACACTCCTCACTCCGCTCTGCCCGCTCCTTCTGTGCACGGAGGGCTTTCTTCAGGCCTTCTTTATCACGGTCTGCCTTCTGTCTTAGTTCTTTCAGTTGTTCCTTGATACATTCCATCTCTGCCTTATGCTGAGCTTCACTGCGCTCCAGATTCTGCAGTGGGGGAAGAAAACACAGCACAGGGAACAATGTCCTTATACCCACATACCTAAAGCAGCAACTATAATTTCCTAGAAACAATGGAAAAAGATTGGCATATAACCTCAAACCTTCAGCCTGTGAGTATTTGCTACTTAATTTTGCCCTACCATGAACAGACACATCAGCACCAATTCTAAGAGTGAAAAAAGCATTTATACCCACATGGATATAGGAAGCTGAAAGACTGCAAAGCTATATATATATTTAATCCCAGTGCATTCTAGCATGTTGTCTGCTTGTAAACAAAAAGCTACAGCCTACTCTAGCTACACAAATTATTTCACTGCAAGTTACAAAATAATAACACGTGAGAAAAACTAGTTTGAAGATGCCAAAATTAAGTCCTTCGAGAGAGTGTTTGTTACCAATCTGGTTTCTAGAATGGCTTAAAACACAGAAATTATTTCCAATATTCCACCTTGATACAAAAGATTTCACGTATCGGAATTAAAAGTTGACTCTCAAACATCCTTTAAGCTCCAATGGAATGAGGCAAATTTCACTCTAATTTAAAGGGCCATAACTCTTATGGTCTCTTGGTACTTGAGAACCAAACTTCTCTGTCCTTATTCCTATTTGTATATTTCCTGAAAAAGTCTCCATTTCCTCTTTCACGAGCTGCTCTCCAGAATACTGATTTCCACCCTGTGGAAATTTCCTTTGGGGAAATATGGGTCTACGAGCCTTCTGACCTACCCAAGAACATTCTTTTTATTAACTGAGATACTTACACATAATGCTGTTACTGTATGCAGCTGTAGAGCTTAACAAAATGAAATACTCTTGTCAGCCACTTGCACACACACGTGCATCAATGAAAACGTACCCGGATCTGCGTGGTCAGACGGTTGTTCTCAGCTTCCTTATGTCGTAGCTGTGCTTGTAAATGGCCTCTCACAGATTCCAAAGATTTTGAGAGCTCACTTGCTGTCTTCGCCTGTTCCTAAATAAGATGCAAACAAGTCACGCATATTTTTCTTCAGTAAGCAAGTGAGAAGGAACACTTTCTAGTATGTAGCCAGTTGGTGAAGAAATCTGATACTGTCCCTAGCCATCTCCAGCTTCCTTAGATGGACCTTCACAGCTCCTCTTTTCCAGCAAAATGGGCAACAAATAAATAACTATTTATTTTATGTCAGATGTAAATGACTGGCCTGGAAGATTTGTTCAAGTGAAAAGCATCCTCTACATCTCATCCACTACACTTGCCTTTTCTTTCTTAAACAGAGGGGCAAACTGGAATTTGATATCAGGAACCCACCAGACCTTAAGGAGAAAGGTAATTCAATAGTAGACCCAAACAAGGAGAGAATACTGCCTATTAATCTCAGTGATGGATGTTTTCTGTGTTTAATATTGAGCCCACAGCTGTGTGGGAATAGGTAGCTGTCTATTTTTATAAATATATATATAAACAATATATTTATTAACAAGCCAGTCATCTGATTCCTTATCAGGTATTTGTCTGCAAGTACAAACCATATTCTGGACTATTTGTGAAGATTGAGCAAGAAGGGGAAAATAGAATAAGGAAGCTACCTTTTCTTCCTGTATCTGAACAGCAAGATTGCTGATCTCTTTTTCTTTCTCCTGAAGCCTCATCTGAAGTTGCTGGAAAACAAACACTACTCAGATTTTAAGTAACAAACACATTCAGGTTAGCAGGTGGAGGGAAACGGGTGTAATTGCCTCCCTTCAGAGATCATTGGATCCACAACTCTGTCTGGTATCCACAGCAACACCACCCTTAGCCTCATAAAAAATCTGCTGTCTCCTCAAACAGAAGGCAATAAGGAAACATACAATTGCTTAAAAGGGCTCAGAACACCCAGTCAGCAGCCACGACTTAATAGGACACATAGTCCCAACATAGTTGTTGGGACAGATGAAGGACACTGCCTGCATCTCACAGCAAATTTTATCATTTCTGGCAATATAAGAGCACTTTTCTCAGTTTACAGAGGAGGAAATGGGAAAAAAATGGTGCCAGATCATTCACACAGTTACAAAAGCAGGAACAGAAGGCTTACCCTTTTTACACTTTGCTATCATTAAGGATAACATGATAAACCTACAGAAATAATAAGATGATATCCAAACTGAAGAACAATATCCCAGCTGTCAGGGTATTTTTGTAGTAGGTATTTTTTTCTTTGCCACCCCCAGAGATGCCTTTTTAAAGAAGTATGTAGTATAACTCTTGCTTTGTACACCCAGCACAAAGAAAAAGTCAAGCAGAATCATTTGTGCTTGAACTCAATGTGATAAGGACACACTTAAATATCCCAAACTGTTTCTCATAGCAGAATACTGCAAATCATAATGGTGTCCTTGTATGTAGGTCTCAGCTGTGGTATCCCCAGTCTAAGCTCCATATTTGAAAGGCTCTGAAAATCGATTCACTTTGTAATGCAGGTTGTTAATCAGAGGGGCTCTGACAACCACAAACACAAGAATACTTTTCTAAAAGGCATTAGAGTAAGACCAGAAGCCTGAATACAGACAAAGAGCTTGCCATTTTCTCTCTTCCTGCAGAATAAGATATTTTGGTTTGCTTACCAACTTCTCTGCATCTGAGTCAGCCAACATTTTCAACAGCACACCTTGCTTCTGCAGTATCTTCTGAGCATCCCTCTGCAAAATAAATACGTGAGAAAAACTGTTAACTAAGAAGCCTGCTTTTTACAGGTTTTGAAGATGGAACTGCAGAAATCAACAGGTCTCCCCCTTGTTGCAGCAGCAATTACCAGAAGATACCAAGCATGGAATTTGTTCAGTACTTCACATATCAAAACCTATCTCAAAAAGCTTTCCCAGTTCTCCCATACAAAGACGATAACAAGAAGCACAATGGCAAATTAAGAACTTTTAGAACTCTCTCATTACTCAGAGAGAGTCACCTAAAAGAACTCAGTCCTCTTCTCCACTCTCACTGGTGGCTGAGAGAATAGTTAACATTGGCCTGCTTGTGTTCAAAGGGAATGAAAGCTACAGGAAGAATAGCAATTTCCAGATGAGAAAGTCGACAACACAGTGCCTACACTTTTTAATGTAGCCAAAGGCTTAGATGCTGTGACATCCCCACAGCAGAAAAGTCAATCTTATTTTAGAGAAGTAGGTAGAAATAAACAAAACCATCCTTTCTGACACAATGGTCAAAGGCAGCACTGGGATAAAGAGTTACAGAGTTCTCAAGCTCAAATTCCATTTTCAGTCCATTATACAATATTGCCTTCAGCACTCATCCAAGCTGAAGCACTCAGCACTGCTCACCTCCCTTTCGTGCTGTTCTCTGAGAAGTTCCCGGAGTGTACGATTGGTTTCTTCAAAGGTGCTCAGTTTCTGTAGCAGCAGCTCTTTCTGTCTTGTCAGCATGTTAATGTCTGAGCTGCTCATGTGTTTCTCCTAGAAGAAGGAAAAAAAAAAGAAGGGTATTGTTCACATGCAAACCCTGGAATTAAAGTATGATGCTGATAAAAGCACGGGTACTGCCACAGTCAGCACCATATGCACAGAAAGTGACTGGATGCTGCAAATAAATACCCAGTTTCCAAAGAGATTTAACAAACATCTTCAGCAAGTTAAACCCCTCAACTTCTTACATTTCTCTGGATCAGAAACTGTAAATATATATATATATTTTTTTAAGACAGCCATAGAACAGTACAATGCAGCGGAGGCCAGAACAAAAAAGCCAACACCTACAACATTGAGTCTCTCAATTGTATTTTTCAGGGCATGAATCTCCCTGGCTGCTGCTGCTCCATCCCTCTCTGCCTCACTCAGCTTGGACATCAGGCATTCTTTCTCATGCTGCAAGTACTTCTTCTGTAGCCTGCAATGAGAATTCAGCCATCAGAGGAACATGAAGCTTTGGCAGCTGTACCAGACAGTATGAATGCACAGTTATTTGGTTTAAAACAGGAAAAAAATACGCTAAACAAAGGATAAAAGCTACCTAAGTTCACCCTCTCTCACCATAGAAGTTGTTCTGACAGAAGGCAGTAAGTAGGCTCCAAGAGCTTGCAAGGATCACAACTATGAAACAATAATTCAGAGGGGACAAATTCAGCTTGTGCCAAAGCTTACACACACTACTAAGGTCAAATACAATGCTGGGTGTTCCCTGGGACCCTAAGCATTACTGGAGATAAGACTTCAAGTGGCTCAACATGAAACAAGAACACATACTAATGCATACAGCTCCGAGTTTTTAGCTAGAGGTTGTAACCTCAGCAGTATTCACATTTTTGGTAGAGGGAATCCACAGTATTAACAACCTGGTGATCTTTTCAAGAGAAAGAAAACTCTCCAAACACTAATGCCCCAATGGAGGCAAACTTCCCGAATTCTTCAGACACATACAAAAACATCAGAGATCTTCAGGGATCATTAAGAAAAAAAAACACAATTCAGGCCATCTCATGGGGGGCCTCAGTGTGATCTTTCACAAAGGTCAGAAATTCTCCTCTAATTTTCAGCTTCACATTTATTTGTTGTTGTATCAACACAATCACAGTCCAAATAATATCTCGACATTCAAAAATATTAACTGCAAAGCCATGACAACCCCACAGCAGGCTACTGAAGCCAACCTCTTTCAGCTTCCCAACAGAGCAGGATTTTTTCCATCCCTATGATCATGCTAGAATCCCCCTCTGCAGCTATTGCTATCTGAATTCCCCTTTGTAACAGATGATAAACAAAACCATCAGTTCTTCAGCAGCACCACAACCTAGGGTACAATCCACATCCTCAAATAACATCAGCAGAAAGGTGTCCTGTAAATACCACTCATTGCAATGGAGAATTGGAGCTTTCTTACACAGTCAGATCTTTCTCTTCCCTCATGCGTTCAATATTGCGCCTGAGCAGCGAGTTCTCATGTTCTGTTTCTACCAGCTCTTGTGTGACCTCATTCAGTTCTTCTTTCTGCTCCTCCAGCAGACGTTTTGTCATTTGCTGCTTTTGCTCCTGTTTCTGCAACTTAGCCTAAAAAAGATATTTAAATAGAATTTAAAATAAACCACAAGTTGACCATCGCTCCTCACGCATCCCCCATTGGGCAGCTGGGAGCACAACAAACTGCTGAAAACGCACAAGAAGAGAGAATATGGAGGGAGGTTGAATTGGTGCACCAGGTTTGTTTGTTTATGCAGATTCCCCTGCTTGCACAGAATTGCAGTTAACAAAATGAAAGTGATCTTGCAGCACGGATTTAGTAAAACAGTGCCATCAAATATTTAGATTCAATTCACTTATTAAGTATCAAAACAGATTTTTTATTTTTATTTTTTTTTTACAATTACACAAGTAACTTCTTTAATTTTTTGTAGCACAAATGGAATAGAAAAGGCTTAGTATTAAAAATACACTCAAATTCTATTCTCATTTACTGATTTGAACTTTTTGCATAAATTATGTAAGAATAATCTCTGCTACCCTCAGAGGAAATAAAGAGTTGCTCTTCCCTCTCTCTCCAAGCATCTAAAGAAACCTGGAAACCTCTCCTATCCATTTTTTAAATGGTGTCAAGTACACGAGAGGCTCTTCAGCTGGAAAACACAGTATCACTGGTCTGTGTATTTTAAGGGAGAATCAGAAGAAACTATTTTGAGGAATAAGTGGATTCTTCAAGAACAGAAGATCAACGAGCTGTGCTTTTCACCTTCTGGAATGACAACTGTTCAGATTTTGGGCTTGAGTAGAAAAAAGATTATTTGGAAACTAAAGCGCAGCGATACCTTATGAAACTGACATGGCTTAAAGAATTTTCATAGTAGGGCGTAGTGAACTTTTCAGTAAATTAGTTCTGTTTTTCTGAACAGCTCAGACTGATTTCTTTAATCAAAACAAGCAATAGGCTGAGCAGTCTCCACTTCATCAAGGCTCTAGTCTCCTCGTGCCAAATAATCAGCTGCAAAGCCAGAATCAGCAGGTCTTCACTTGGTCCCCTCACCTCATTCTTCAGTGTTCCTACCACATTCATCAGGCTATCTATCTTCCTTTCGTATTCATTCATTTTGCAGTAAACTGCATCTTCCTCATCCGTAGAGAGATCGCTCAGGCGCAACACTGACATCATTTTTTCGGAATCTGGAGGTGTAATTTCCAGGCGGTGAGTTGGACCCTAATAAGAAAACAATAAATGGCATCTTTTTTCACATAGAAAGGTATAAATTGTGTTCTAAACCTAACTACCAAAACTAGAGACTGCGTCACATCACTGCAATAAGACTAGGGAGGAAAAACAAAACGTAAACAGCTCTTTTATTTCCGTGTGTGAAAGTTCAAAAATGCAGAAAGAATAAAATGGAAAAAAAAAGAAGAGAAACTCAAATTCTCATCCTGGAAGAGCCAGGAACTGAAAAGCTTAAGCTGACAACTAATCAGGAAGAAAACAGAAAAAATACTATGCAGTTGCTGCAGCTGTGAAGTGGGATGAAGATGATTTAACACATGCAGCGCCCTTAGCTGCTTCTCATGCCTCTCAGCCAGCTTTGTTGCTCTCCCTTGGGAGCACTCAAATATCTCAAAATCCTTTTTAAATTATAGAGCCCAGAACTGCACACAGTATTCCAGGTCAGACCACATCAATGCTAAACACAGCAGGAACTAACGAGTAAATTTGCATTCTAGAGATGGAAACACATGAGATGGACATCAGCTGTTAATGAATTTCCTATTTTTCTATATTGAAAAATGAAAAAGATGTACAAGAAACACTCAAAACGGACTGCGAGTGACAGTGCCCTTCTTTCACATCAGCCCAGCTCCCTCCAGCCTGATACCACACAGCTGCTCTCCTCAACCTCAGCTAAAGCTTGCTTGAGGGAGCAGAAGCGCCGTACCTCCCATTTGTAGGTGGAATCAAGGACTGATGTTTTTCCTGGGGGCATCCAGGGGGCCTTTGTTTTCACCTGGACCGCTCGGCGCACGTTCACAGCATTCCCTTTCATTTTCTGTTTGTGTTTTTGCTAAAGAAGAAACAGAGAAAATAAGAACAATCACTTAGATCTTATAAGAACTATTTACAATTTTTATTGCTGCAAAAAGAAATGGAAGATCATTCACACACACACGAAAAATCAGTGTTATTCGTGGTACATCAGATCAGATGAGGCAGAAGAGGAGGCTAACACTAGCCAGAAGGAAAGGTTACTGCATGTTCAGCTGATGTATTCTTGCTGCTTATCAGGTAAAGACTGTTGTATGACTGAAATAGCCACAACTGTGACGTGATGAAAGCCTTACTCAGCCAGCAGGAAGATTTGGGGACAGGGTATGGGGAAGGAAGTCTCCTCTGTAGGGAGATATGCAAAGAATACTGCAATGAAACCCATTTGGGTGCAGAAGGAACAACCTGGTAGATTCCTTCTCTATTCCAGATTAATCTCACAGTACAGCAGCTGTATCAACTGACAACACTACCAGAGGAAAAAGAATCACACAGTATGGTTGGATATGAAAAGCCCCTGAAGCATTTTCCCTGTTTTAGAGTCAAAAGTATATCCACGTTTATTTGCCTTAAATTTAAGGCGCTCTAAATGATGAAAAGTCAAAGTGTGTTTGCACAACTTTAATATCTGATGAGCAGGAAAAGCCATCCTAAAGTACCCTATGGGGAATTAATTAATAGGAGGAGGCAACTTCAATGTCAGACCCTGATTTGCCATTAGCAACAAAGAGAAAATTAGTGGAGAATTTGTAACAGCATGTCTGCAGACATAAGAATGAGCTAGCAACTTCCATTACTTGTAGAGAAAAATTTTACATATTCAGTTTCAGAAAGATGCAAGACAGCTACAACTCAGCTTCAGTATTGCCTTCTGTCTACTGTCGACAGGAGTATAAAGAGATCCTTCTCTGCTGTGTAGCTCTGCAGATTGTCAAGGTGCTTAATGCCAGAAGATGGTTTGAATCCAGTCCTTCTTCTTTTAAACACAATCTTTTAAATACAATCAAGACAGAATGTGGAACATTCAGTTATTTCCTTACCCCAAACCCTTCCTACAAAAACAGGGACAGAGCTAAAGAAATAACAGTATGAGAATACAAAGCCAAGACATAAAAGGAAAAAATCCCCCAAGTTACATCACACTGAAAGCAACAATTCTCATAATCACAGAATTGTAGAGGCTGCAAGAGACCCCTAGAGATGATGGAGTCCAGCCCCAATCACTTAAACATGAAAACAAGCCATATATTCTATAGCATATTATCTTAAACACAGAAAACATGTCACCGAAAATTCACCACTGGCTATGCATACAGTTAAAAAGGCAACAGGTCTCAGTTCTAATACTATGGCAAAACAGACCTCAAAGATTCTGTGGTGCTTCCAGGACTGTCTCCTCCCTGCAGCCCTCACAAACACCCAGCTGCACACTCCTACCTGGCATTTTGCAGGTGTGGTTTTCTGACCCTTTTTAATATGGACATGGACAGGGGTGTTTTCATCCACATGGACGTGCAAAGGGGGAGATGAGGAACGGTTCTTCATGGCTCTTCTCCCACAGACGGGAAAGGGCAATACAATGAAAGGAAACCTGTGAATAAGGAAACTGGAAATAACAACATTTCCCTCCGTGCCAGAGAGCAACAGTGGCCAGTTTTGGTCAAAGCATGTGCTGTCTTTCAGTAGCATCTGCCATTCTGAAGTGCACTCTATTATGCTGTAAAGCTATTAACACAAATCATTTATCTGCTGCTAATATTTTTTGTGGCCCTTAAAGAACAAACGCAGTTGTATCGATAGAGCCTGCAAGAGTCACTGGTGTTCAAAGCCCCAGAAAACTGAGCAAATCAAGGATTTCAGTAACACCAATACCATCAGATTCTGAATAGAAATTTCATAGAGGAAGAGGAAAGGAGCATTAATTTAACAGCTTAGTTTAGAAAAGCCAACAGGAAACAAAGATCATTCTGAACCTCTAAGTTCTTTCAGCATGTGCTTAACTTCAAATTCTTGAAGTTAAACCAATGCTTCAAAGCCTTCAGATCCTCCTTCAGATTTTCGCTCTGTGATGCACACATGTAAAAATTCACACGCTAATTGCCTAGCACAGAAAAGCCCAGAGACACGAGGTTAAAGACATCAATGTAGGTATGAATCTTTCCTTGAGGTAATGATTCTTCAGTACAATGTAGCTGTAAAGCTTAGAAAAATCCAACAGCAGAGTTCTGTCAGCCCAGGTATAATTACTTACAGTTATTTTAAGGCTTTTAGCTCCTCTTGACACTGTGCTCTGTGCAGATACCGATGTCATTTCATTTTCGATGGATGAGGGAAACCTAATGCAGAAACAACACAATCATAGAACATCCCAAGTTGGAAGGGACCCGTAAGGACCATCACGTCCAACTCAGGGGAATAGTGCCAGTCTCAGAACATTCTCTTCCATTCAAACAAAGGCAGCACGCAGACACAAATACATCAGGTGTATGAATTCAAACAAGAGTCAGCGTGCCAGTGCTTCCTCTGACAAGTGCAGGATGAGGAAACAACTGAGACAGTCATCACTTATGTACTGAGAGTTGGTTTAAACATTGGAAAACTGTTTTGTAGAATGACACAAGAGGACCTTACCCAGACAGCTGTGACGGCAACTCTTAACCACCTTCAGAAACGCTGAAAGAAAAGCCTGCAACACAAGTCCTTGGTGCTGCACAGCCCAGCAAGCACACACACAGTACTGGTGGCCAACCAGTCCCATCCACAGACCTGAACTGGGAGCAGAATGAGCTGCTTGTCTCGTAGTACTGCTGGGACTGGGAGAAAGGAGTGCGGCTGCTGCGCCCAGCGTGTACAGAGCTATTGGAGCTGCAGCACAAAGGGCTTCACCACTAAACTTATGGAAACTCCGCCTCAAAGTCTGCTGCATAAGGGGATACGGTACAAGTGTTAAAGTGTCATTTTGTACCACACTGCTGCTGGAACAGAATTCAGATAACCCTTCACAGCTCACAATTAACGTGACAGTTTATAATATGATGTGACAGTTTATAATATAAAGTGACAGCTTGCCAAGGATCGCGTAAGACCCTGCTCTGAATGAAAGCAACACGACCACATCAGTTTTGGAAAGGGTCAGGTTTGGGTGAGCAGCACCATAACACAGCAGTGACAGGCAGGCACTGGTGTTGTGAGCAGCACCATAACACAGCAGTGATAGGCACTGGTGTTGAGTAGCACCATAACACAGCAGTGATAGGCACTGGTGTTGAGCAGCACCGTAA
>JAOWBP010004368.1:4937281-4958117 GCA_028571105.1 Tragopan temminckii | reverse complement strand
GGAAGCCCCGTGTCGACGGGTCCGCTGCGCTTCCCCCAGCGGGGCGGGGCTGTCGTAGGCGGCCCGGCAGAGAACGGGCCTTGGGTCGCTCAGGAGGGGCCAAACGCGGCCCCGTGCAGCTGAACCTCCAGGCTGCGGTCGCTGCTCAGCGTCACCCCGCGGTGATCCGTGCTATGGGTCTCCACGAAGCTGTTGTCTGCTGGCAGTTAGCTGGGGCTGCCTGCTGGAGCTGCGGGCATTTTTTGGGTGAGCTGAGCTGAGGCCGTGGATCGCTTTCCCTGACCTCGAATAGGAAACGTTATTTCTTACCACCCTTCTCGTCAGAGCGACGTGGCTGCTGTGCTCACAGCCGGTATCTCTTGGTTAAACTTCCATACAGATACACCAGGGTAGCAGCCGAGTGGGGGCAAAGATGGGCTGAGCGATTTTGGTGCAGCCCCAGCGTCACCCGTAGGAGTGAAGTGAGCACCTCGTCATCCCTCAGCGCCGCGCTGTGCCTGGCTCCGGTGCTCTCAGGGTGAAGAGCCAGCATGCGGCGCTGCCTCCCAATCCCCTGCCCACCATCCTCACCGGGTTCAGCCCCTGGGGTCCCTGCCTCCCTGCGCTCTGCCAGCCCCTTCGGGAAGGAGCACAGCGCTGCCCTGCCTGGGCCCTCCAGTAATCACAGGGATTAACAGTGCTGATCCGCATCACTATGAAATGCCATTGTACTGAAACGAACACTTGAAACAGATTCTTTAAATAAAACATCGACTAGGAAACCAGCTATCAGAATTGTTTTGAATTAGTTTGGTTTTCACTCCCATTACCCAAAGTCTTAACGGTGTACAAAAACACCGTAGTTGGACTCGGTGCTTCACACCTCCCTTGGAAAGGATGCGGGCACAGCAATGGCTGTGCTGCGTCGGCATTCTGAACCCAGGAAGGCATTTGTGAGTCACATCCCAGCCTGGGAGCCTTAGACATGTAATTCACAGAATGTAAATGCTTGGACACACTGCTAGAGTGCCTGCACCCTCATCAGGAAAATTGATCCCTAAGGCAGCTCTAACTGCTGACTTGCCCTTGGGATTTGGTCCTGTTGATACGTGCATCACTGCATACTGGTAATCAGCCCATGGTCAGCTATTTACATATGAGATGAAAGGCTTTCAGGCTGCCCAGAATGAGTGTGTTGCCCCCAGGTAACTTGCCTTAGATCTTGTTACCAGTTCTCCAGCTTCCCATTGGTCTCACTTGACAAGTGAATTCAATACCTGCAGCATTTCATTGCGTTTTACTTTACCCACATGGTGGCAGGTAAGAGACAAGCAAAATGCTGTAGGCATGTTCTGCAAGAGCATTCACTGCCTTCACTGACTGCAGTGACAACATACTTGCCTTAAACAATCTCTTATTTCTCTTGCTTTTAGAATATGCAGCAATAAACTCCATGCTGGACCAGATCAGCTCCTGCTTGGATCATCTGGAGGAGAAGAACGATCACCTCCATGCCTGCCTGAAGGAACTGCTGGAGTCAAACCGCCAGACCCGCCTGGAGTTCCAGCAGCAGAGCGAGCAGCACAGCACGGGAGCTGACATGCAGGGACCACAGCCTCCTGTCTAGTGCACTGGCCACAAACTTGATTGCTGAGGGGACATTTACTGGTCACTGGTTTATCAAAAATTGAAGAGTTACCTCCTGCCCATAACGTAATCCTTCCTGTGGTAGTGCCCAGCCATTCACTTCCATGTTCTGTTTTCCTTAGCTGTGTGATAGGTGCACACAAATGGCTGTAGGAGACTTGGCTCTTTTTGCTTTCAGCATTAATGCAAGCACGGTCATGTAACATGGTTGAAGCTGGTTGCAGAAAGCCTGAGGCTGTGCAGGTTGTTTGCAAGGAAGCTCTCTTCACAAAGTAGAAAAACGATCATGGTGTTTTATACTGCTGACTCCAGCTGGAGAATGCTATAGCTCTAGCCCCTTCCCTTACAAAGCACACGAGGCAGGGGTTGTCCTGACTCCAGGCTTTCTCTGGCAGCTGTAGTCACAGACTTGGAGGAGGTGGTCCATGGATCATCTCCTGACTTGAAACCACAGCTTCCCCATTATTCACGTTCACTGTGAGTACTGACAGGTAGTCCCAAATCACTGGACTTCCCTGTTCCCTTCCAGGCAGATAAGACGAGCTATCAAGGTGATGTTTTTGACTTAGAATCGGAAGCCACCTAACTCCCTGAGCTGCCGGTTAAGGATTCAGGGTTAGAGAGGCAGAGCAGCCCGGTTTGCCCCACTGACTTGGTAACTGTATGGTGTTCTGCCTGCCACAGGATGAGAGCAGAGCCCTCCCTTTATATTTTAACAGGAGTAATCATGAGCATTCTGGTTTGAAACTTTGCGAACTTGTCAGGATGGCCTGGTGCCACCACTGTAAAGCAAGCCTGAGCTATTCTACTTCTGTAAAGTTAAAGGAGTTTTTTTTGAAAGTTGAAGAAGTTATAAGAAATCTGTTTTATTAAAATCAGTTGAAACAAAATTTGTTCCTGAGAGTCTCCACTATGAGAACAGACTGTATTAAGCCTTATAGTATTAACAAATGACCAAGATGCACATTCTTGCCTAGCTTAGGACACAGTAGTGGTCCGAGAGTGTGCATCTTTGAAAGAAAACCATTCTGAAGAGCAGAATTGGGCACGGTCTCCCAAGAAATAAACTTCTCTGCCTTAGAAGGAAGCAGAGGGGAACTACGTAGTATTCTTAGCGGAAGAAAATGGGAAAAAAAGTCTGCATCCATCTACTTCATGAACCATATCCCCTATGAAAAAGAAAAATAATCACATTACATTCTTCTTTCAAGTTCAACAATCAAAGCAGTCTTTCCACATGACTGCAGTCTCCAAACTATACAAGTAATAATCAACACCATCCCATATTAGACACGCTAAAGCCAGGCTTATTTTATTCTTAAAATAAAAACAGCAGTAAAGTGGAAGGTTTTTGCTCTATTAAAAGACTCCGAAAATAAACATTTCCAGCAAATATGGTGTGTAAAGGGCTCTCCCTTTAAGGCCACTCTATCTGGGTTTGCGCCTAGAAGAGCGTCTGCACCCAGCAGAGGTAAGACTGGCAGTCTCACCTTTGGCTAGGGAGGAGGGCTCTGCTGCTGCCTCCTGGCTTACGTTTGATGCCTCGTTCTGTCCCAACCCCCCTCCGCTCCCTGGATCCTGGCAGTGGTCTGAGTCTTCCCCTTGCCTGGCTTCCTCCTCCTCATACACAGCATGTCCCAGCAACTCCCCTGCGGCGCTGCTCTCTTCGGGGAGTGGGCAAGTGGCAGTGGATTTGCTCTCCTGTAGGCTTTCTTCTACAACCATGATTCCACACACATCAGTCACGCTGGCTAGGCTTTTGCTCTCTGCTACAGAGGTGGTCAGCTTGCCCTTACCCTCTGGAGACCTCAGAGCTTGTTCTTGCAGTGCTGACAGCTCTGTACCCTCCTTGTCTATCCCATGATTGGCATTCATCATCTTGCTGGTATCTTCTGTTGTAGCAGGAGGCTGTTTCTGATCATCTAGCAATTGGGAGCTGGAGCCCTGGGAATGCACGGGAGCCTCCGGATAGGCAGCTGCGGCACGGTGCCTTGCTACCTTGTATCTCTGCAAACACAAACAAACCACTGTGAGAGACAAGTCCAGCCAGATACTGGCACTGCAGCGAGCAGCAGCTGGTCCAGGAAAACCTGTACAAAAATAATGGTGAGTGACAGCTAGACTCTGCAAGAGCACAACCTGACTGAGCCGGTCTCCTGGCCTGGCTGCAGAGGCTTTCAAGCAGGGAAAGGTCAGCTCCTGTGAGAAAAAGCAGTGATATTAAAAATGTAATTACCTAGTGCTGAGTGAGTGCATGGCACACCTGTGGCTCCTGAGACAAAAATCATGTCTGGTAACTGTTGCTCTCAGTCAGACTCAGGACTTTGTAGATACAACAGTACATTTGACAGCTCTTACTCCAGCTGCTGCCAGGACCTAACACTGGACATGCACTCTGGATACATGAGGCAATGCCCTGCCCTTATCTAGAGAGGAGTGGTTTAATGTTTAAAAGCCACAGCAAGACTTAAGCTGAAAGCTTAAGATTTTTCATTCTGCTGATATAATCTGTACAAAGCTGCTGGCAAGAATACTAAGAGATCTCAAGTATCCTCATCTTAAAAGGTACTGAGGTTATCTCCAGAATAAAGGTGAGCACACGTTCAATAAAATGACTCATTTACACTAGCTACCAGGATAAACCAGTAGAGGTCTGTAAGGAAATTAAAATGGCTACTAGCCATTTTTTCAAGACTGGATTTCAGAAAAACAGTGATGCTACGTAGCTAACATGCAGCAGGAATCTGCTCTTTGAAGACCCAGATGCAGTATGAATTAAGAGGATGACACAAAGCTCCTTTCCACAGCAGTTCCCTTCACCATCAACTCCCTTTCATCCTTCTGCCAAAAGGTGCCTTGGACTGGCACTACCATTAGACTTCACAATTCAAGAGAATTATTTTGAGCACACTGGCTTTCACCACTGCCTAAGCAGCGCTACTGCAGTCTGCAATGTGGAATTAGAGCACACCAGACAAACAGCTTTACATTTGACTTTAGTACATCATCACAGGCTTGTTCTTTCCCCATTCTCAAATACTTGGATATGTGTAATATTGTAATGCACTGGAGCAAAGTCAGTGAGTCAAGTAACAACAGCATACCCAAATTTAACCAGGCACAAGTGTGCCAGTTTGTTTTCACAGTGAAGCTGTGAACTGCCTCACCAGCAGACAGTTCTCTGCTTTAAAATCCTCAGTGAGCCTATTCTGATGAGAATACTCTGAAATTGGAAATGATTTCACTCTGATTGTGACACAGCCAAGCAGAATAGCTGTTAGCCTGCAGATATTTAAGGTTGGACTTCTGCCACAAATAATTCCTCTAAGTCACTCCAGTGTCCATTTGAAGAGTATCTGATTTCAGCTTTTAAATGGGCCAGAAAGAAAGTATACGCGCTGCTGCTGCAGTTTCACTCCATGCTGATCTGAAATAAGCCAGGAAAGCTGCAAGGCCAATCCCTTCATTCCAGAAATGACTAGCTGCGGGAGAGGATGAGCAACCCTCAAAGAACAGCTGCTTCTCCTGCTATTTGCCATTCCAAATCCACAACTCCTAAGTGCTGGCTTCTGCAGCAACACCAACCCTTGCTGAAGGACACAATGGTTGATTGGGAACAGTTAACCTGTCTGAAAGACTAGCAGGAAAACTCTAAAATGCAACAATGGCTGGATCTATGGTCAGGAAACATGTTTTGTGTGCTGGCAGGTAACAAAGTCAGCGTGTGAGCCTCCCCTCTTTCCAGGGTGAGCGAGTACTGCTCTCCTATATGGGCAGTGTAAGCAAAGGAGAGGGCAGAGCCTGTGCAAACCCTGCACACCCACCTCAAGGTACTAATCCAGGCACCTCACCCTAGCAAGCCCACAAGGACAGAAGGACGGAGGCAAATTCCAAGACAGACTAGAAGGGAAAGTTTCTAAATATGAAGCAATAAGGGGCAATGCTGCTTCTTCAGGTGAAACCAGTAAAACAAAAGAACAGCATCAGCTGGCAGAGATTTATGCTAAGGAGTTTCTAGGAAAGCACTGCAGACAGAATGACTGACTTAATGTTGCAGGCTGATCCTGGGGACCAAATGGACTCTTTCAGCTCGTAGCTTCCATACCTCAGAGCACTGTGCTGTTACATTTCCAGATTTCTAAGGTGAATATCTGATTTTACCAGGCTCCTTTATGGATGAATCACACCTGAAATGTTGGCTAAAAGAGCTGTTCTTGTGCTCACTGTAGTACTGCATGAAAAGATGCATATGCACCAGCTCTCTTTAAAAAGAATTGCCTCTTTCTGTTTTGCTTTTTCCCCATTTTGACCCACCTGTAATCTGTCTAACAAAGAAAAGAAGAGGCATAGACTGAACAACAGACTCTATAGGCTCAGCAAACAGATCAGACATTCTGAGGAAGACTTCCAACCAGAAACGGGCAACAAGATGACAGTAGCAGTAGCTGGGAAGCAGGACTGGACTGGTTTTGGATCTAAAGGGGTGATGGGAGACAAGCACGGAGCACATCAGGTGAAAGCTGTGACATAACGGACACCAAGGGTGATGGAAATGGACTGAAGACGAGACAACTAACGTGGCGGATTCACTGAAGAGACACGCACAGGGGTAGTAACAAATGCCAGGCCATGCAATCGCCAAAGGGTCTAACCTGAAAGTTCTCAAAATGCATCAGGGACTTGCAGTGTGCGAGCCGGGCAGCAGAGTCGCTATGGTAGAATTTGTGACACAGCCTGCAGAGGTAACCTGCGACGGGGACCAGAAAATCCAGGCCTGTGAAACGGGAGGGGAAGGGAAATCACAGATCACATTGAATGGAACTCAAAATAATGAAAGTATGTTAAAAGGGAAGTTAAACAAGGGAAGGAGGAAAGAAGAAAGGAAATTGGAAAGCTTTGCTTCTGTTAATGAGGGGTTTGCAAGATGACTTGCTGAATATCTTGTCTTACCATGGGATGGCTGTGCGCCTGATATTCAGAGAGAAATCTGGCTGCCAGAGCAAAGAAACTACATATAGCATTACGGGGAAAAAAAAGAAAAGAATACAATGGAAAACTACAGAGAACATGTGATCTAATGTAATGGGATCAAACCAAGCAGAAGACAGCAGGCGCGCAAGAGGAACACGCAGAGAACATTCACAGCATGAATCATTATTCCATCTGCCACACGATAGTGGAAGGTTACAGCGATATGGAAGATTGGTGTAAACAGCACTCTCCTTGGGCACAAAACAGCCTCTGCAGAGCTGCCCTCTGCACAATACAAGTGGCCGTTAGAGGTTTGAAGTCAGAATCACTTACAAGGTGGGGACAAGAGGGAGCCATCTGGAGGCAACACTGCCCACCAGTCCAGCAACGTGTCTGAGTAACCACTAAGTAGAATGTGGGGGTTCTGAAGCAGAGGAAACATGCACAGTTTGGGCTCTGGCAGAGAGCTTGATGCCATCAGTACTGTTCAGTATTTCCATGTAAGCTGCATTTCTGCTAGAAAGTGTTCTCATCAATATGCTTTTAGGCTCCATTTTTCCAGAGCATCCCTCATTTTCTACCTAGGTTCTTCAGTACTCCTATCCCATTTGCTCTGTTTCCTGCCTTTGTAAGATATCTGGCTCTCGCCATTTCTTCCTCAAAGACAAAGGCAGCTGACAAACATCCATCACATCCCTTATCATCGGCTTAGAGAACAACCTGGCCCCTTCTCCACACAGCAGTGACCTGCAACAGTCTGATGCAGATGCTGAAGCAATACAGCCAAAGAATTTGTAACAGCAGCAGATAGAGACCATCCTCTCTTACGGCACACAGCTGGAGAAGGTTCTGTGGGCCTTAGTGCTTCTGTGTTTGCTTACCATAGGCTGTATCTGGGCAATACTTCTCACTTCCTTTGTAATCCTCCAAAGACACTTCCTTCAGCCCAGTCTGGAAACCAAAAGAGCATTAGTGCCTAGCATATCTATGTCAATTCCCTTCCCTTTTTCTGGTAAGCTTTGAAGCAAAACAGGGGATTCATATACCAGAGACGGAGTTGCATAACATCCGGCTAGTGCCAGATACCCAATGTCAGAGGTCACTTAATGGCAAGAGTTAAAAGCATCCCTTACATTCTGAGCCTGAAGTAGTTTAGCTGTGTACCTCCTCCTGCTAACAGCTCTTTACTGGGAAAATTGTATTTATCGAGATAAATCTCTACACGTTTGCCACGAGACCAAGCTGCTGCTGGGCTATTCAAAGAGACTACATCAATGTCTTTGATAAGAAATTTGTTCCCTTGAAAAAAACACTGTTTATGCTCCTCACAACAAGGTAATGTTTGAAGATACCAGGAGGAGTTGTACAGCACAATAGAAATACCCTTCTGCATCCACACACAGTGTTTGATTCTCTTTTGCGCTGTCCTGTGCTCTAGAACTCCAGGGCCCTCACCCTCCTGCTGCAGGGTGGCACTAGGCTCTAAACCCCAAGCTCAAGCAGACAAGAACAACCAAAGTCACACGAGCCCACAGCAGATTTTCAGATAGATCAGTCCTCATTTGCATGGCATACCTGCTTGGCAGCAGAATCCTCATTCTCTACCAGCACTACATCAAGGTCTTCCCCCTCACCAGTTCCCTCCTCCTCTTCCTCCTCCTCTTCCTCCTCTTCATCATCTTCAAAACAGCCAACAGCATCCACTGTGATCAACTCCTCTGAATCTTCTGGGCTGCCCAATTCCTTCTCTCCCAGTCTCACCTAATGGGTACAGAAAAGAAAGATCAACTCTGCACTCTTCATCTAAGCACAGAAGACCCCAGGCTATGAACAGACCACATCTTGCAGTAGATGGGACTGCAAGAGAGGCACAAAGCTATCTTGCTTGCAGACACATCCACTTCCCGTCCCTTTTTCACACAATTTCTCTAAAAACAGGGTTTGAAGAACTGCATGCCTTCCCTTTATCCCTGCAGTAGTCGGAGAAGCTGAAAGTTAATGAGATCTGCACTGTAGCTGCCTCCAGTGCTGGGTGGCTCTCTACTCTGGCAGTATTACCTCTTTGGCTTTCTGTTTATGCTCAGGGGACTTCATATGCTCCACAAACTTGCGAGGGGTCTTGAAATGGCGGCTGCAGACAGTGCAGAAAGGACGAAGTGAGCGTTTGGCCAGCTAAAGAGAGAGGAGAAGACTAGTCAGTCACAAAAGGCACCACTCTGAAGAAATACAGCTTAATCTTGGGTAAAACAGTTACAGCCCTGTGTCTAAAACAGGCAAACCACAAAAAAAAAAAAGCGTCTTATTTTCAGGAGGAAGGGATCACTAGCTCCTATCTGTGAAAGTGATAGAAAAGGTGCGTGACAAAAATGTGTTTTATAAAAGGTTTTCTAGCAATTTTTCCCTAGGAACCAAATACACACACAATAAATACAGTGGCCTGCCTAAACTTTAGCTCAAAAACTTAAAGGCTGCCCACCAATTCCTCCATTCCATTGGTTAGATAAATACAGAAGATCATGTTTATTTAGAAAGTTGAGAATTAAACCAGAGGTGCTTCAGGCCATACTGACATAGCATGACAGCTGAAAGTTCAGCTTTATACCAGTGATCAAAGGCAGTAGGAAGCATGACAGTGCCCTCAGTGAGAGTGTTACCAGCACAACTTTGTGCATCTCTCTGATCACCTTTCTCTTGTTGCTTGGGGAGTAGGAGATGCTAGACACAAACTCAATCCCCATAAAAGGTCAGTGCAAAGGAGAAATCTGTGCTATGGTTATTACCTTGTGTTCTTGGGTCCTGCGATGTTTGATCAGATCCCCTGTGAAGTGTATCTGACACGTGTTACACCACCGCTGCTGGGTCTCCCTGAAACGACAGCAAAAACATCTGTAAGTCATAACTTTTTACATTCCCCACGGAACTCTGCAACGTGCAATTTGTTTCAGCATTATTTTCCTCAGTATCACTAACTTTACATGCTTGGATTTATCTTTTTCATTTTCCAGCTCCTTACATAGGGAATATAGCTCATGCTGACAGAAAGGCACCAGTTAAAACAACTCTCCAGTTTGATCTACTGTATTAAGAATTACACACCAGGTCAAAGTTCACAATACTATCCTTCATCAGGAAGGAAGATGCCAGAAGCAGCCAAAGGCCTCAGAAACAAGAGGGATTTCGTATGTTATCCTGGAGCACAGGGGCACCTTAGCGCACTGAGGAATTTTGGAACTCATGTAGATCCCTGCTGAGATTGTGTTTGCTACCTCAGACCAACACTCACCCATCTTTCTCCGCCAGCAGCTTCTGCTCCTTCACCATAGGCAGTAATGAAACAAAACAAACATTGCTCATGTGCTGAATCTCCCCAAGTCGCTGCTGGTGCTGAATTCCAGCCATGTGGGTTTGGAAATTCTAAGAAAAGGTTAAGAGAAAGATCCATTTAAAAATTTTTGAAATACAGAATAATAATAGGCATGAGCTACACTTTTCATTCTCTTAAATACTGTATAACAATGAAATGGTATAAAAGCTTAAGACCACGGCTGCCTGGGGATCCACCCACACTTGTTCTCTAGCAGGTTGCTTGCCAGCTCCTCAGAAGGGGTTTGCTTTTTCTGCATGCTTGTCATTATTTTTTTTATGCTTTTCTGGCTAACAAGTCTCATGATGCACCTGCCCATGGCAGCTGGCCATCCAATTCACTTCTCTTGACCATCCATCCTAGTCAGACATGTGGATTTATACCTGTTGATTGCAGCAGTTGGTCTTGCAGATGTAACAGTAGAATTTAAGGGCTGATTCAGGGTTGGAATCAGCTGTGCCCATCTCGCAGGTCCACTGCCCTGGTTTCAGAGCTGTTGTACTGATAGCTCTGCTCTCGCTGCTCTGCTGGATAGTCACTTTCAGTGAACCTCCAGAACTCAACACCTGCCAGAAGGAGTATCTCTCATTAGGTCAAAACTCTAAGTAGAAGACACTAAAAATAAATACTTGCATTTTAGACATGCCCTAAGCTCTCTACCCCTTAAGAAACTGCATTTAAACTGGAATCCACAGGAGACTGTTAAGACTCTCTCAAAACACTTCTTCTCCCAGCACTGCTAGAGCAGAAATCCCTGTGTCATAGTACCAGGCCTAGTAGTACAAATGGTTGCTTCTTCAGCCTCAGTACAGTGTATGATCCACTTACTGAAGATAAACATTGTTTGGTTCCTTGGTAAGGGACACTATCAGCTCATGCTTCCCTGCAGAACAAAAGGAAGCTCAGAATCACATCTGACAGAGGAAGAAACTCATACAAGGGCGGGATGACACATTTACTCACATCAACAAGCCACAAATGTCTCCAGCAAAAGAAGACTTGAATTTGATTCATACAATGGGTTAATCTTTATCTGTTTTTGCAGATTTAAACAACGAAAAGTCTGGTTTAACATGTAGCACGTGGGCAAGATATTTCATGTAAAAGGCTCTCAGGTTGCTAGCTTCACCCATGTCTCACTTTTTTCAAGATGCCTTTCAGAAGCACAGACTTCCGCTATCTGCTCATGTCTGCTGCAGTGGCAAGTTTCATAGCAGCTGCGCGTCTACTACCATCACCCCATTTTTTTTCATCTACTCTTCAGCAACAAAAGGTGTATGTTTAGCTATGTCCCTTTAATACAGATATTTGGTAACTGTTCGTTCAATTCATCTTTCCATCCTTCCATCTGAGTACTGAACTCTTAGCAGACCCCAGCATCCACAAACAGGCAGCAGTAGGTGAGGTACAGGCTAGCAGAGGCACAGAAGCAGCAAGTCAGAGCAGACTGAACAATAATTGCAGACATATTATGCCTTACTGCTAGGGACAACAGCGTACAGCAGGAGACAGAGCTCCAGACGTGGGTGCCATCTGGTTCCCAGTGGCAACGGGCATCTCTGGGATGGAGTGGGAGGTTTTATGTTCTGTACCACCCCAGCCTGCATGGAACAGCATCTACTCACCTCAGGAGCCTTCGGTTCCTCAGAGAATTTCCTCTCTTTAGAGAGACCTTCAGCTGCGTACTGCTTTACATTATTTGTACCTAGGGACAGAGAGTCATTTCAGCTGCCTTAAATCAAAATAGCAATGAGGAAAAAAACAAAGCAGCAGGTGAATGAAGTCAGGGAGCTTTCCTCACAATGCTGTTGGCCGTAAGCCCAGCTTACAAACCTGTTTCCAAATAAGCTCTGTTAAAGGGGAAACTCTTCTCATCATTTGCATTTGCTAGGCAACAGCAACAGCTTTTAGGGGACTATGTTTGGATTTGGTTCCTACATCTTCTCCTCCTTTCCCCACCCTTTATGTGGGGGAGGACATTTCTGAAGACTCACAGGATCTAGAGATGCTGAATGTTAAATGCAGCTCAGGCAGGGAGTGTCCTAAAAATACATATCATGGTGCCCAGGAACTCACCATCAGCTTGGACATGGGTGCTCGACTCTTCCTTGCTGCCTGCTGCATTCTCTAATGCAGACTCTTCAGTCACACTTAAAAGACATCAAGAAAACAACCTTATTTGCAATGTTATAGACCAAGAGATTCAGAAGACAAAGGCACAGGCTGGAATCCAGGCTATCACACTCTCCACTAACTCCCCCAAATCAGAAAGCTACTGGATGTATATTGCAGGCAGAGATTCAGCAGAAATGTATGAAAACAATGGAGAATGGCATTCTAGAACAGATTCAGAAGCAGCAGACAAATAATCTGGACAAGAAAGTTAGAACTGATTCTCTGAATCACTGCCCTCTTCTGTGTGAGGCCTGCAGGGAAATAAGCTCATACAGGAAATATTCTTAGCAAGAGCTCTGAGAGCTCATTCCTTTCCTGATTGGTGATCTGCAGGGAAGCTGCAGTATCTGGACATCACTCCAGGTTGCTATGTGCATGAGGGGACAGAGACCTGTTAGAACTGAACAGTTTCTCAATTATATTTCACAGGGATTTCATCATAACTGCCTGCTCTATTTGTTTCAATAGTGTTTAATTCCAGAGTCCCTACAGCTCTGCTTTTGGGGGGAGTGGAGCTCTAGGAGACACACATCAAATGATTTTGCTTTGTTTGCTTTGGTGCCATTGATCTGCTAAGGAGAAAAAAGATCCTGAGGAGATCGCTGAGAAAAAAAATAAGCTGACTTGCAGAGGGCACAGAGCATACTTTAAAACATCTTTCTCTATCCTCTATTTTTTCCCAAAAGGTAATACTTTCACCATGGTTTGAATGAATGCCTTCTCTTTCAGGCCAGCCCAATATCCCACCTGCCAGCATCCTTCTGCCAACAGGGAGCAGCACATTCTGCACAGACAAGAATCCAGACTGTGCAGGTACTGAATCCTGCGATCAAAATACACAAGTATCACATAATTTATCAGATTGATAAGTGATAACGTAACTGGGTTACACAGCTATAAATACACAGCAGAGTTTGGGCAGTGCAAGCATGAAGAAAACAAGAGTGGCTGGCATTAACATTATTTGTCAAGTTCTGCCAACAGGCTCAACGCTATACCACACACAGATGGTGCCTGCACTCCAAGGCAAGGGTTTGCAGTTTAAACTGAAAGTCTAGGGAGCAATCTAGGGGAGCAAAAGCCATCGCAAGCAGGAGCCAAGAAGGAAATGGTGTTATATGGATACTTGTCAGGCCGTGCTAGAAGAAATGGGTGTTCAAGGAGGATTTGAAGATGAGTGCTTTCCACACTGGAATGAGGATGCTGTTCCAGGCATACAGATGGCACATAGGAGAAAAAGCAGAAGTGGGAAAAACCTGAAATGAAGGAGGAGGCTGGTATTCCTGGCCAATGGAAAATGAGATGATGAAACAAGAAATAAAAGTGTGGCACGAAGTGGGGGAGACCTATCCTCATCTGTGAAAGGCAACATTAGAACAGTAAGCTGTTTATCTCAGAGATCCATCATCTGTTCATAAAAAGTAAACAAACACTTCAAAAAAAGCTAAGGAGTCATATATTCCAACTAAATACCAGCCATAAGATATGAATCAAATCTGGCACTCCTCAGCTACTGCTTTGGAAAGGATGTTCCCAGAAGCAGGTTTGCTGCAGTGGGATCTGTCATTTCTCAGACTCGATACTTTTTTTTATTGCATGTAACAGGACTCTAATTAATACCTACTAAATATTAATGTAATTAAAATTAAAGTAACTTTAGCAAACAGATTAACAAAACATGCTCAAAAGCATTTGACTTAGCCTAAACTGAATTTATTCACTTTCTTGCTAGTTCATAATCCATAATTCACTCTGCTCACATAATATTTATCACTCTTTAATGTTTTACACGATTAAAGTAATATCGAAACATCAAAATGATCTTGGAATATTCTCCCTGAAGCTAACCACTAGTCTCTAATCTACAGATGGGAAACCAGAGAGGTGAAGAAACTTGTCCAGAACCACACAGTGAGTTGTTAACAGGGAAGATCAGAGGACCCAGGAGCCCTGACTCATAGTTATTAACATATGTTGAAGAATTCTCAAATCAGTGCCTCCAGAAATCTTTATTCACTCCTTCCTGTTCTCCCCCGGCAATAGTGACAGTTCTGGAAGAGGTACAGCACTGTACAGATGGCGTGAGGAGCTCTGTAATGTGCCTTCCCACTAGATGGCAATACAGCCTTGTCTACTTCTTGCACCCTCCGGAATGCAGGGAGCTCCAAGACAGGCCTGCAATGGCCAGCTTGCCTTGCAGATAATAGGATTGCCTTTGTTTATTTTTACCCAACAGACAGGGGTACTGGCAAGAGAGTCTTTGCAGAAGGGATACAGAACTCAACACTCCTGAATATAGGCTTGAATACTAGGGAGTACAGATTCCCTTCCCTTTCCCATTCCTCAAAAAAACCCTACGCTCTCTTACACCTGCTGTAACCTAACACATCCTAAGGCTTTTCCTCTCTGCTGATACCTAGCTGCTCATTTCCCTTTATTGCACTTAGGCAAGAAAATTAAGAGAAACAGCTCAGAATAGTAAAGCTCTCTCTGCTTCTTACGAGAATCCTGGCAGGAGAACACAGGAACAAGCATTACCTTGTTGCACACTTGCATAACACGTATCTTTTATTTTTCATTCCTATCCTTGTGCCACCTATAACAGAGACCCCTACAAACACATCTCAGTGAGCATCAACAGATTTCCTGAGCTCTTCACAATCCTTTACGATACCTCCTAAATGCCAGACATCAGGCCAGTACAGTACCGCCCTAATTGCAGGAAAATGAAATTAGACAATAATGCTAAAGCCAGTAACTATTTCAATGCCACATTCAATAAATACCTCTTCAGTCTTTTTGCTGCAGGCTCAGTGTTCAACATAGATTCTGCTGGAGTTCTTGGTTCTGCAGGAACACAGAAGATCTCCTTAGCAAAGCAGACCATGCCACCCTAAGCACATCCCAGTGAATGGCCAATGCCTATAAAACTATTTTACAGCAAATAATAATACACACTTGCTTATTCCAAACTTGAGAACTGTAGTGATAAGGTTGAATAATAAAAGAAATTAATAACGACCCAAGAGATTTGAATTTTATTGCAGATGTGATTGTAAGAGGTGTGGTTCAGTAAGAAATCTATGTTTATGTCTACTAAATGAGTCTTTGTCCTATTCTGAGGTGACAAGAGCATAGACCATGAAACATTAACCAGGAGACATGGCCATCTGACAACACCCATCTCATCAGGTAGTTTTCCCCACCACACACACTGGCCACAACCTCACCATGTGCCTGTGTTTTTAGGTTATGCACCTTTCAATCACAATACAGAAGTGGGGATATTCTATGAGATTCAGTGCCAGCTTCTATTCTGACAACTGGAGTACTCGCTTAAGTCAACTCTTCCTCAGCGTGTTGATTGCAACTGGTTCTGTTTCAGGTGTTTGACTCTGTGAGAAATCCAGTTAAGCACGGTCAAGGCCACGTGGAAGCTTGAATTTCAAACCAGTTGTTTTTTTCTTCCATCATCTTAAAAGAAGCTCATTGTCAGGGTGCCTTTGGAGAGCCTTCCACGCAAGGGATACGGGGCAGGCTTATAAACACTAAAAGTATACTTTTTACCTGGATATTTTAAAAGCATCAAAAGCAGAGGGCTGTGACAGTTAATTTCGGTATTTACAGTCAGAGAGAAGGGCAAGACTAAAGCTGCCTCCAGCCTTTGCTGCAGGAATAGCCAAGAGGAGTTTATAATCTAGAAGCATTTGTTTCACTATAAGCTCACTCTTACCTGTGGATAGGGAGTTGTTCTGCTCTGACCCTGCTCGCAGTTCCCCTCTAAATTCTATTTTCTCATCACCATGCATGTGAGATGAAGAACCTGCATCTAGCTCCCGCTTCCTGTCAGGGACCCTCTGGAAGTCCTGCAACAGGCAGAGAGTCTCAGGAGAAGGCACAGTCCAAGTGTGGAAGTCTACCTCATCCAGCACATCTTTTTGACAAAGCAGGAAGAGATATGCAAATAGGGAACACTGATCAATTAATCCGAGAACCATTTCCAGGACACAAAATGGGTCTTAATAGTGGAAGGGGGGAATGTTGCTTTTTGAAACATTCTCCAGAATTGTTCTGAAATTAAATTCTATGAAATCCATATGAACAGATACGACCCTTGTTTTTAAAAAGGGAAAAAAAGCAGCCCCAAAAGGCAGAGTTACATATCCATGATAGTAGCAAGTTTTTTTTGACGTCAACAAACAGCTCTGGAAGGCTAAATGGATAAAACGTCTGGCCTCTGAAGAGCAAAGCATTTTTTTAATGGTCATTACTTTGAAGATATTAATTCCACAGTTCCCTTTTCTTTTAGGCTTAAACAGTTCTGCTATGACAAATTATCTGTCCTGATACAGACAAGAAACCTTTGCATCCTAAATGTAAATACAAACAACAAGAACCTTAGGGATGGACTCATTTCTCCATTTCTTTGCCAACAGCATGGTGCAAGCTTATTTTTCATTATAAGGCTCTTTCCTTTCTCTTTGTTTTTTATCCACAATACAGTCAACTGCTCTAAGTGCAAAAGGAGCACTGAACTCCAAAACAGAGTGAAGCTTTGAGCCCACCTTGCGAAACATCCGGTTCTGCCGCTGGAAGGGAAGGTTGGGGAAGCCCAGACGAGTCGGCTTTAATGAGACCCCAACAGGTGGTGGCCCTAGGAGGGAATGCCTCGTAGCCTGAGGGAAAAACTGCTGCAGTGCTGGGGCTGTCATGTTAAATCCACGCAGGTTTCCTACAAATGCAAACACACAGCGCATCAGCACGCAAAGGAGAGAGAAAATCTTACCCCCATATACACAGCAGGGAGAAGGGAAGGGCTCATCCACACAAGACAGTGTCCTTCCCCGGGTGCTGTATGACAGCTCTATGCTTTACTCTTTTTAGTCCCCATTGAACAAGTTGATATGATAGCAGCTATTACTATATATTGAGCCACGTAATTATAATTGTCCCTGCAGGCTAAGATCATTAGAGCAATTATCTGATCTGAGCACACTAGTATTTGCATTTGCAACAAAGCAAGGTGTCATTTTAAAGAATTTCTCAGTAAAAAACAAAAATTCATCCCACGTTTGTGCAGCTGGCAGCTCACACCATGCATGGCTGCTACTTAACATGGGCCAGCAGTGGCATTTCATTGAAAACAACACCAGACTTTTCAAACAGGAGATTTCGCAGTCTTCTCTGCCATCCTGTTATCGTACAAGCTCAACGTGTCAACCTGAACTCAGACACTTGAGAAGCTGCCATTTCCAATTATAATGCTCTGCCTTCTGAACAGCTCTTCTCAGCATCCACAGACTACTAAGTCTCAAGAGTTCGTAATGAAGCTGGTCCATGCTAACCCTGTTTCAGGGGTGAGGGAATGGAAGTGCACAGATATCTCAGCCACACCCTCAGACTCTGACCACCATTCTGGGAACCCAGACTTACACTGCAATTTTTTACTTCTCACTTGAATTATCACATACTCCAACTGTTTAGCAGCTGTTAAAACAAGCCAGAGAAGTCTGGAGATGGACACACAAAATCTGAAGTCAAGCTACACTGCTGAAAGCCTGGAACACAACAGGAAGCATTCCCTCATGTTTGTCTTCAGAACTAATCTCATCTCTTACTACTTAGCATAAATGATCTCTTTCTGTAAAAATACGTAGCAGTATTTAAAAAGAAAATAACCTATAAGGCAAGAAATCATCTCCTGCTCTTGCTTTACTTCCTTTAAAGAATCATAAATATATTTCAACTGAAGTATTTATTTTTCCCTATTCCTACTGCTGAAGCCATGCACAATGAATTATTCATCCCAGTGTCTCTCAGAACTACTAAAGCATTAGATATTCTTACATGTAACCCAAAGCTGAAATGACAAAAAAAAAAAAAACAAACAGATCCCTAAGAAGGGCTACACTGAACACCACATCTGTACTACACATTACCCACAGCTAGCTGGTGCAGCCACTGAAAGAGAAGTCAGAACTCAACTCAGCATGTAGAGCTGAAAAGAGAGAGGAACAACACTAAATCAAAGAGCTGCCGAGTGCTCATTAATAAACCTTCTCCTGTTTTCATATCTAATCTGCCTGAGGTCTTTGGCATGCTAATTAATTACAACTTCTCAATAAGAGATTTTGCTTTAGAGAAAAGGCCAGGCTATGCAAACACCAATGTATTTGAAAGGAGAATGACTGGCTCGTCAGACTTCTTTTCCTCTGCCACAAACATGCCTTTCAATCTGGATATATATTCAGAGTATGATTTGTTTTTTATTACTGTGAGTTTCCCTACAACCTGACAAAGATCTACAGAGAGCCACTGGAGTCACTAGAGAGCCCTCTACTAAATGGGCAAGAGAACAAAAGGCAAGTCAACAATATGCAGAATAAATCTATTGTCTACACACATGGGCACAATTCATACGTAAGACTAAAATTCAAGGCATTCATCTAAAGCAGGCACTTTAAAACTGTCCCAGGTACTGATCCCCTGTGTTGAAAGATGCTGTCAGTTTAAGATATTAGGGAAAAAGCTATGTTTTCATATCCTTATGTTAGCAATGCTATTATTAAGGCAGCTTCATAAATTTGTTTTGAAAATATACCAAAAAATCGACTTGTGGAAATGTAACAATGGAAAAACGGTGATACTACACTTCATACAAATGGCAGTCATCTCAAGGAATCAAAATTTCACACAACAATTGAAACCTAAATCACTTTTCACCACAATGTACTTTATTTGTCCGCACTCCACTAAGCTTGGACAAAGACAAGCACCTATTTCTGCAAACAAGTTTAGCATATACATAACAGTCAATGAAATAAATTAAGTCCCCCAAATGAGACAAGCAGATTTAGGGAAAAAACTCAACTATTTTTCTAAATATATTGATGAAAAATACTCTTTCCACCTTCTATGAGAAAATCTTTTTCCAACGCACGTATTTAGTATTAACCTGGTAGCTTCTAGTGCTATCCCCAATTGTGAACATTAAGGCACGTGGGATTTTCATCAAGTGAAGAACTTTCATGATGTGTAATATGTACAAATTTGAAGGGGAAAAAGATGACAAACAAAAATGCCAAATGCAAGGACTGCAATGGTTAAGGAAGAAACAGCCATACTATGGTTTCAACCTATGAAGAGTGATTAAATAACTGCAGTAAGCGTCTCCCATAACGACAGTACCTTGCATCTGTTGCATGAGTAAGGCCCGCTGAAGCATAGGATTGGCATTGAGTAGGGATGGTTGATTTGTTGCCCGCAAGCTCAGCATCTGTTGCTGTTGTGGTGGTGGCGGTGGAGGTGGCAAACCACTGGAAAAGAAGGTATTACTCATAAGAATCCAATCAAAACCATACCCCTAATTTTCAGGCACCCAACAAGTATACAACAGAGTAGCAAAGAGTCAAAATGCTCATATACATGCATGAAAAGATACCGTACACCAACACTGTATCCTCTTTCTTCCACTCTCCTGGAATTTCCAGAGCTGACAGATTGTCTATCAAGAAATTTAAGGTCAGAGAGAGCTCCTTAGCACCAAGCCCACACAGAGCCTGTCAAGCAGCATAAAAAAAACAACCCAGGAGCTGACTGCAGCTCTACAGCATTATGCAGCAGCTCTTCAGTCGAAACCAGTGATCTAGATCAGCAGCTACATTTAACAACGACAAAAGTTCGGAAAAACAGGGAGTTCTCAGTAGCTTAAAAAACGTTTTCCAAAACCTACACCTCCCACATCGAGCCAGACAGGTCATAATTGTAAATGGTGCCCCCTAACTGCAAGAACAGGGTGATAAAATGAAGCATAGCCTTTGCATTTAAAACACGAGGAGGAAGAATTGTGCTGAAAAGGACTCTCAGGTCCCAAGGAGGGTGGAGCAGGCAGGAGACAAAAGTCTGAGGGAAGCGGCAGGCATTTCTCCAGGCAATCATTTCTGCAGGCAATAGCAAGGTCAGGGCCTCCTCTAAAAATGACTGCTGACACAGCTAAATCTGTCAGGGCTGGAAAGAGGTACAAACATGGATCAAAATAACCGTGTTGACAAAAAAAAAAAAAAAAAAAAACAACTCAACCTCTTAACAGATTTTACAGCAGCGAATCCTCACGTCTGCTGTGTTGGATTGTTCCAGTCTCAGAGCTAAGAAATTTATGCTGGAAAAATCATGCTTTGAGAGGTACCTGAGCTCTCCATGCTACTTCTCAGTCAGCCTCATTTTGGCATGTTAAGGGTTAGTTTTAGAGATTAAAAAAAAGAGACGATTTAGAGAGATTAATACTTCCAGAACAGAAAGATTCCCTCATTTTCCTCAAAATCATACGCTTTATAAAGCTGTTTCTGTAACTTATTAAATCAGAAAATTCGCTTTTCTTTTGAAATCACACCCTATTGCTGTGAATTTCCACAGCGTAAGGCTTCACAGGGCCCAGCGACTGCAATTAAACACATCATTTCAGAGCATTTTTATGAGTCCAATAAATCCCAGCTCATCGGGGACGACCGCTCCATCCGAAACAGCTGTTTTCTCCCTTGTATATTTTGTAGGAAACCCTGCTTATTTGCCTCTTCGTTTCTGGCAGACACCGTTTGTTTGTTTGTTTTATTTTTTAAAGGAGATAAATCCCCCAATCACTCAGGCACAGCCCCAGCTGTGGTACCACAGATCAGTTGTACAGCGTCCAATGACCCCATCCTG
>JAOWBP010004368.1:4915490-4928687 GCA_028571105.1 Tragopan temminckii | reverse complement strand
GCCGGCTGCGCGGGGAGATGCGAGGCGTGCAGCGCGCACGGAGCTGCCGGCTGCACGCGGCGGAGCCGCTGGGCGCACGGGTGGTGCAGCGCACGCACGGCGCGGTGCAGAGGCAGAGCCGCGGGGTGCGCGCAGTGCGGGGCGCTGCGGTGCGAGGAGGGGGAGGGAACCGCGGCGGAACCCCCAGCATTGCCGCGGCTCGGGGCTGGTGGGAGCCCCCGTTACATAACGGGGCAGAACGGCTCCGAAACATCCCCCCCCTTCCCCGGTCGGGTGTCCCTTCGGGCGTGCGTGAGGCTGAGGGTCGGCGTGCTCCGCGTTCCAACCCCTTCGTGGTGATGGGTGCCGCGTCTGGAGCTGCGGGGAGGACGGGGCTCTCCCTCCCGCGTGTCCGCATCCCCGCTGCTACCATTTTGTGGCAGGCGATGCACCGCTGCCTTCCCTTCATGTGACCTTCGCATTCATCATCTGCAACTTGAGTCAATGGCAGCGCGGTGATCCGCTCCAGCGCAGACACACAACACCTGGGGAGGGGTTGTTCCTCAGCTGTGCTGACCTCCTTAATTAATTGCATGCAGCCCTACACAGGTTTAGCCATCAAGGTATTTTGTGATGCTGTAAGCAGCTTGCTGTTGCCTTGTCTGAGAGCAGCAGCTGCTGTGATACCTGCTCAGATGCTTGCGTGGGCTTTTCTTTATCAGAAAACTGTATTTATGACAACGTCTATGGGATGCTGTTCTCCCACCCCCACTCTTTCTGCTTAAACATACAATACAGAATGGCTCTTCTGCTGGGAAGGTCTGCAGTGTGTATGAGTTGTTTATCTGTAAGCACCCCAAATTCTCTTCCTCTGCCTCGAGCAGTGCTGCATCCCCTGGGCAGAAGGCACAGGATTGTATCTGGCTCAGAGAAAGCACAGCTGGAGCAAGATTTCTTTAAAATACAGAAACACATCCAGCATTTGGGATCCTTTCTGGCAGGCTTCCACCAGTCTACGCAGTATTCCCCAGAGATGCTGGGAGTCATGCAGGGGAAGGGCATTGCATGAATGTGTTTCACTGAGCCTCAGGTCACCAGCCAGGATTCACCTTTTTGCCCACTGACCCACAAGAAAATAAAGATTCCTACCCACAAAGGTGAAGACTTGCAGCCCCACAGCTTACTGAAGGGGAGGAGGTGTCCCCTGAATGTGATAAGTGGAGTGGGTTCACCTGTTGGCTCTGCTGTTTTCATGCTTTCTAAGTACTGGCAGCCTGACCTCGTAAATCCTTTTTAGAGGATCTGTGCAGGCAGTGGTGCAGTGCTGTAATGTGTAATGGATGGCTGCTGGACCGGAGGAGGGTTTGTCGAGGGATAGCGATTGGGGTGTGCTGCCCCTTTCTTTAGACTGAGAAAACATAATGGGGTCTTGGTCATCACCAATGGGAACTGGGGAGTGTCTGCCTGCTGGAGATCAAATGAATGAAATTGTTTTCCATTTTGTGGATAATTCCTTGGAGAACCTGTGACCTCGGTGTCCCATCAGTCCCTCCAGCAGCGTGCTATGGTGGCTTTTAGGAAGTGCAGCAATGGGGGGGTCCGCAGAGCAGGAGCTGTGTGAAGCTGTTTGTGGAGGAGTATCTAAAGGAAATAATGGGGCTGGAAATGGAAAACGTGTCAAAGGGAGGAGGTCCTTTTCCATTTGATACCGTTGAGTGCTGGCTGGATTAGAGACTGGTAACATGAGACATCTCGCACAGAATATATGTGTATATGCTGCAAAACCCAAACCTGCTAAAATAGCATTGGGACCCTGCTGTAATACATCATGTTATTGTTTTGTGTAGGAGTTGAAAACCACAATAAGAAGCTATGAAAGAGTGGAATAAGCATGGCACCTCGTTGTGATTGTGATGGGGGTGTGAGGAGAAACCATAGCCTGCTGTGTACAAATGTCATTGTTAGTGTGGCTGTGGCATATGTCACATCTCCAGCCTGGCACTGAGATGGTGGTGCAGCAGCTGCTCACTGCACATGGAATAAGGGTGCTGATGAGTTGCTCGGAGTGCATGGAGATCCGTATGCAGTTGGGCTGCGTGATGTGCTTGGTAGAGATGTTTCAGCAGAGGGGCTGCAGGTCCTGCAGGGCTGGCTTTCCCATCCATACCTGTGAAACTCATTCCAAATTATCAAGTTGTGTTCATGCAGTAGGACAGCCTGCTGGTCCCAGTGCCAGCCCCAGGCTCTGGCTGTGCAGAACTTCAGCCCAGGGCTGCTGCTGGCATCTTGCAGCAGTGCTGAATCCCACACATACAAAAAGCCTCAAAGCACAGAGGAGTGATGCTGACTGCAATTGGTGTTTACTTATGTATCTTCCCAAACAAATATCTTTTTCTCTTCCTGCACGCAAAGGCTTCTTAGTTGCTGCTAATTACTCCTTCAGTGTCACTTATTCTGCTGTTAACGGATTATCCAACAGTGCAGAGCCTGTATTTATAATACCAGATGTCGACAAGGCAGCTATCTGTGCTTTTGCTGCCGGGGACTCAGCATGGTGGCTGCTGTAGCAGCTGACGGTGTTAAAATCACTGAAGAGATGAGAGAAACTGTGCAGAAGCCAGCCAGGTGACACGTCTGTTTGCAGACTGGTTTATCCTGGGCCTCAAAACTGGTAGGAAGGTTAATCTGGTCATCTCTAGGCATTTGCTGCTGCTGTGGTTATGGGCTCAGAGGATAATTCGCATTGGAAGAGACCTCAGAGGGTCACCGACTCCATGCTTATGCTGCATTGCTCCTTGTGGGGAGAACAAGGCACCTCTGACTTCTGCAGAACAGATGGCCTAAGGGGGCTGTGGAGAAGGCAGTGACTGTGAGCTGGGAACAGTGGGTGGAAGGACTTGAACGGAGGTGAAACCATCATGTTTCTGATGAAGGGAGCCAACCAGTGCCGACGCTGTGGGAACTGAATTGGCATTTATTTGATTCCAGACCTGAGCATTCGCCTCAGAAGCATCCTTTTCTCTTGCAATCTTATATATCCCTAACCAAATACCTAGCCACCAGGCTCTGATGGTGTATGCTGAATTAGCTGATGGTTGTAAATTGCCTGGAAGGAAATTGGAGGCAGGTAGGACCTAAAACTCAGTTGTGTTGAGCTGGCCCTGTCTCTCCTGTAGCACAGACTTCAGCACTGGGAAGGTGTTCTGTAGTATTCACCAGTATGGATAAAAGACCAGGAAAAGGGCAGCATTGCCAGAGTGCTGGCAGAGAGACTAATTGCAAGGCATATGTAATTATTGCATGATCTGTGAGCTGGACAAATGGCTGTTACCTATTTGCAAGATAAAACCATAGGCATTTATTGGAAAATGACTTTTTCAGAGCTGCAGAGCATGTTGCAAGAGCCAGAGACCTACCTCTGCTGTTGAGGGAAATACATCATGGTCAAATAATGGACCTTCAAATGGCAGCAACCTTTAGTCCTTAGTGAAGAAAGTACCTCTTTTCATCCAGCATTAATTAGAAGGAAGAAAAGAGCGCGGAGTGCTGTGAGAGAGTGGAAAATGTGTTACAGTAGACCACAAGATAAATTATTCTAGCTTCGGAGAAATCTATATAGCTCCTAGTGAACGCTTGGAGGAGGAGAATCGTTAGGAGGAGTAATTAAGTTAAAACAGAACGTAATATGCGTTGCTGTCAGAAGAAAAAAGAATGCCTGAATCTTATAGTTTGTAGGTGCAGCAGTGCCTGTATTTGTCCTCTGACTGCTTCTGTTAGTCGTGCAGGGGTTGGTTCAAGTGAATACAGGTCTAATATCTTTTCTGCTTCCTGCAGCAGCTAGATGCTCTCTGCAGATCTTGCTGTCTGACTGTTCATCTTATCTCTTCAGTGGTGACCTCATACTTCTGGTAACTGCCACTAGCCTTAGATTTTCTAGGAAAAGAGAAGCTTATGGCATGTTTCAGACTGCTCACACAGCAAAGAGGAAGCCAGCTGTACCTAATTTGGAAGGTGATGCTCGTGTCATGCCAGGTGGGGCTTGCTGGGACCTACTGGTGTGTGAAAGTGGCAGGAATCTGGCAGGTTGGGAGAACAGCTTCTGTGCTAGAGTGGGCTTTCCCTTGTTATCACAGTTATCCTGTTGGGAGTTTTGGAGCTTTTTGAGCATTAGTCCTTGTGGTGATTTGAGATGGGTAAATGGTGTCTTTTGTGCTTGCTCTATAAACAGTATGCTGTGGCATAGAGCTGATAAGGGTCTTCAAAACCAGTGGGGGGAAACTCCTAAAAGCATTCCCCTGTGCTGAAGCTGTTGTTGTTTTTCAAAACTCCACATGCTTACATTATTACAGCTTTTCAGTTGTAAACAAACAAAAGCATGCTGAAGACAAACTTTGTTTTTAAAAGCTGCTGATTGTTTTTTTTGTAGCCACAGATCAATACCGCGCTGGGGATGCCAAGTGAAGGCCTTGAACCCACCTTCCCCAGTGCCTCTGAGAAGACAGAACTCCACTGTGCTTAAATAGAAGGTGTGGGAGTCTGTCTGCAGTGCTGCATCTGAGGCACCTTCTGAAAATGTTATTCTAAGGCAGGAAGCTGGTCCCCTTCCTGGCCGTGTGAATTACTCAACATTGCTTCTTTGTGCTTTAAGTTCCAGCCCGCCTATCCAAGAGTGAGTAAAAATGCTGGAGTGAAGACTTCTTAGCATCTTTAAGATGAAGTCTTTTTGTAGGGAAACTGAAGAAGTAGATGACATAGCAGAGTTTAATCAAGGAAATGTAGCTCTTGCTGTGTTCTGGCTTGAAGGGTGAAACTTGTTATGATGCACTGAGCAGCAGATTTATTAGGAGCGAACCCATGAGGACTCCACCCATGTGAACCAATCCTCCAGTTTTTGTTTCTGACCATGTACTTGAGAGGCAAAAACAAAACAGTGACAAGGGATGGTGGGCAGTGGCCTCAAAGCATGTGGAGCTCAGTATTGCCCAGTGTAAAGTTGTTTTTGAGGTGGCATCTGTGACAAGAAGCCTACTGGCAATATGCACAGCAAACCCTATTAATATGTCACTAAGAAAAAAAGAAAAACAGTTTTGGGTGTAATGCTTTCCTCCTTGGACTCACAGATCCGTAACCATATGAGTCAGAGTACTGCTGGCTGGGAGGAAAGCTAAAATGAAATCTGCCAAGAAGAAGAAAATCACGCACAGCAAGGAAACAGCCCACTGGTGGGACAATTTCTCATTACTCTTGAGCTGAATTTTGTGATTTCAGATCTGATGACAGATGGGGCTGGCTGGCCTGAGGTTGGAGCTGTGCTGCAGTGCTGGGGTCTGGGTGCTGGTCGTGGGTACCTTCCTTAGACGCTGTTGGTCTTGGTCACATCGTGTGCACTTATCGTTAATGGGCACTAGAAATGACACCAGAGAAGGTTAACAACAAGAAGCAAGCAGTTTTTCTTAGCAATAAATGAAGACTCTATGATGGTGATGCAGCAGTGCATGATGAGCCGTGCCTTCCCTACAGCAGTGGTGTGTGGGGCCTGTGCAGTTGGTGCAGCCTCACGTGCTGTTTGGTACTGAGCGTCTTTGGAGGCTGAGGGCTACTCTGCAGAAGCTGGCAGCATGCTTGCTGGGTGTGAGGAGTCAGGGATTGCTTAAAAGCACTGATTTGCTGCACTAGACCGGCTGGCAGCACTGCACTTGAGTGTAGACTTTGAGGTGCTTTGGTTGGAGAGCTGTGGACTTCCTGAGCTGCATTTCCATGCACACTGCAGCGTGGATCTCACCTCCTTTGCCAGCTGTCCTGTCAGCTGCTCTGCATCAAAGCCAGCAATCTCTGAGGCTCTGCAGAGCCCATCGAGGCTCAGAGGGATGAGCCCAGAGCTTTGGGCCTGGTGACCTTAAACACTTGGGTGGTCTGGTCAGGTCAGGTCCAGAGCAGGTCAGGCTCGTTCTGCAAAGCTCTAAAATTCTGTTTCTCTTTATATTTATGATCCTTCTAAAGCATGTATTATGCTTATTATTGGGTGACTTGGAGTTTGGTCAGGTGAGACCTCATTGCTCCCTGCAGTCCCTGAAAGGAGATTGTGGTGAGGTGGGGGTCAATCTCTGCTCCTACGTAATAGCAATAGGATGAGAGGTGATGGCCTCTCATTGCAGCAGGAGGTTTGGGCTGGGTATGAGGGAACATCTCGGAATGGTCGTGCAGTGGAACAGGCTGCTCAGGGAAGTGGTGGAGTCACTGTCCCTGGGGATGTTCAAGAAAAGGGCTGACATCACATTGAGGGACGTGACCTAGAGTGGTGACAGGCGTGGGTTGATGGTTGGGCTGGGTGATCTTTGTAGTCTTTGAACCTTAATGATTCTATGATTCTGAAAATGATCTTGCTCAGAACTAGCTGTTCCGAATATTGGAGTGCTTCAGTGTTTACGAGGAGATGTTAAGAGTGTGCATTAAAACATCTTGACTAGCAACTGGGAGCAAAACTTCCTGTTAGGTAGTCAAACGATTAGTCCAGGTGACTCGCTGGTACTTTGTACTTGGGTCCTAACTTTTGTTTTCAAAATCCTGCTAGGGAATGCTTTAATAAAAATCAAATCTGAAGCGGCTCAGTAATTTCCTGATGCTGTTGTATAGATGGGACAGTGTCACAGATCAGGGCAGTTAAGTTGCTGACAGCTGCTTCCTGCGTGCCCTTCAGGCTTGTCCTGGCTCCTGGGCTGGTGCTGGCTGCTGCAGGTAACTGCTTTCCTTGCCTTCAAGGCTCAGCACAAGACAAATGATGCCTGAGCCTGAAATCTCTGACCTGAGTGTTGGATGTTCACAGAGCTCTGGCAGACCCAGCTGGGACCAAACAGAGGTGAGATGGTGCTTTGGACCCTGCTCAGCAGCTTCCTGCAGTTCAGCATAACACACGTTGGATGCGGGCATTATGCAAGCTTCTCAAACTGTTTTGCTGACTGGAAGCAAACTTGCCAACTTCTGCCACTTTTCTGCAAGTCTTATGACTCGTGTGGCTTTTCTTAGAGCCCTGGGCACAGCGATTAAGCTGACAGAAGAGCAGTGCGGATTTTGTATTGAAAACATCCATTTCAGGGATGCCTGTGGGTATCCTTTAAAGAAAAGGACGTTGTTTCCTGAAGTACTTCAGGAGATAGAGCTAAAGAATTCCAAAGCTTCTGTAAGGCCTGCATTGTCAGATGTGGGCCTTCCCTTTCTGAAAATCAGGGCTTATGTCCATGGGCTACAAAATACTTGTACTGCAGCCATAAAAAATTATGCGGAGTGAAGCTTGGAATAAAACCAGTTCCTCACTCGACTGAAACAGGAATTGAATTCAAGTCTCGGGGGGTGAAAATACTATTTTAATAATTTATTGCCTCAGCAGTCCCCTTTAACACTCCGTTTCCTGTTTCTTATGGCTTCAGGTTGTGTTGTTGCAGCTGTGTTGAAGGGTGAAGAGTTAATACTGCCAGAGCAAGCAGGAGGATTGTGGAGATCCCGCCTGGCTGTGCTGGGACTGTCATTTTGTTTGTGAAACTGTTTTGGTGTAAGAGTGGCCAGCACAGTACCTGGGATGCCTGGGAAAGGACTGAGCAGATATTAAACTGATGCTGTTGTGGATTTTGGCTGAAGAACCAGGCAATGTTGATGTAATCCTATATAAAAAAAAAAAAGTGTGTAAACTGCAGCCGTGTTTCAGAATAGTTTTTTGGTTGCATTTAGGCTCTGAAAGCATTGCTAGGCAGAATTCTACAGAGATGCTGTGCAGCTGATGCTCAACATCTGCAAGCATTTTTACAGCAGAGTCAACTTACCCTGGAGATCATCAAGAAGAACAAGTTTTGAGATTGGAGATGCAGGGCTGGGGGAGGCTGTGCTGAATTTCTTAGCACAAGGGAGAGATACCTAAAGGCAGAACCTTTGGACAGGTCTTTGTTTTGCTCCTCTTCTTTGCATTCCTGTCACTCTCACATGTGTAAAGGCAGAGTATATTTGGTAGGATCTGGCTCAGGGCTCTGACAAAAATCAGCAGCCCACTGCAGCTCTGGGAGCTCTTTGTCATCTGAGTAAGTACAGAGTTCTATGAGCAGGGGCTTATAATAACAGTCCATTTGCTGCCTGCTCACCAGCACAGGAATGATTCTCCATCAGTAAAGGAGTGTACCTGATAGCCTGTTAGCTCAGAATTAAGCTAGCAGAAAACAAAGCTCTGACTCCTACTTTTAGTGGTGATATTTGGCTCCACTGACCTGCCTGTGGTTTACTCTGAACGTACACTGCTCTGAGTGGGGATGGAGCTCTTTGGCTCTAAGGCACGTTAGATTTTTCTCTCTTTCTGGCTGCTGTGATCTCTAGAGTAATCTCTGGATATTTCTTAAGCTGATTGTGCTTTTACTTTTAATAGAAGCTCCTCTATGAATAGCTGGGAATTGCCTGAGCATGGTGATGGCCTTGTGAGGTCTGCTGCTGCAGTGGTACAGCTCGAGGCAGGGAGGGGACCAGCATATACAAAAGTTGCAGAATATCCTCTGGGGATGTCACACTGCAAAGCTGATGCTACAGCTCCAGTGCTGAAGCTCAGGGTACCTCTTCTGCATCAGCACAGCAATCAGGAGGCAGGCAGTGCATTTCCACTCTCTGGGCTCTGCTGCTTTGGTTTGATATATGGGTTCCTAGGAGTTATTCTATTTGATCCCACTTTTGTTTTTGGTGTAGCTTGGCAATGGAGATGTCTTCAGTGGTTTTTAAAGTAGAGATTAATGCTTCTGCACTGGTGGTAACAGTCTGCTTATTTTTCTTCAAGGGCTTAAGAAGTAGCATCTCTGCACCATGTTTCCAGCCAGGGTGATCCTAATTATATCTGAAACTGCAGAGGTGCAGTGCATAGCAAGGAGATTGGCACTGTTCCTGCATACTTCTCCACACAGCAGAGGTACGCATTGACATCTTAAATTCCCCTGCAGGGTGGCTGTGCACCTTGGCCAGGATGTGCTAGGGCCGAATGATACCCTGTAGAACTGCCCTCCCTGCCTGACCCACCAGTGGGGAACCAGCCTGCCTCCCTGCTCACAGCACTCTTACCTTTGGAAGGTAAATTCTCAGGGTATGTGCATCCGATGGTATACATCCACCACCTATATCTGGACAATGATGGTACAGCAGGGCTTGAAATGCCACCCCCTTCCTCATATAGTTACTGTGGGTTCTTAATAGTGGGCTCAAAGTGTTTCTGCCTCTTCCAATGAACCTTTTCAGTTCTCTCTGCCTTTTGTGGCATTCAGGCTCTGATGAGACTGTCTGGGAGTGGAGGAAGTGTCATGCTGCAGTGACGGAACATGCCTTGAGCTATATTTGTTCTCCTTGTAGCAAATACCAGGACGCCAGAGGTGAAAGAGTTTTGACAAGAAGTCTAAGACGACACTTACTGTGAACCTGTGGTGTCTTTAGGTCTGTCATTGCACCAGTTTCCTTCTGTGAAGGAGAGAAAGGGAAAACGGAGGATAAGCCCCTTAATATCAGGAGTCTCCATGTGGGGTGTGGCATCAATATTGGTTATTTCTGCATGACTGCTGGTGTTCCCCAGCACAGGAGAGCCTTTGCTGCAGGACTCTGGAGAGCTAGGACAGATTAAGACACTGGTGGTGGAGAAATAGAAAGGTTAATGTGTTGCTCATCGATTTTAGCATGTGTTAATACTAGTGTATTGTTGTGTCTCTGCTTTCCCATCAGTTCATCATTCCTGTCCCAGAGTTTTATTGTATAGCTTGTCCTTTGTCTCCTCTCTGCTTAAGTTGCAGGTGCTGCACGGGCCATGTTTTACAGGGCTGCCACTGTCCTGTTATGGCAAAGCCAGGATTTGTCAGTGGATTTGTTTGTGCCAAAGCAGAGCAATGCTACTGCAGAATTATGACAAATCAGTGCAGCTTGAGGAGACGAGCAAAGATGCTGGGTCATGGGTTTACCTTTTGTGGCTGTAAAAACTCAATTTCTTTTCACAACTGGGACTGAGCTGAATTGATTTTTTTAGGGTATTAATGCCTAGAACTGCCCTCTTGAAGACTGCTGTCTGAAACTTGCAGGGCTGTTGTGGAGATAATGCCCTGCAGGTGAAGCTGTACTTGTAGCAGAATATATTGTCTGTGACTTTTTTCCAGTATTTGTATACTTCAGTGGGAGTAAAAGATAAACTCACTTCCATATGATGATGGAGAAAAATCATCAAGGCATACAAAGTCTGTTTTGCAGCTGCTGGGATAGAGAGCACAGCAGGTCTGTGCTGGATTTCCTTTGTCCGTGAAGTCCTGCACCCAGGCAATGCAGTGGGTGCTGTTCCCCTGGATGCTGTTGCTGGGCTGGCTGGGTTGGCTTCTTGCTCTTAAATGAACTGGAGATGCAGAGCCCTACGGTCAAATGAGCTTTGTTTTCTTCCTGCTGGGATTCTCATCCTTGAAATCAAAGCTGTGTTTTCCACAAATGCATAATCCTTGCTGCCACATCCACTCCGGATGTGCTGGGCTGCTTTTTCCCTTGAGTTCCTGATATTGTCACGTAGAATCAGTGCTGCGTTATTCTTCACCTTGAATATCCCAAGGCGGCATGCAAGATCCAGGACTTCATTTTCTATTACCCAAAAGATCCCAGGGGAAGCAGCACAGCAGCAGTGCTGTGATCCTGCAGCCTCTTAGGACTTTTCCCTTCCGTCTGCTGCAGCTGACAGTCACTGCGGCATTTGCTATAATGGGCAGTGACTTTTTGAGACCAGTCATTGCACCATAGGCTGTACCACTCTCTAAATAATCCTCCTCAGTAAAATGCAGAGCCTCTGAACGAGAAAATCCCTTTACGGCTGCTACCTGCAAAAATATGAAGAGGAAATTGGTTCACGAGTGCACCTGAGGTGTTGGAGCGTCCTGCCTTCCTTTTCCATCTGTGTTTTGTTCCCTCTCATTCTCTGAGCTAACCCATCTGCGGGAGCATGGCAGGGAGGGTTCTGGCAGATAAGTCAGCCCTCAAAATGGAGGAGGGGAAGGATATTACTCATTAATTCTCTCCCAGCGGAGAGGAACTGAAGCAAATGATGTTTCGGGTGAGATGGGTGTTGTATGCTGTAGGAATACCCCTTGTTTCTCCTGCAAGCTTTTGACCTATGGCTACAGACACTTGTATGAAATCTGTCAGCCTCAGCAGCTCGGGGCTGATGCACGGCAGTGAGGGAGTCAGGAGCTGTGTGGACATAAAAACTGATTTGTTTCTATGGAAACAAGTAGATTTCACCCTGTTGTTGGGAAGTAGGAGGGGAATTATCCCCCTGGGCCTGGTTTTGGCTCTCAGATTGGATTGGCTGCTGCACTGCAATTGTAGAGCAGCAGCCCATGAAGGGATTATCTATCTAGTCTGGGATCACAAGCAGGCAGAAGCACGTGGATCCAATCTGTTCCCACTGCAGGCTTCCTCTGCAGGAATAACACAAGGCTCTGCAGTTGCATGCCAGGACTCCCTGGGTCACCCCCCTCCATGGCTCTTGGCTGTAGAGAATTGACCTTGGTCACTAATAGCTGGGATGGAAGCCTGCATTCCAGCATACACAGCTGTGACTGCATATCCTGCAGAGATTTTCTTCCAATTAAGATGGCAAAGGTGATGAACTGTGCTCCTGCTTTACCACTCTGTCTAGGTGTGCATTTCTAGCAAAAGCTGGAAGCTATTTGTGGTGTCTGCAAGGACAAGAAGTTGATCTTTCTGACAGAGGCTTCAAGTGCTGCTTGAAATCCCATCTTTTGAAAGTATTTGCCCATCTAGGCCCCAGCAATGACTCTTGAGAGGGAAAGCTTAGATTTCTAGGTAGAAAGAGAGCACTCAGTGGAAAACTGGCAAAACGGTGATGTCTGTGTGCATTTGAGCCTCCTCCCAAGGTGTTCCCTTCTTTGTGTGCTTTCTCCCCTCTTACAGATAGGGTGCAGGAGCAGCATGACCTTCTGCACCAGAAAAACTGTCTGCTCAGCTTCTGTCACCTCATGATGCATGGGGACTTCATTATACGTTACATAAACTGAGCTGTGGCTGTAGTGTCACAAATCCTTGGTTTGTGCTTTGTAGCAGAACCAGAGAGCTGATCAAATGTGTTAACCCTTGTTTTTTTGCACGGATGCATCCGAAGAATGCTGCAACATCTCTGCCTTTCCTTCAGGTCATCTTAAAATACCCAGTGCATCTGAAAAGCAGGGCTGGGTCCTGCTGTTGACCCTTAGCATAAAGCTATGGTATGTGGGCTTTCTTGGAGTCACTTCAGGCAGACAGCAGCAGCAATACCTGGGCAGTCTGTTGGCTGTGCTGCGCACTCAGTGGCCCCATAGGGTATCAAAGGAAAGTGGAATACCCGGGCTGCAGGAATACTGACCTCTGTGGGCATCTGTTACCACGTGAGAGTGCTGCCGTGAAGCTCCTTAGCTTGACAAGAGCACAGCTTGTGCATGGAGGCTGTGGTGCAGCCATGACTCAACATAATGTATTCAGCTGTTCTCCAAATTTTGATGTTCTCTGAAGCTAGCGAAGCGAAACAGAAATCAGCCCAAAGGATTCAAATGAAAATAAACAATAGAAAAACATTCCTATCCCACTGCTTTCAGAGACCTGCGGGGAGTCGGGCGGGAGAGGGGCTGAGTGAAACGCAGGGGAAGGAGATGTGGAAAGCAATGAATGAAAAAGGCAGTAATAGCAGTGACTCTTGGGAACTGGTCTGTGCTGTCAGATAAGGCAGAGAAGCAGAATTTGGAAGGGATGGAGGGGGGCAGGGGGTGGCAAGGGAGAGACTCTTCAAAGCAAATGTTCTTGTAACGATTACTGTGCGCTTTCCTTTTTGCTTGAGCAGACTCGGGTCTGAACCCAGCCGCCAGCGCTGAAATATCAGCGACACGGGGCATTTGTTCAGAGCCTATCTCCTGTTTTGTTGTCTGAGCTCCTTCAGCCCACGTTTGGCTCAAGGAATGTCTTCTGAGTGGTGAGACCCATTTCTAATTGATACTTCTGTTCAAGGCACGCGTGTTCTCCCAGAGGCTCCCAAGTGGCACAGTCTATTTCAGTACCCGTGGCTTTGTTCTGTAGGGAAGATGTGTTGTGGGTTTGTGGTTGTTTTTTGTTGTTGTTTTTTTTTTTTGCACACTTTTGCTCAAGAAGATGACGTGGCACAGAACAGGATTGTTGTCTTTGCATATCTAAATC
>JAOWBP010004368.1:4868141-4909129 GCA_028571105.1 Tragopan temminckii | reverse complement strand
TGGGGTTCTTGTGAATTTAGGAGGCTGCTTTTGCCTTGGCAATACTTGCATTTCCTTAGCTGGGAGAAGCCCTGAGTAGAAGCAAACCTTTGACTGCTATTTATTCTGTTTCAAATAGGTGATATACCGTTTGCATGCTATAACAGTAGTGTCCTGTGACACCCCAAAGTGTGGGTGATTTTCTTGTAGCTGAGGTAATTGTATTTTGTCAATAGGCACGGTAGTTTTCAGTCTGTGCTTCAATTTCTCAGCCTGATGACATAGAGATTAATTATTTTCCAGCGTACATATAACAGTATTAATTGGTCTCTCCTGTTAGCCTGGAACTTCATCTGGAAGAGCCTTAACTGCTAGAGACAGCGCTAGTGGGAGCGTGCTGTGAGCATGGGCTTCTTCAGAATGGTCCATCCTTTTTGGGAAAGGGCACTTGGTCTTTTGTGCCTTAGGCTCTATCAGAGCCAGGGCTGGAGTGCCTTGCTGGGACCTACAAGTGCTCATAGAAACAGAAAAGCTGTGGATAGGGAAGGAAACGATCGCTCATTCATCTGAAATTTCCTCTTTCGTTTCAGGGACTTTCTGCCACGTGGCTCTGGCATCGTGACCAGGCGTCCGCTGGTCCTGCAGCTGGTGAATGCCAGCACAGGTATGTGATGTGTGTCCCTGGTGTGCTGCTGGCTTCCCGTCCTAATCCTGACAGGTCTTATTTCAGCAGTGGCACTGCTCAACATCTGATGCGTTAAGTGTTCAGAAGGAGAACGCTTCTCAGTTATTGCATTTGAATTAAGCAGCGTTTCATGAATACGCTTGTCATGATTTTCCTTTGTCTGTGCAGCTGTGGCTCTTATGAGTGGGTATGACCCAAAAACTAGAGGAACTTGCTTATAGCCCCCTGAAATAAGTGGGTGGGTGATTCTATTGCACTTAAAATCAAGTATGAGAACGCTGGGATCTGAAGAAGAATCCCTGCAGAGTTCTATGACTGGAGCTGTGGGCTATTCACTGCTTTGACTGCTGCTTGCAGAGTGCCTTCATTACTGTTCCCTTCAAGCATGAGATCTCATTGAGGAGTTGGCAAGTGACTGTTTCAGGGTATTCTTCCTCTCTTGTCAGGTGGACCCGACCTGTTTACAACAGTCCTCTAGCCTACAATAAGGAAGCAACTTGACTTGTGAGGATTTTTCACTTGAAATGGAGGGTTAACATATTCAAAGACCAAAAAAAGCCCCCACCAAAACAAATGCAAAAACCCACCGAGCAATTCAAAACCGTGTCAGAAGGGTTTTTTGCTACTTTGAGACTCCCTTGAGTCTGCTCTCATCATGTCATGCAACTGTTATTTATTCCCACTACGTTAATACAGAGCTGCTCCAAGTTCTCATGAATACAAAGGTACTTCCCAGTCCGTCTGTGGAAGTTGCAGGTGTGTGTTAAGCTTGCTTAATATAAATAGAGAATGTCTTGGGTTATTTCTTGAATGAACATGAGTGAGGATGCAAACTCTGAGACCAGAGCTGGATTGGGAAGGTCTTGGGCTTATAGACTCTCTCAGGTGTTGCTGCAACTGTGGCTGCGGTAATTTCTTTGTCAACCACATAGGATCTAGGGAGAAAGACCCTTCCTTGCCACGCTTCATCCCTTCAACTGTTCTTGTGTTTCTTTTTAATCCAGGACATTTTATTAAACTTCTGGCTGTGAGTTTTTCCTCACTCGTGTGACTGTTTCTAATTCTCTGCTTCTGTTTCAACAGAATATGGAGAGTTCCTGCACTGCAAAGGAAAGAAATTCACAGATTTTGAGGAGATCCGTTTGGAGATTGAGGCTGAAACGGATCGTGTTACTGGCTCCAACAAAGGGATTTCCCCAGTGCCCATCAACCTCAGAGTCTATTCTCCTCATGGTGAGTCTTAATGCAGTCTCTGAAGTCAGGGGATGGTAAGGCAGACTGCTGTTCTGTCATAACATAAATACAGAACAAAGATGAAATGGAATTTGAATGGTTTTTTAGCCCATGCCTGGGCTATGGTGCATCACACTGCCAGTCTTTGCCATGTTTCTAGAAGGGCTTTGCCTGCCAGTTGAAGTATCTGGCTACAAGCAGAACTATTCTCAGAGACAACTGATGCCTGTGCAGAAACTTCTTCTTAAAAGACTTTATTGCATCAGTGTGGACCTTCCTGTAAAGACCTGCAGTCTTTCTCTGTTCTCTAGCAAAATAAATGAATCACTGACAATGTGACTAATAACAGTTAGCAAATAGCTACTGCTCAGCTTTAACAAAAAGGAATTGAAAAATTTTGTGCTTCTGAGTTGTATGCTTGTGTTATGCCTATAACGCACTGAAGACACTAAAGCTATGAATGTTCCTTGTAGACCAGAACGTTCCAACCTTAACATTCACTTGTGCTGTCTCCTGTTTCCTGTGTATAGTCCTGAACCTGACATTGGTGGATCTACCAGGCATGACCAAAGTCCCGGTGGGGGATCAGCCCCCTGACATAGAGTTCCAGATCCGAGATATGCTTATGCAGTTTGTCACCAAAGAGAATTGCCTCATCCTGGCAGTTTCCCCAGCCAACTCTGATTTGGCCAATTCTGATGCCCTGAAGGTTGCGAAGGAGGTGGATCCTCAAGGTAAATCTCTTGTTTTAGTGTGGCATTACCAACCAGCAGCCTGATTCTCCAGGCTGTGATTAGCTCAGCATTTTTAGTCTCCTGTCTATTGTCTTAGGTGGTATCTCCACCAACATGTGCCCTTCTGAGAGGTGGCTTTGAGCGTTAATAGCTACTCTAATATTATTCCCCATTTCTTTATTTGAGCCCTATTTCTGAAGAGGTTGAGGGCTTCCCTCCCTTCACTTTGGTCATCTGTGTTCTGCCTGGAGAAAAGTAGGAAAATCTTCCCTAAAATCCATCTCTGTGGTAAAACACGAGTGTTTGAACAGGGTGTAGCTGAGAACTGACCTCTATTACCTGGTCTGCTGTTGTGACCTCTTGGCTATTATGGGAACTGTGACATTGGAGCTCAAGAGCCCTGAAGTAGCCAAGCTGGGCAATTTGTAAGCTTTCCAAGCAAAGGAAGATATTACACGGTTGTTTACTTGATCAGGTATGTTCATATTCCCCTTTTTTTTATTAAGGGCAACGCACTATTGGAGTCATCACTAAGCTGGATCTTATGGATGAAGGAACTGATGCTAGAGATGTATTAGAAAATAAATTACTTCCTCTTCGCAGAGGTACGTTTCCTCACGCTTTGTGCATGATCTTCCTTCATTTTTCTTGTATCAGGTATCTTTGTCTCATTCCTTTTCTTCAGTGTTACTGGAACATCTGTTATGATGTGTTTTTAAGCCGTCTCTGTTCCAGGCCAGAATTGAGAAGCTGAGGAATAGGCATGAGTCATGCTTAAGAGAAAGTAATTTTTAGGTATTTGTATCTTGATAGGTAGTGCTAGCAGAAGCATAACCCCATGCTCTTATCTTTACTGTCTTCATTATATTTAATAGGCAAGCTGCAAAAATGGGATTCCTGTACTACTCCCCCCCAATTCTCTTATTTGATGAGATTACTGTAGTGCATCATTTGAAATCACATTGGCCTGTGCTGTGCTATGTGCTGTACGTAGCCATGGTGAAATACCTGTCCTAAGGATGTGAAAGGAAAAGTCTTGAATGGAAATAGGGTATTCCTTGTGACTGGGGAACAGTAATCAATAAGCTAATTCTCAGTTGCATGGTGGCACTTCTGTCCTGCATACCCAAGTTCCAGACCCTGAGTCACAAAGAGGGAATTCCAGTTTTAAACTCTTCTGGTTGGTCCCTAATGTGTTTCTCTTAAAATTTCCCATTTGCAGTGTTGTTTCCTGGGTAGTTTCCTTCTCAGCCTGAGCTTACATTTTCATCCTTGCAACCGCCTGATCTTTAATCCCATTCCTGCAGGTTACATTGGTGTAGTCAACAGAAGTCAGAAGGACATTGATGGCAAGAAGGACATTCAGGCAGCTCTGGCTGCAGAGAGAAAGTTCTTTCTCTCCCACCCTGCCTACAGACACATGGCTGATCGCATGGGAACCCCCTACCTGCAGAAAGTATTGAACCAGGTACCATCACCAGTTGAGAACTGCTGCCCACTATCCCTCTGGGATAGCAACATAGCAAACTTCTCCCAATTTCATCTTAAACCTTCTTCCTGTACAGCAATTGACCAACCACATCCGTGACACCCTGCCAGGGCTGCGGAACAAGCTGCAGAGCCAGCTTCTCTCCATTGAGAAGGAGGTGGAGGAGTATAAGAACTTTCGCCCTGACGACCCTGCTCGCAAGACCAAAGCTCTGCTTCAGTGAGTGGCCTTCACTGCACGTCCCTCCCTGGAAAAGGCTGCCTAGCTATGTCCTCTACTTCCTGCTTTCTGTCTTTGTTTAGGATGGTCCAGCAGTTTGCTGTGGACTTTGAGAAACGCATTGAAGGCTCTGGAGACCAAATTGATACCTATGAGCTGTCAGGAGGAGCCAGAATTAACCGCATCTTCCATGAACGTTTCCCCTTTGAGCTGGTGAAGGTACTGCTTCTTTGTATTCTGAGATCCTCTTTCTCTCCTTTCTTGCTAATTTTCCCCTTTTCCTTCCTGCTTTCTTGCTACTTTTTACATGTTTCACCATCTATTTTCCCCCTCTTTTGACTTTCAATATTTGATGTTGTCACCTTATTTTTACTTCTGGCTGTTTCTGTTGTTGGAACCTTCCCATAATACTCTTCTCTCTTAATTCCTTGTGAGATGATTTTGCTTTCATTTTTTTCCCCCCAGTTAATATTTCTTTTGCTTTACTTCTAAGGCAGTGCAGAATATCCTCCTTGTAACACAGACAATAGTGCATCAATGTCTGAATGTTCCTGCAGATACGTACTTCGAGTTGCATATAAGTGCAAATGGCTTTGAAACTTGTATTGCCATGATCTCAGGCACCAAACTGGGCCTAAATCTGCCCTAATGCATTTGCAAGAGGCAGGAAAGAGGATGTAGATATACTTAGCCTTACTTTTTGCCTTTCCTCTATGGAAATGGTGTAGGCACTCTCTACAGATGTCATAGCTGAAGAGGATCTGGACTGGCTGGATGTGGCTTTGGGCAGCCTGGTCTAGTGGCTGGCAACCCTGCCCATGGCAGGGAGGTTTGAAACTAAATGATCTTTGAGGTCCTTTTCAACCCAGGCCATTCTATGATTCTATGAATGAGGTTTCCTGGATGGCCAAGCGTACAGACCTGATCAGAAGTGATAGAGAAAAACTTTTATTGTCTGTTTGAAAACATGAAGAGCCAAAACATTCTTCTCCCCTATCTTCTGCATTTTGCTGTTTCCTTTTTCATTTAAATTCCTTATTAGTGTAATACAAGAGCCTGCCTTGTATTAGATGATGCAATTCTGTATGTGAATTTTAAATCTCTTGGAGGTGTTTGCTGGAAAACAGCTGCCAAGACCTCACATTAAGCCTCAGGAGACAAAACAGTTTGTTTTAGAAAGCAATCTAGTGCTTCAATCCTATTGCTTTATCTCTAAGTAGTTCCTTGGGAGCTGCTGGGAGGTTGGCACCTGTAAATGCAGGCCCTTAGCTATTCTTATCTGTTCATTGTTGTCCAGGATGTCTGCTTTGGCAATACAAGCTTTATGGCTGGACTCTGCATCCAACATTTAGGCTAACATTCACCTGTCACATGATACTGGCACAGGACCTCTTTTCTGTCAAGTGTGCTGTTCCGTATGCTGGGGTTGTGCAAACATCAGCCTGTTTCTGATAAAAACTCTTTTGGTGCAGATGGAGTTTGATGAGAAGGAGCTGCGACGGGAGATCAGCTATGCCATCAAGAACATCCATGGTATCAGGCACGTATCATGCACTAGGCACTGGCTGCGTAGTCTTGTAAATACCTCTAGACCTTCCCAATGGAGTTGAAGACTTCAGAGGTACGGTAGGTCAGCCACAAGGGAGAGAATTTCCTTGGACACTCTGGTGGTTTGAATCTGGGAATAGGGACGAAGTAGCTTGCTGTGAAAATTGCAGAAGCCTAAAAGGTAACACGGCTTTGGTGACTAGTTTTCTCCCTCTTTGTTTCTACGTAAGAAAGGACTGAGGGATGCAAGCCCATACTGCTACTTCACTGAGTTTTAAATGCTGGTTTTCACATTATGCTTCCATTTTTACCAACATCCAAAACAGTTGCTGGCCTTGAGCACCACCTCCTCTGAAGATCTGAGGGAGCATTAGGGTGCCCGTCCCAGCAGCCTCAGGGATTGAGTCCCAGGGCACAGCCAGCAAATACAGTTGCATTCCCCCTCAGTGAAGGTTAACTGCCAGAAAGTGCAGTCCTGAGACACTGACTCATGCTGTTCCTGGGAAGGTGACCAGGGCCTGGTGCCTGTTGTCCAACTGGGATCCATTTTGCCCTTACATGCTCCTCTGTGGAGGTGCCAAGCATCTCTTTTTTCTCTGGACTCCAGGATTGGTCTGAGGGGTCGATGCTCCCAGCCCTGTGTGCGGGGTTTCAGTGGTGGTGGTGCCTACTCTGAGATGCGTGTGTAACGTGACATTCTCCTTGCCCCTTCTCCCCCCCCCTCCTGCCTTGTCTTGTCCCCTACCCTGGGTGTTTAGAACCGGTCTCTTCACACCCGACATGGCCTTTGAGACCATTGTGAAAAAGCAGGTGAAGAAGATTAAAGAGCCTTGCCTGAAATGCGTGGACATGGTTATTTCGGAGTTAATCAATACCGTTAGACAGTGCACCAAGAAGGTAACTGGAGGCAGCATGGAGCTGGCACCTTCCAACCCTCTCTCTGGCTGCGGCACAGCATTGTGACCGGGGCAGGGATTTGCCTGCAGCGGCACTCGGTGTTTCTAACCACCTCCTCAGCATGACTAGACCTGAGCGGTACCAGCCTGGGACGATCCAGCCAACAAGCCAAACCGAAAAGGAAGCACTGTGAAACGTGGGCACTGGGCTTGTTCCTGAAATGCTTCAGAGCAGAGGGATACTGGAGATGTCCCCTCTGTGCCTCCAGTCCCTAGTGTGACTCCTGATTCATTCCTAAGCCATGGGTATTTCTTATGGGGCCACGTTTGACATAAATTTAGATTGAGTTTATTTTCCAAGCCGGAAACTGGGATTTAAATTTTGTTCCTCTGCTCTCTTAGAAGTAGGAGGGTTAATCCCAAACAAGCCTTTAGTATCAGGGCAGAGTGCTCCTGGCTGGGTGTGTGGGGCTGAACTTCAGAGGCTACAGTGGTTATGGGGAAGCGTTCCTGTGGTGTTTGGCTTGGTTTTTGGTTGGCTTGGTCCATATCCTGTTCTGGAAGAGCAGCGCATGGCTGAGAAGGATCAAGTTAGGAAAGTCAGTCAACCTTTGGGCTCTTCAAGAGGGCTCCAGGCTTCATCATTTGGGATTCATGTTGGTATTTACTGGAGCTTGGGAAGGAGCTTGCCTTAATTCTGCTCTCTGGATGCAGAAGCTTTTGTTTCTGAGGCTGGGGTTGAAAAGCAGCAAGATAGGAAGATATATGCCATTCCTCTCAGCCATGCTGCTTCAGCCAGGGCTGGGTGCTGGTGAAAAGACACCCGAGTTAGGATGGGAGCATGGGCACTGGAGACTGGAATCGTCACGGGCTGTTCAGGTGCAGGTAAATGGGCATTGCAGGAGTGTCTGGAGCTACCTTGTCCCTGCAAGGGTGGGGAGAGGTACCCAAGTGGTGATAGCTGCCATCACTCGCAGAGATGCCTAGCCATTGGGGCCCAGAGCCCATGTAGAAGGGCTCAGGCATGCAGACACACTCTTTGCCCCCCAGGACAGCCTGGAAGAGCAAAGCAGATGCAGAGAGTTTGCTCAGGTTTCTAGTGTGCTGGAGGAGCTTTCTTTTTCTGTCCTGCTGTTCTTTCTTGGGGTGTGTGACTGTGGGGAGCACCCAGAAAATTGCCATTAGAGCCTGGTGACAGGTAAGCACAGGCCCTCAGGCTGCCAAGTATCCAGAGTTGCCTGCTAACTGGATCAGAAGGGCTCTCCTTTTTGTGCCCTCTGAAACTTCTCTTGGATTGTTCTTCATCCATCAGTTACTGTTCAAAATCTCCCACGCATTGTCTGTGTTTGCCCCCTTCCATACATTTCCCACTTTTCTTCATCATTTTTGTTCCTTCTTTACTGATGATTCTAATAGTGAAGGGACTGTCTGTTCTGACAGCAGCAGGTTCCTCCAGTCATCAAGTGGTGGGTACAGCAGGCTGGGAGATGGGGGGTGATGGAGAGACCACAGGAATGCGAAGAGGGAATGGCAAAGCCTGAGGATCAGTGCTCCACTTCAGCATCGATCCCACTGCTAAGAATTTGGCTGACTGCAGTGCTGGTTGCTGTGTGCTAGTAGTCATGGTTACAGTTTTCTGTTTCAGGAAACAATATCATCATTCAGGTGGTACGTAGGTATGTGAAGGCACTGATTTATTTTTTTTTGGTTGTGTGGGTTTTTGTTTGTGTGAGGACCTGTGAGCCTGGCCTTCAGCGCAGTGCACACAGTGCTGGGTTAGCAGGCTGCTGGACTTGTAGGAATAGCTGCTAGATCTGAGGGTGTGAACAGAGCTCCAGGAGTACCTTGGGTTTGTTCTGGATGGACTGCTCTGACAGCTTGAGAGGGTGCTGGGTGAAGCTAAGTCCTGTGATGTACTCTAAACCTCTTTGCTGCTTAAAAGGCAGATTACTGTTGGTCCTATAGCGTGTTCAAGAGTGCTGTTGCTTGGGATTTTGCAGATGTTATCTATAGGGATACAAAGAGGTACATAACTGATTTTAAATGGAGTGGTGTTTATAGTTAACTCTGAGTTGTCAGCTGTACACACCCCAGGATTGACTAGGAGCTGCACCTTTGGAATAGCAGGATTCCATTCCTGTGTCAAAGGCACAGCACCCCCCTGAAAGCACTCAGAACTATATTATGCTGTGCTAAAAGACTAACTGAGATTGTGTCACAGAGAGTATCTGGTAGAAGCTATAAAGCGTTAAAGATGTGCTGGAGAAACATCTTTGGATGCAGTAATAGTCTCAAGTTAAGATAACCTTTTGTTTTGTAACTGCAGCTTCTGTGGTCTTTCTGCTCTGCCATAGTGGAGCCCCTGAGGATACAGACCACTTCATACAGTGTCAATGGCATGGAATACCTCCATATAAACCTCAGCAGGCCTGTACTGGGTCTGGTGCCATAGGTTGGCTCGTGCAGGACGTGCTTTGTGCAGCTGTGGATGCCCTGTAGCTTGTTTGTATTTCCTAAGCATTGGCTACATCTGGTCTTACTGAGGAGTTATCTGTTGCCAGGAAGGCGAGTAAGGCAAAAGATGCTCTGTAAATGGAGTGTTTTATCTGAATCTCTGAGACATATCCATTCCATTCAGTCCTCCTGCCAGCACAAGATGCAAATGACAAACCTTTGAGTCGTAGCTTAGCTCCTGTGCAGGCCTGGAATAACATGGAAAGGAAAACCACAGTGTGAAGTAGAGGGGAATGCCTGAGACGAGGGGAAACGAAGCATGGTGAGCCTGTAGGAAAGAGTCAGTGGGCTCATTGTGGCAAGCAGCTGTATCTTAAAATCTGAATAAGCTTTTCTTCAGGAAGAGGTCATTTGATCCCTGGGGGTTGCCATCCGTTCATCATGCTCTTCACAGCTCACCATTTCACCAGCCCAGCTGCTTCCACCTCCTTCCCTCTGCCACATCCATTTGCCTGTAGACTCTCCTGATACTTGGCAGTGAACAGGCCCCATAGCAATGCTCACCTGGTTCAGTAAGCTAATGGAGTGAACCAAAATCTCACTTCTCATTTTGCCTTGTTTTCTCTCTTTTCCCTTTTCCTTCCTTCTCTTTCCTTCCTCCTCTGCTCTTTCTCTGCTTCGCTCTCTTCTTCCTCGTTGCTTCCTCCCACCCTGCCCCTGCCATGCAGAACGGGTCTCTTCACGCCTGACCTCGCTTTTGAAGCCATAGTGAAAAAGCAGGTGCAGAAGTTGAAGGAGCCAAGTCTGAAGTGTGTGGATATGGTAGTGAGTGAGCTCACATCCACCATCAGAAAGTGTAGCGAAAAGGTAAAGAAATAAAAAATGCCAAGAAAGGTCAACGCCCACCCCCTTCCCACACACATTTGTGCCGATTCTCTGCACGCACCACAGGACCAATGGCAAACCTAGGGAGAGAGAAGGGATGTAAAGATGCTCTGAAGGAGAGCAGCCATCTGCAGGCGTCAGTGCAGGTTCGAAGCAGCCGATCGGGAGCAGTGGGCGTTAGCTGATGGGCTCTTTGGCTGAGACGTGGGCTGGGACCCAGTGGTTCCTCTGTACTGTGCCCTTTTCCTCTGTGTCTCAGTGGTGTTCAGCTCAGTGTGGAACAAGCCCTTTACTGTGCCAGTCCCTGCGTATTTGGAACTCCTTACTTGTTTTTTGCTGGGACCCCCTCCCTAGAAATTCCACATAGGAGAAGGGGAAAGAAGCCAGAGGGAGTAAACTTATGTCCCCCCACAGCATGAGTTTCAGCAGGCCTCACCTTGCCTACAGAGTGCTGTGCACAAAGCAACAATCGATTCAAGCTTGAAGCACAAGCTATTCTCCAGGAGATGCACAGAGTAAACAGAATACTGACCCAAGAGAGTTGGTGGGGAAAAGCTTTTCCATGCATGACTCCCGTTACATCATTCTCCTGCTGGTACCTCACTCCATGGACTGTGCTCAGTTGAGGTAGTGTGGACGCTTTCCCTTTTGCACTGCAAAGCACACGAGGTTAGGGGGCAGTTTGAAGGGAAGCTGCCATAGGTGTCAGATGCACGTTGCATAGGGCTGGGGCAGCAGTGGGTCTGCCTCCCAGGCCAGCTTTGTCCAGGAGAGGGCACCACGTGCCTCCTGAAAATCAGGACAGATGTGGCAATTAATTTGTGTTAAATTTATGAGCGAGGGGCCAGAAACATGTCTGGCACAGCAGTAGCGTATTCTGGGAACTGAGTTGCAAGGGCTGTTTCTCTAGTTATTTTAAGCCTTGAAGATTGCATTTCTGTTCTTGCAGACTCTCCATCCATACAGCCTCAAATTGGGAAGAAAGGGAAGATAACTGATATGAGCTCAGTCGGTGTGGGAGCTAAGCTGATGAGGTCTGGTTGTGCTTAGGAATATGGAGCTCACCTCCATTAAGGAGGCATCTTTGTGCCCTGAGCTCTGCCTGCTGTATTTCTTGAAGACTGCTGCTGTTGCCAAACAGCTGTGGCCAGGCAGAGTGGCTCCATTTCAGCCTGTTTTTCTTATGGGTTTTATTTGGTGGCTTTGACTTCTTTGGCAGTATTATCTGTATCTGACAGAAGATGTGCCCTGTAGGTGGTGTAGGGAGAAGAGAGAACATGAGAACACCAGCTATTGAATCCCAGCTGTGTTACTGGGTCATACTGTTAGTGGCTTGACAGCCAGAGCTCTGTAGATTTTAACCCACGTTGTGGTGGAGGACCCATGGGTGGTACATTCAAAGGTGTTGCAACCGAAACATTTCCTGCAAAAACAACAAAAAAAAAAGTGATGGTAGGGTGTTGTAGGAAGCTAATGGCTGTAATAAAATTTAGCTGGAGAGGCAAATGTTAGAGATGAGTGAGTGTGAGAATTAATTGCTTGAATTACTATATCTAGTAATAGTAATATTGGGGGAAAGAAAAAAAAATGCAAAAGGAAGGCTTTAATAATATTTAAATAGAAATGTCTACGTCTGGTAAGAAGGCTTATCTTGCCTGCTTCTCACTCTGAAAGAGGGTAGAAAGCCAGATCTCTGAAACTGCCATAGACCCTTCTGGTTAGTAACCAGTGTCAGGTAGGTTCTGATGGCTTCAGACAAAGGCTAGTAACTGCACAGGGGCATTAACTGATTCGCAGTGTTTATCTTGCATGTTGTAGCCCTAGCTGCTTCACCTGGATGAGAGCATGCCCTATTAGGGGAGGCATCTGGAAAAGGCTACTTCAGGACTGATGCTAATTGTAAGGTAACACAGCCCACTGTGGCGCGGATTGATGCTGCCTTTCAGGTGTCAAACCAAACCTTTGAACCAAGCCCTGCAAGGCTTCATGAAAGGAAGGCAGCTTGGGCTAACACCTTTTGAATTAGCTGAGCAGTCCTGTAGCCTTGGTTTGTTGCTGTCCTGAACTATTGTGTGGTGTTGTTTGTGTGCTGTTGCTATTATTTCATTTCACCCCAGATGGTGAAGAAATCTTTGTGTGTGGTTAATAAAGCTGCATAGATGGAATAATACGAGAGTGCTAACAAAGAACGTAGGCAAACCCATCTGTTCCTTGTGTGCAATGGAAGCACAGCTTTCCTGTCTGAAGAGAGATTTGCAGCTGATTGTCAGTAGGTTATCATTACTGAGGGCTGAAGCACAGGTTGCCATAAACAGGCATTCTCTGCCTGATCTGATCCTGAGCTTCTTCCAGTTGGCTAAATGGAGAGCAGCTCCAAAATCAACAGAAAGCTGGTACAGTGCAAGCAAACAGAGCCTTAGTTTTGGGAGGACAGCATCCTAGCCAGTGTCATTCCAAAAGCAGAAACTTCTGTGCCAGGCTGCACTGCAGCATCTCACAAATGCAGGGAAGGCCTTGCAAGTCAACATCCCTTCAGCTGAAGGTTGATCTTCAGTGTGCTGGCATGGACTCCTGGAATGTGCAGAGAGAGGAGCTAAGAAATACTGGGACAAAATGGTTTTCAAAGTGGGCTGTGAGCTTGTATTTGATCAAACAGGAAAATCCAGCTGAAACAGAATTGAAAACCTGCTTGAACTGTGATGTGATCCCAGGCTGACAGATTTAAACCCTTGAAGGGTCCCTGCTCTCCTGTCTTTCAGAGTCATGGCTTTTCTGGGTGCTGTTCATACTGCTGATATCTCCTTGTCCCTCTATGCCCTATTGCATGTTCCCTGGTGGCTGTGATGTCTTGTGGCTTGTCCGTGTCACTTTTCTTTGCCTGCCCTTGCTTCTCCTATGCATGCTTGGGGTTAGAATCTGCTGCTGCATGGGGACTAATGCTGTCAATTTATTTTTGCACATTAACGTTGCTGGATGACCTGGGTTCTGAATAAACCATGATGTGTTTTCTTTGTCTGCCTTTAGAATGGTGGGGGGTAGGGGTGGCAGGGAGAGGGTCCATGTGTGTTTTGTTTGACTTTTTTTTTTTTATTTGAAGCAAAAAAAGCTGAGACTTGCTTAGAGATTTTCCAACTTCCTGTTTTTCTGTTTGACATAACTTTCCTATTTATCCTTTGCCAACCTTCCTTTCCCCCAAGGAAACAGGAAGCTTTGCTTGTGTGTATCTATGAAGCAACCAGCTGCCTGAACCATAAAGCCCATGGAGAACACCCAGTTTGCACTTCCAAGACAAAGTGGTGGTGGGGAACTCTGACTCTCACTTTTTTTTTCCTGCCTCTGCAAAGTCATTGGTGTTCAAAACAAGCTCCACATTTGAAAAAAGGCAGTCTCAAAGCTAGTTCTCAAATTCAGTTCCAAACTACTGCAACTCACTTGACTGCAAGAGGTGCTGAAAGGTTTTGAGACTTTGTGATTGGTTGTTAGAAATGTAGGCACTGCGTGAAAGCCTGGGTGCTTTAAGGGTGTTCGTTGTGGAGGTTTTCTCATGTATGATCTCTGGATACTTCTCTCTAAACATAGTCAGTAAAGTGTACTCAGGAATTAATTCCCTTCTCAGTAATGTAGAAAAAAAGAATGTGATGGGCATGATGTGAATATAGACCTGAGCTATGGAGTCTTGCCCAATGAAGGCAGAGAGCAGCACCTGGATGCCCAGAGCAGAGCACAGCCTTCCTTGCAGTCTGCCAGACCTTCTGTCTCTCTCTGTAGATGCTGGTGAAGTGCTTTTGCTTAATACCCCAGCAAATGGACACTGAAATCCAGTTTTCTCCCCAAGGAGACATCCCATAGGATTTAGCTATTTGTAGCAACAGGCCATTCACCCATGTAGCCAATGAGCTGTTAAACATCTAGAACAATTGTTTGATGAGAAAAGTATCAACAGACACTAACCAATGTGTGTTCACATCTGACGAGAGTCAGAAGTGGTGGCTTTGGTGCAGGTCTCACTTAGAAGTTGCTGTAGGAGTGAGGAGAACTATTCTTTGAGGCCCAAAGCAAGAGGGAATTGAGTTTGTCTTCAGCAGACCTTCAGAAACTTGGAAAATCTGTCTGCAAGTCCAGCTTTTCAGAACTCCCCTTTAAAAAATAAAACAAACTGCAGGGTGTCTGTGTGCATGCCTACGTGCAGGGGGCTGTTCCCCCCGCTGCCTTTATACCTCCCTTTCCCTTGTGCACGTGTTTTCTCTCTCCTGCAGCTCAGCCAGTACCCTCATCTGCGTGAGGAGATGGAGAGGATTGTGACAACTCATATCCGTGAGAGGGAAGGCAGGACCAAGGACCAGGTGGGTGACAAGGAGTGTGTAAGAGGGAAGATGAGATGGGGTGGGGGACAGTCTGGGTTAGAGGGCTCTGAGCCGTGGGGCAACTGGCAGCAGAGGGCTGATGAGATGAACTATGCACAAGGCTCTGTGTGCCCCTGATTACTAGCAGTATCAGTCACTAATGTCTTGCTCTGTCTGTGCCTCTGTTTGGCAGGTTATGCTTCTAATAGACATTGAGCTGGCTTACATGAACACAAACCATGAGGACTTCATTGGCTTTGCCAAGTAAGCACTACTACCCTGTTGTCTCTTCTTCTCTTAATGTGTTTCCTGTGGCTCTGTCCTGTAGCTGTTCCAGTAAATGGTTTGCAGAGGCCCTCGTGCAGATGCTGTGGTCCTGAAGTATGGCTTGACTCTCAGTATTGCTTCCGTTTTCAATGACTCCATATCCCAAGTCTCTGGGGAGGAGAATTAGGGATGCTTATGAAGTAGAAGGGGGAGTTAGGGCATTAAGATTGTGTCAAGCTGTGGAGGGTTAATGGCCCAGATGGGATTCAGATGGGATTGAGAAGATGAGTAGACCAAGGCTGAATGTGCAGGTGTGGAGATGGATTGGGTTATTAAGGCTTGGAAGCCTGTGGTGAGGGGTGTGAACTCACTGTAACAGCTATGTGGTGGGAGCAGACTGCAGGTGATCAAGAAAAGCATGAGGAGTTTTGAATGTCTCCACTGTTGTTTGCAGTGCTCAGCAGAGGAGCAGCCAGATGAGCAAGAAGAAGGCAGCTGGCAACCAGGTAGGCCAAGTTTCCATCTCCTTCACTGCTGCAAGAAGGACATGTTTGTTACCTGGGAGCTACCAGGTGGACAAGTGCTGGGCTGGATGCAGCAGTGCTTTAAGTTGTGGCTTTTTGTTTTTATTTTATACTTACCAAGCTCTGTTTACATCTGGAGGAGAATTTTTAGACTCAGTATAGTTGTAAAGAGCCAAGTGTGTAGCAACAACAGAGGGAAAGTGTCTTAGAGGTAAATGGGTGTTTGATAATCAGGATCTAGTCTCATTCGGTCAGAAGGAGTACAGTACTAAGTAAGCTCACTGCCTGCTGTCTGGTCTTGATTTTCTGATAGAAATCCCTATCAATGTTGTATACCTCCCTGGGTTTTCAGCCCCTCTACTAGCTGTGCCAGCTCTTCTGCTGAGGTCAGGGAGTACAGAACGCTTGGGGTCTTGTAGATGCATTCATATTTGAGCCACTTAACAATAAGGTGAACTCCCTCTTCCAGTCCATTTACTGCTACAAGACAGACTTGTGAATCCTAGTTATCTTTCCCACCGATGGCCATTACTTTCTGCAAAGGTATTTCAAGAGAGTCCATGGTCTCTCTTACGGAAACCTTCAGTGGAAATACTTCAGCCCTCTGCACTGGGAGACAGAGGGTGATGTACAGCCATAGCTGCACTGGCTGTGTGAGAACACGTTCATTGGGAGAAGGTACAAGGGAGGAGTGGAGTCCACTTACTCCTTCAGGAGCTGTAGGGATTGCACATGCAGCTAAAAAGGAGCAAATGACACCTAGATTTGCTGGGGAAATGACAAGGCTGTCTAGACTAGGAGATGCTGTAGGGATACCATCACAGAGTGAAACAAAAGCTTCCGTTTTGTCATCTTTAAAAAAAAAAAAAACCTTCACTCCTAATATCCATTTTCTTTGAACATGTTTGATCACCTTTTCCTGCACACATACATGCAGACTGTTTCAGTGCTGCTGGCAGGCAGGCTGCCAGGCTGGACTGGCCAACATCTGCTTTGTGGGATCTCAGTGCTGCTGTACTGAGCCTGATGCTCTGCAGTGCACCTTGCTGGAGAGCTGACTGTACCAGAGCACAGAGGGCGAGCTCTGCACCAACCTGTGAAATCCTTGGGCTTTTCCTTTTGGCAGGCTTTGTTTTGGGATGGGGATTGCTTTTCTTTTTGCCTGGGATATAAGTTTTGGCACCAGGTTCCGATTTATTTTTATTTTTGAGCCTCTCTTCTCCTGCTCCAGCTTTCCTAGTAATAATTTCTCCTCTCTTTGCTCCTCTCCTGCTCTCTGCTCTGCTGCTGTTGCTATGGTTCCCCTTTGCAGGATGAGATCCTGGTGAGTAGAAGGCCGCTCAGTAGGGTGTGCTAATGAACATCAATGTTGCATCTGGGAAGGTGAGAACAGTGTATAGGAAAATTAGTTCCTCTGCTGCAGAAGGGGGAGAGGAGTGCAGCTGGCAGTAGGCCCACGTGAGGCAGAAACAAGGTATAAAGGTGCAGCGTGCTAAGGAAAATCTTGGAGCTGCTGGTACATCTGCAAGTGGGTGGAGATGAAAAGCAGCAATCCAGGGATCTGGGGTTCTGTTTCACTGCCCCCTCCTGTCCGTTGAGAGAATAGGACTGTCTCCAGTTCTAACAGTGGCAGTGAGGTGAAGATCCAGTACTCTCACATTTAACTTTAGAGATGCAGGTCGAAGGGTTGTGCAGCTCTGCGGTAGGCTGCTCACACAGTGCAGCTTACTGATACACAGTGCAGTTGCATGCTTTTTTTTCCTTGCTGGGTCACTTTCAACAAGCAACCCATTCACTGAGGTGCGCACACATAGCACGCAGATGTATCTGGGTGTTAAGGGTCCAACAAGACACAGAAGTTAATGCCTTTAAGCTGATGCTTACTTGCATTTGATTATTGGTGTGTAAGGCTCTAAAACAGCAGACGGTGAATTGGAGTTCCATAGAGAGTAACAGCCTGACTTCTCTACAGACTAACCTATAGGAACTTGTATTGCTCTGTTAATATGATTACTCAAATACATGGGTACGCTGAAGTCCAGGGTACTAATTCCAGATGCACCATTTTGTTCTCACATACTTAATGTCTCCTTGTCACAAAATTCAGTTGTATCAGAGTTGCTTGCCCATCTCTTTCTCTTGAAGTGTTTCCCCCCCCACCCCTGAGCTGGGTGAGGCACTCCCCACCTGCAGTGTGCCAAAAGGTGTGCTGCTCACTTGGTTTTTCTCTGGGCATGCTTTTTTCTGGGTGTGTTGCTGTGACCTGGTGCTTCTGTAGGTTGTGCCTGTTCACAAGGCACTCTATGCAATTCTTCCTGTGTCTCTTTTCTCTTGACAGAGTGTATAAGGCACAGCCAGGTTCCTTCCTGCATCCTTTTTATTCCTAGCCCCTTTGAGGCAAAGGTTTTCACTGGCCAGTTGAGTGGGGGGCTCTTCTGGCAGCAGCAGAGAGCACGGTGTTCCTTGTCTTTCCGTATGATTCTGTGTGTAGGAGTACCCTCTGCTCTTTCCTCTGTCACCTAAAGCTTTTAGGACCCTTGTTAACGCCTATTGCTTCCAACCTCATAGGTCATCCGAAAGGGCTGGCTCACCATCAACAACATTGGGATCATGAAGGGTGGCTCCAAGGAGTACTGGTTTGTCCTCACCGCAGAGAACCTCTCCTGGTACAAGGACGATGAGGTGAGTAGCTAGATCAGCTCTGCAACTTGAAAAAGCTATGGCTCTTCTGAGTGTAGCAATGGGGGCTGTAGAGTTGAGGGGCAGCTCAGATTCTAGCTCCTTCTGACTATGGGTAAAATGCATTTGGCCACTCCAGGATTCATTTGTTGAACTTGTGAAGCAAGACTGTGCCTTATGTTCCTACTGAGCACACTGAGTGTGCTAATGAATGCATTTTCCTGAAATTCTTTTGGTCAGAACACTGCTCATCAAAATATGGTGATGTGCGAAATATCACTGATATGGTCCTATGCTATCGATTTTCTTGAAGATGTTGAATATTAAGAATTCTAGCGCTGTGGTATTGGTGTCTTTCTACTACAGAAGGAAATCTGTCAGCAGACAGAATTGTCCACGGTGAAAAATATAATTGTCAAGTGTTTCTTCATGTGCAAATCAAAGATAATTGTTGTCTTCTCTGATGATTATTTTGGATAGAGGAAAACTAGCTGGATGGTTTTGGTAAGGATGTGATCACAAGAGTTAGCCCCACTTCATGTGCTGGGGGATGAGAAGTGCCCTGTTTGCTGCAATTATGCATTGAGGTGATCAGGGCTCCTGATCCCAAAAACTGCTCTGTCCTTTGCTGTATTTTTTTTTGTCACTCAGGTGTTTTGAGGCATGTGGTGATGTGCCTGGGAGCTGTAGTTGGGCTTGTGTTCTTATCTAGTTTATATCAGTGGGTTTGTTTCATTCTCAGCAGGTGAAAATGATGACAAATATAGTGATGAATCAGCCTCTAAATATCACCTTCTGCATGGAGACTGCAATAGCACTGCTGTGCATGAGCAGGCAGCGATTTCATACTTGAAGAATCAGGCATTTAAATATCTTTGCTAAATCAGTGCATCTCTGCTTTAAGACCCCTGACCTTTGTATTCAGAGTTGCTAGGGGAGGCTTCGTTTTCCTCCAGGTTACATACGCTGATCGAGTGATTGTAAACATCAGGTAGTTTAATCAAAGCCAGCTGCTACATCTGCATTGTGGAGATGACCAGAACTCCTTGTTCTTTCCCTGGGGAGTGGGAGGGAGGACTGTAGCATAAACTGTTAATGGACTCCAGTTGCTTGGGATGGGGGTTGGACCTTTCCCCCTCTTGGGGGTGTGCAGCCTTGGAGGGTCAGTAGCAACTGGAGGTCTGCAGTGTTTCTCTTCCCCATGGTAAGATGTAGGGCTGCCTAATTAAAGCAGTTCCCTGCCAGCCTGGGTCCCTTATAAACACAGGAGAGCCAGTGCTGACGAGGTCTGAGCAGCTCCTGAGAAAGGAGCCTTTGTGCTCCATGAGTGGGAGCAGAGGGGAAAGGGAAGCATGCTTTTGATTCTTCCCCAGATTCAGCTCCTTGATCTCCGGCTGAGGGAGAGATGTGAAGCAACTTCCACCTGGCTCCATAGCTGAGTGGAACTACAAGTTGACGCGTTTTGGGGGCTGCTTGGAGAGCTCCAAATATGGGAATTCCCACCCCAAACCTCAGTCCTGCAGGGCCGGCTGCAGCGCGGGGCCCTCTGTGTGCCCATCCCGGATTTCTCCTTCCCCACTGATCGAGGACTCATGTCCTATGTGGTTCCTAAAATATTGTCACATGCTTTTAGAGGCTGCACACAGTGATCTCCAGCTCTGGGAGGAGGAGGGAAACTCTGCCCAGCCCTGTGCTCCCTGTTCCCCTGTGCTCTGACTGCTGGCTGAAGGAAATGAGGAGGGAGCTGGCTCTGTCCTGCTGGTGGCAGAGTTTTGGGAGGTGGACTGGGAAGGCAAGGGGGGATGTGGTGTGGTGGGGTCAGGGGAAAGGCCCGGCTAGCAGGGAGCTGGGGGGAGTGGGGACGTGGCCTCTCCCTGCCCTGTTTTGCAAGCCAGAACCAGTGTCTGAGGAATGGAGACATCTGGACCCCATTAGTGAAATACCAGTCTTTCCGCAAAGCTGGTTTGTTTTTCCTCTGCCTCTGAAGAAAGGAATTGAAACTTAAAATGTCTTAAAGGGCCCAGCATTGCGTGTTAGTGGGGAGATGGCTGCTGATGCTCTGGAGGGGCCTTGAAGGAGTGTGCTGGGGAATGGGAGGGGAAGGAAAAGAGGGGCCAGACGGGGGTGGAAAGTTGGCTCCCCACTCTGCCATACTGCCGAAGCATTTGTGTGGTGTGTGTGTGTGTGCTCCCCAGCTCTGTTTTTCTTCCTGTCTCCTCTCAGGGAGGCAGATGCTGGGCCGTATGCAGAGCGGCCCCACGGGCAGCTGGCCTCCCCCAGAGCTGGTGACCCCCTGTGGTACCTGCACCTCCCAGTGGCTGGGGGCTGCAGGCCAGTGTGGCAGGGAGAGGCAGAGAGGAGCCTGCCTTGGCTGCTGGCAATACAGAACATCTTCTTGCTCAGGGAAGCCACAGAGTCTCCAGTGCTGGAGCAGTACCACAGCATGCTGTCTGGCTGCTCAGTAAGCGTTGTAGCAGACATGCTATAAGGACTTGATTCAAATAGTGCTGCCTGAATCCCCTGTGGAATCCTCAGTGCCCACTTCTCTGCACATCTTTCCCTCTGGATGCAAAAGAGGGACTGTGAGTTGGGCCAGAGCATGTGGTGCTGGGGAGCTGGCAGGCAGGATGCACTGAGCCCTGTGTTGCTGTCAGTAAAGCTTGCTGCCTGCTGGAGGGACCCTTGCACTCCCTGCTCTGTCAGCGTCCACGGGAGTGTGTGTGCAGATGGAGAGATCTGCTGTTCCTCTGGCAATTTGTGTGAATGTGTGATACAGATGGACCTTCTGTCCTCAGGTAAATCACCTACTGGAAATGTGGGATTTGCATAATAGGTGTCTACATGAGAAGAACATGGCCTAACTTGTTGTGTGCAAGCATGTGTTGCGTGCACTGCCACTGCCTTGAGATTCCTGTCTGTGTACAGGAGGGATGGGTGCAGAGTTCCTGGTGGTTTCAGGTGGATATGTGAGGATGCTTCAGATTCATTATGCATTGTGTTGATTTCTCTCACATCACTTGTGCTTGGGCTCTCAGTGCCTTTCTTTTGGTTGGAGTACAAAGGTACTCTCCTGTTCTGGGAAGAACGTGACCTTGCTGACCGCCATTGACTGCTTATCCTGTATTTTTTAGTGTCTTGTACCCAGTTCTACTTAAGAAATAAATACATTGATCAATAATGCAGTTGTTCCCCTGCAGCACACGCGTGCAGCCCCCACCTGTCCCACCTCTGCCCCACCAGTCTGTGTCCTTGATGCCCAGGTTAGCTGGTAGGTATCTCTTCTTTGCTCTAATTCCCTCAAACTGGCGATGAGGTGGTGCCTCTGGTCCAGCTGCATCCTGGTGTTTGCACCCATTTTGTTTAACAAGCAGGTCTGCTTGGAGGTTTTTCCTCTGCTGCTTTCACAGCACTCACAGCTGCTCTGTGAAACATCTTTACATCATCTGTGGAGCTCTTTGATTCACTTATTTTCTTCAAAAGAAGAGTTTTCCCCTGGATAAACTCTCTTCTCTTACTCAGTCCTCACTTATACTTTCACTCACTGTTTCTCTTTTATTTTCCAGACAAACATCAAAGCAAATGCAACTTCCAGAACATTCAAACCTCCAACTTTCAATCCTTTAGGTTTTTTTTCTTTTTTTAAAACATCAGCACTCTTTAAGATGTGAATTCCCCTCTCTCCATTCACCTTTCTCTGCTCGATCGTGCCTTCTCAGGTAGCAAAGTGCAGTGCAGTTGTAGCTCCACCAGGCCTTTCTGTTTCTCTCTGCACTTTATGGCAAAGCTTAGCACGTGAAACAAGCCATCATCAGTGCAGCCATCCCTGGGACAAGTACACAAAGCTGAAAGAAAGGATGGATGGCTGAGAAGGGAATGAAGGAGAGGTGGAGAAAGAGTAAGAAGAATGTGAGCAGGCTGGTAAGCAGGCAGGTAAAAAGTGATCGAGCATGGCTTCAAAGGGTGCTGTTATCCTCCCAGGCTGAGGGGTGGGTGAACTCTGCATGCAGCTGCCCCCGCAGCCCACCCTCTCCATGCATGTCCCTCTGCCGTGCAGGTGTTGCCGTCCCCGTGCAGCACTGGCAGTGTGTGGTGTATCCCAGCACAGCCTAACCAATGTGCAGACTACTGTACAATCTCGTAGTCCTGAACAGGTAGTCTGAACACTGGGCAGACGGAGTGGAGCCTCTGTGATCTGCTCTCCGGCTATCAGCAGCTCATTAGTCCTTCTCCTCCCTGCCTTTCGGATGGGGTTTCAGGGGCAGAGATGGGGTGAAGGAATGTCCAAGTCCTGATGGAAGAAACGTCCTCCTTTTGGCAGCTGAGAAGAGATCTCGTTCCCTATATGCTTCCAGTTTGGAGCAAGCCTGCAAGCTCCTTCTTCCTGCGCTGGTGTCCGAAGGCTGGTACCTTGTTTCCATCTGGAGCGCTCTGCACCTTCCTATAAAGAAGAGAAAAAATAAATCAATTACTGCAGTTCGAAGAGGAAATGTTGTGAAGTTTTGGCTGTCGCCCAGGTGTGCAGAACTTGTTGCTTCATTCAACCCCTCTTCTCCTTGATAGATCTGGCACAACAGCTGGTGGAGTTGGGTGGGGAGGATTCCCAGGCCCCAAGCACCCTCAGCTCCTCCTGTCCAGCTTGTCCTGTAGATCGGCCCTTAGCCTGGAGCGTGGAGTAGAGCTCAACCCAGATCGGCCTTCGCTTCCAAGTCCTCAAAAGGGTCCTTTGACCCACCTTGGCCAGTTGCCTGTGCAGCTCGCCTCCGGCTACTGCAGGAGCAATCCACCTCCCGTCTTTTTTTCCCCCCCACCATCTCTGGCATTGCAGAGCCTCCCTCCCTCCCTCTTCTGGTTTTTGCTCCCTCCCTTCTTGCTTCCCTTCTGTCCTTCTGCCTCAATTGACGTGGCAGTGGAGAGCTAACTAGACTCGAGGGAGGAGCTTGCTGGCTGCTGGGAAGGCCGGAGGTTGGCAGGAAGTGAGCCGGCTGGAGGGTAGGGTTGCGCGGGGGAAAGGAAGGTTCCCTACCTCGCATGGAAACTTGAGGAATGCCGTTGCTTTCTGCGGCGCTTGGCTCCCATGTAGTGATTCCAGATGTTCCCTAACCCGTGTGGTTTGCTCCCTCTCTCCCTGGATGCCGCAGGCATAAAGAGGTCTTTGTTTTTGCCGCGTGTCTCCCTTCCAGCGTCGCCTTCTCTTCTGTGCACGCTGGTGGACGCTTATGATTTGTGGCTAAAAATATGAATACCCACAGCTCCCACTTTGGCCCTAAGCATGTAGCCAAGCCTTTCCTTTTCCTGGAGGTGTGCAATGCTTTGCGCATGTGTAGTGCTCTGCCTCATCCAACCAACTCGACACCAGGGATGGTCCAGCTCTGCCCGGTGCTCAGGCATGGGGAGAAGTGCACGCTCACCCTTTGCAAAGGCTGATGGCACTGCTGTGACTCACTTGAGGTCACGATGGGGCTTTGGGGTGTTACAGCCCCTTTGGCTCTTAAGCTGCTCAGTATCGGTATGGTTTCTAACACAAGCAATGGTGGCTTCCTAGGGGTGCAGGCAGCCCTGCACTAAGCTGCATGCTTAAATCTGCATGTGAGTTCAGCTGCTGTCTGACTCTGTACTTGTGAGCAGGTGAGAAATGGGTGTGCAGCTGATTACCATTGCTGTGCTTACTAAGCCAGCAGTAATGATGGTGATTAATCACATGAGTCCAGACCCAGCGTCTGCAGAGCTTTTGAACTAAATCAGCTTAAAATCTTAGGATGTGTTGTTTAAGTTAAACCAATGTAGCTTTCCTCTGTAAACAAGCCATTACAGCTGCTTTGCAGCTTGGAGTGGTGATCAGTGTCAAGTAATTTATGTTAGTAAAAATTATGCTCTGAGGGTCAAAGAGTGATGCAGGTGGGCTGTGCTCTCCAAAACTGATGGAGATGTGTATAAGGAGTCACTGGGGCTTCCTGGAAGAGCTGCAGCTCAGGAATTCAGCTCTTCTAGCTGCCTTTTCCTTGTGAAAATGAGACCCGAGATGAGTGCTTGGTAGCATCTTGCCTGGAGAAGGGGTTCAGTTTGAAACACTCAACTTGATTTCAGAGAATCCAGTCCGGTTTTCAGAGGCTTCTTCCTAACAGTTGCATACTGTACATGTGTCCATGAAGGAGGTTTACTCTCAATTCTGATGTGTTTTTCCATTTAAGAATTACTGAGGAGATCCCAAAGCGTTATAAATGATTTCACTGCAATCCCAGCCATCCCTGGGGCAGCTTTGTTTACTCCATCTTTTGTTTGCCCAATATGAAGCTTTGCCTTTTATGAGAAGGGAGGTTAAGAAGTTTAAGAAAGATGAATTGCCCCTCATTACACATGGCCACAAATCAAAACACAGCAGTGCTCCTTCCCCCATCCCCACAGACCCTCATCTCACTGCAAGAGGAGGTGCTTGTCATAACAGTTACAGGGAAACCTTTAATTACTTTCTGTTCTCTGAACGCAAACTGAGACCTAATAATTCTGCCAATTATTTTCTTAGACTGCGAGTGCCAATTTCTAACCTCAGGGGAGCCCACACATGCATCTGCCAGCGTTACTTCACATGTGTTTAAGAGCAGGAGAATATAACTCGCTGTTGGGACAGTGCAGCTGAATGGAGGAAGTGCTTTGAGTCAGGCTGGCTTGCTGCCCACTGAGTTCTGTGGATTTCTTGGAGGTTATAACCGATGGGATAGCAACAAATACTCATAATTGTATAAACCATCTCTGCTTCTGGCTAAAACTGAAGTGGAGGTGTGTGAGATCATCGGGTTGCAACTGCGGAGTTCCTCTTCCAGCTTGCTGCTGTGGCTTGTGCCCACAACTGGGAATGGCTGATGTCCCCTGAACTCCCTCCTGGCAATGTGCACTTCTCTCTGTGTTGGTAGATGTGAAGTGCAGAGCTGCATCTGTGTCTGGCTGTATCTGCACCATGCTGAGGGTGAGGGGGTAATCCTTTGCCATGTTCTCTGCCTCTGCAAGTAGTTTGCTGTTATCTCCCTGCAAATGGTGTAACTTGATTAGGCACAGCAGACAGATTAGGGGAAGTTTAACCCCATGTCTGCAACATTCCATAGCCAACACAGCATCCACGGTCCTTCTCGTATGGTCAGTCTGAGTGCTTCTGCCCCTTCTGCCCCCTCTTTGGCCTCATGGCTCTACAGGTTCATTTGCAGGCCACGTGCACTTCTTACCGAGCCGACGTTATGCTGATGAGAGGGAGTTTGATCCTTTTTTTCCTACTGATGAGGGAAGATCTTACGAGCCTCCTGGGATCAGACTGGGGGCTTCCAACACTGTGTTTCTCAAACTACCTTTCCCACTTCAGTATGCTCTGGCTTTTTCTCTCCCCCTCTCCAATTCTTGAAAGTTTAAGAGAAGCCCTTTTCCCCTCTTGGCCAGGATGCTATTCAGCCGTAGCACATACTGCTGGATTACTAACATATGGGCAGAGGGCTCAGCCAAAGTTTTGAGAGGCTCAGCGCTTGGCAGCTCGTTCCACACTTTCCTGTCTCTACATTCAGGAAATGAAGTCAGAGTGTTGATATAAAACAGGCTGGGCTGAAAACTGAGAAGCTGGAAGGGCTTAAGGGGGGAACTTATGGGAGGTGTGGGGAGATGGAGAGCAGCAGGGGCTCGTTACTGTGTGCAGCATATGTGGGTTGGGGGGCTGCTGCCTTGCAGCAGTGACCTCCAGTTTGATTGCTTTTCTTTTTTTTTCTGTCTTGGAGCCCGAGGGCTATGATTTTCTGCTGGCAGGCAGTTACATGGGTGTATGGAAAGAGCAGCGTGCAGAGATAGTGCTGTCTTGATCACTTGGCAGCATTTATACAAGACCGTCAAAGGGGTGAAAGTAGAAACTCTGGCAGAGAGCATGTATTTCCGTATCTGGGACATGGGATTCCCTTACTATTTGACTTTCATCCCTGAAGAATGACCTTATTGCTGCGTTTCCATGGAACGTTGTGGTTCTGACACCACAGAATGGTTTTTCTCAGACAACTTTCACATCAGGATTTTACTGCCTCCGAGGCTCTTTTAGACATAGGGATGGGCTGCCTTGTCTGGAGAGTTAGCAGTTGATGTACCTCACTTCTGGGTCACTAGTTCAATCTGACCCAGTGCAGTCATAACTGAAAGCAGCAGAAAGCTGGAAGCTGTTTGTGGCTTACAGAGCCCAGAGTGGTCTGTGTGGCTGAGAGCAGCGCCTGGCTGACACATCTCGTCACAGAAATGCTTCCCTATCTAGAATCTAGCCTGGCAATGTTCAAAATCCAAGGGAACTTGCTTGGGAGAGTTTTCTTGCTTTAAAGATCACTATCTTTTTGATGAGAACGCAGAGTTTGGCAGCTTCCCAAGTTCTCTCTTCTGTTTTCTGAATGCCACTTCTTCTAAGGAAATTGCTGTTGCATGAATCTAGCAATTAGCTGATATAGTTTGATCTCTGGGCCTTCACCAAGCTGTGTAATGCCTGGTGTCCTTAAGCTTGAGCTGATTTAACTGAAACTTTGTAGGACATTGGGCTGGTCTTGCTCTCCCGTGGGTGACTGAGCTCAGCAACTCTGTCATCCTTATCTGCTGCTCTGCCCTGCCCCTCTCCTCTGTATGGATGTTCGGGATCTCTGCTCACTGACCATCTTGCTTTTTGCTCTCATGTTGCATAACAGTATTTTTTTTCTAATTAATGAAGGTCTGCAGACAGAGGTGCTCACAAGAAAGCAGTCACGCTTGGATTCTTGCATACACAAGCATGCTCTTTCTGTCTGGTCTTGGGATAGCTGTGTTCTGCCTCTTGGAGACCAGTGTGATGGCTCCCTCTCTTGTTATTTTGGTGTATAATATCCAGCTGGAAAAGGTTCAAAATGGGGATTCACCCCAAATTCACACCTGCTAATTTGCTGTAGAACCAGATTTGAAACTAAGCAGGAATAATGATTTCTGACTTAGCTTTGGTGCTTAGTTCGGAAGCTGAGATCGAGTTTCTTAAAAGGATGATACCTGGGATCAAAGCTGTTGGGTTGGTTTGGTGGATGCCTCGCTCTGCTTTTAGCTGGAGATACCTCATAGGAACTGTGCTTGGAAGGCTGCAGGTGGTGTTAATGGGGTTCCTCCAAGCCGTCTGAGGGTGATCACTGGAACTTTAGACTGACTTTTGACAGTCACCAAGTAGCAAAGAGTCCATGGTGCTTGAGCTTCCAATTATTTAGTGCATGGGATTTTCATTGAGTGCAATTATTTGACTTCTTTTCAACCCAAAAAGTGTTCAAGTGGTTCTACAGTATCCTGTATTGTAACCAGACCTGCTTTTGATCTTTTGATGCATATTGTCCTTAAATAAAATATTACTGGTTACTGTGAATCCTTTTAGGACAGTGACAAAATGAAATGAAAACCAGCTTAAAGAGGTGAATTAAAGTGTGTAGAGCAGGAAGGCTCGAGTGCTGTGCCCAGCCTGGGCTGGGAGGACCTCCCAGTGCCCCTGGTGTCACGAGGGCTGCTTTGCTGACAGCCTCCTCCATCCCAACTGAGCAGAGCCTTTACTGGAGCAGTGAGTGACTTGTTATCGATCTGCTTTTCAGGAGAAGGAGAAGAAGTACATGTTGCCAGTGGACAACCTGAAACTGCGAGATGTTGAGAAGGGGTTCATGTCCAGCAAGCATATCTTTGCTCTCTTCAACACTGAACAGAGGTATGTTCCCACCTCAATACACCAAGCTGTTGAAGCCAGGGGCAGGATTTATACAATCTTAATGAAGAGGATTAGAGATGAGTGCTTTTAGGGGTGTGCATCCACCTCAGATAGCTGTCCTTTTAAGGATAATTGTTGGGAGGGATGGGGAACTCTTAAAGAGAAGTTGAAGTACAAATTTAATATCAAACATGATGGTTCTTAGTGCATGAATAGGGACATTCATAGCAGAAAGGGGGGCCTACGTTGGCTGAAAAAGTCCAACAGTAAGCAGAATTGAGAAGGCAATCTTTCAGTCCCTGTTGACAACCTAGCTTTTAGGGTAGAGCTGGAGGTTTGAAGGTGTAACTGATGGGGACTCAGACTTGCTCATAAAAGGTTTTCCTTCTCCCTCTGCAAAGACATCGTGAGGGTGTCAGCAGGGAACTGAGTGTATCTGCCTTAAAATGATGAGAAGATCCCCTGGTTATCTGATACATTTGTCAAATATGTGCAGCTGCCTGTTTTGCAATGGGTACGAGTGAAATGTTTGTCTTCTTAGGAATGTTTACAAGGACTACCGACAGCTGGAGCTGGCCTGTGAGACCCAGGAGGAGGTGGATAGCTGGAAGGCTTCCTTCCTTCGTGCAGGCGTCTACCCAGAACGTGTTGGGGTAAGTTACAGCCATGTCAGGAGCAAATCTAAGGTTTTTTGCTGTTCTGGTGCTTCCTTTAAGGAAACCTGGCATCCTCAAAGGGAGGTAAAGCAGGCAAAGGCTGCCTTGACAAATCCTCTCAGCTCTTATGTTTTACGGGCAATAAATCCCCAGTATAAGGGTCTTTGCCTGACTACTAAGTGGTACGTGTCTGTTGAGCCCAGGCACCATTGCTTCTCAGTATCATTCACTGTACAGCATTGTAAGGAGCTTCCCAGCTTTTCTGTAGTTGTTATCACATTCCTTTCCCCTCCCAGTAAGGGACTTTTCCCTGTTCCTCTTCCCTTAACCTCGTCCTTCAGTGCTATTGTCAGCATTCTGCTCTGCTTTATAAGTGTTTTAGAGAACTGTACTATAAGTTCCTGTTCCAAGTTTTTCCTGTTTCTTTGTGAGAGGAAGCTGCTATAAATAATTTTCCCATTAAAAAAGTGATAATTGCTTATCTGTTTGTATCTGCTGCTCCTAATAGACTTCTTGCATTCATCTTTCCTGTTCCACTTGAAGATAGACTGCATTTCTGCCAAAATGTGTTTCCTGACAATCTGATGTGGTATGAATATGAAGATTAGGGACTGTGGGCCTTAGCAGGGACACGACTTCAAATTGGCTCTGAACCAGGCTGGGGCTATTAGACACATTCATAAAGGCCATGTGCCACCTATTGGTGTGCAAATGGAGTGCGAGACAAAGAAACACTGGTCTCTAGTTTGACTGTTTCAAAACCCAATGTAGGGGGTAACAAATAACTATTGTAGGTAAGTGTTAATTGCCCTTTAATCACTAATAACACAATTTCCTTTGCAGAGCATCCCATTCTGGTTTCCAATTTAGCTAAGCAATTACATCGTTCCTCTTCCAGAGTAACTTAGATATTAATACGTTGTTAGTGGGATTGGTTTTCTGTCTGCTCAGTGCTATTTTAACATCTTCTCCAAAATCTAAGACCAGCTAAAAATCTTTTTTCATTTTTGTCCCTTTTTTGTTTTAATTTTTTTCATGTGTGCTCAAACTGACCTGCCAGGACAAGGACAAAGTAAGTCTGATCCTCCCTGTATTGCCTCCTGGGGCTCCCACTGTATATAGTTCTTTTTTTCCTTTTGTCACTGTTTTCCAGGAGGCATTTGGTTCTCCCCTCTTTGTACCTTCTGTTGGATGCTGCTGTTTGTTTCTGTTCTTGATCTGAGTTTTCCTGCTTTTTTTTCCTTTTTATTTATCCTTTTTTTTAATATGATTTCTGGATCTTGTTGGAAATCTGTTGTTTTTTTTTTTCCTTTTGACACTCATTTTTTTCTGAGTTGTCCTGCTTGACTTCCACTTCCTTTAGCTTACATTTCTCACTAAGGTCTTTCATTACTTCATTATGTAAGGTCTTCCTTGGAAAAGCTCAGATGGACAAACGAATTTGCTCTTTCTGGTATCTTTTGTTCCCCAAAGCAAAAGTAGATAAGCAATTTTCTGTAATACTGCAAATCTGTCACTGGGATGGTTTAAAGAAAAGTTTTTTCTTAAAATCAGGTTTCTTTGTAATAAGCATTGAGAAAGGCAGCAAAGGCTTTCATGGTCCATTGCTTTCAAATTGATCTCCAATAGGTTAGCCCTGGCAATTGCTTGCTGTCAGACAAGCGTACTCCTGGCTTTCCCTTAAAGAAATCCAAACAGTGCATTTCAGGCAGAGGGGACAAGAATCTTCTGCTTTGTGCAGAAGAAAAGATAGCAGCAGCTGTGATGCAGGATATTCAGTTAATGTTCTGGAAGGTTTTCTAGGTTATTCTGCCTGCTTGCAGTCATCTCACCTCCCTGTATCTGTTTCCTCAGTTGTATAATGATAAGGATGCAGTGTGTAGGAGAGCCTTAATTTATGGTGAGTGATTCTCAGGCCTGAAATGAATCTGGATGTGCAAAGTAAAGCTCAAATGAAGAACCTCCCATGCGGCTGCAAATGCTAGAAGTCAAAAGTATAGCTTTGGGTATTCACTGGAGTCGTGGCCTGTGGACATTGGTTGGGAGTTGCTGCCTTCCATCTTTTGTGGGGCTAATTCCTACTAAAAGAGCATCTTTACTGTTAAAGTTTTTCAGCTCTAGAGAAAAGTTTGCAAGCTGAGCTGTGCATTGACAGTCACAGCTCAAAAAACAGGTTTAAGTTTCCTTGCATGCTCTTCCTGCATGTTCCCCCCCCCCTTTTTTTTTTTTTTTTTTACTGAGCTGTTATGGAAGAACTAATTTTGTATGATGTTTGAAGAATTGTTCTGTTTCTGCCCTTCTCTGCAGGCCAGTGAAGCGGAGGAGAATGGATCAGACAGTTTCATGCACTCCATGGATCCTCAGCTGGAAAGACAAGTGGAAACGATCAGGAATCTGGTGGATTCCTACATGGCAATTGTCAACAAAACCATCAGAGACCTCATGCCGAAGACAATCATGCACCTCATGATAAACAATGTACTTATCACCCTGACTGGTAGAGATGGAGAGCCGTAGAGACGGGGAAAAACAGGGAGGGGGCAGAAACCTGAAGGCAGCTCGAAAGGAGGTTTGGGGTGGGGGTGGAATGGAGTATTCCAGAAGATGCTGGCAACTGATTCCCTCTGTTCTGTTCCTCGGCAGACAAAGGACTTCATTCATTCGGAGCTGCTGGCAAACCTGTACTCCTGTGGCGACCAGAATACGCTGATGGAGGAATCAGCAGAGCAGGCCCAGCGACGTGACGAAATGCTGCGCATGTACCATGCCCTGAAAGAAGCCCTCAACATCATCGGGGACATCAACACCAGCACTATCAGCACCCCAATGCCCCCACCGGTGGACGACTCTTGGCTGCAGGTGCAGAGCGTACCGTCTGGACGCAGGTACCAGAGGCTCAGGGGGAGAGCCCCGCAGACCTGCCCGATGCCTCTTAGGGCTAGCTGGGGCCTCCCACTGAGACAGAGGGGCTTCTCTTCCCCTCTTCTGCCTGTGGATGGAGAGTTGTGGGTATTCGTGAGGGGAGGCTTCTGTGCCTTGAAAGCTATGTAGGGCTGCTGCATCTTTACAGAAGATGTGGAAGCGGATTCTTAGAAGTGATTCTTAGGTTAGATGGGGCCTGAAGTAGCTTTGAAGGTAACGTGAAACCTGACACAGCTCTCAAAAGCCGAGAGTTGTGCTTGAAGTGATACGGAACTAAAGGAATGCTAAAGGCAGCGTATGGTGATAGTGGCGGGGTGGAATCCCAGGCCTGTTGTTGCAGTTGAATGTCTCTGTTTGTTTCTCAGGTCTCCTACATCCAGCCCCACGCCACAAAGGAGAGCTCCCGCTGTGCCCCCCGCCAGGCCTGGCTCTCGAGGCCCGGCTCCTGGGCCACCTCCTGCTGGTGGGTCAGCGCTGGGTGGTGCCCCCCCGGTGCCCTCCAGGCCAGGTGCCTCTCCTGATCCCTTTGGGCCCCCACCTCAGGTTCCTTCTCGACCTAATCGTGCTCCTCCTGGTGTTCCCAGGTAAGTCCTGAAGTGCGGATCCAGGCAGGTGGGGTGTGTCCAGAATTTGGGTAGCAGTTCTGGCAGTACTTATTCTGCCTGGACTATACAAGTCAGTTGGAATGCTTGGTTTGGGTTCAGTCTTGGGCTGAATTTGATCCGTAGGCAGGAGCCTACGGCCACTCAGGTATCATACGGATGATGCAGTGCTAAGGCAACTCTTGAGAACAGAAGGGCAGCCTCCTCTCCATGCACAGTTTGGGGGAAAAGGACCTGGTACCTGAGAGCTTTAATAAAACAATCATAATTCTTCTGCTTGCAAGTAGTAGGTGGTCACCAGAAAGTCACAGGACTAGAGTAAAAGCATGCCTTTCAAGGCAGTTCCCCTCTGTATAGAATTCCCCAAAGTCTGCAGTTGCCCTTCTCCTGGCAGAGTTTTTTTCAAGGTGAAGTTTGAGAGGACCTTCATCTAGGATATTTAGATGCTTTTTTATTAGGTGAATATTGTGATAGCACTGGCAGGGAAGCATTTTTTTGTAGACATTTTTGTTGTTTCTGCAGTCAACTTGAATGTCTTCCAGCCTGAAAGGCTCAGGTGACACAGCTTTGCTTTCCTGTTAGGAAATGTAACTCCCGTCCTGTTCAGTCACTTCATACACCCTTCCATGTAGTAATAAGGTGTTATCCCCTGGGAGGCTATGCACTTGGTCCTGAAGAGAACCAAGGAAGCAATTTGGGACCAGGAATGTTTGTGGTTGGTACTTCACCTCCCTGTGAGGAAGAGAAAGCAATTGCAGCATAAAGAATGAATACAACCGTAACCCCCACTCAGTGACACACCTGTGGGAACATTTCCCTTGGGTGGTAGTGCCCCAGCTCTTACCTGGCCCTGCCTGTTTGGACTGGGGGTATTCTCAGGCTGCACGCAGCCCAGAAGCAGATGAATCCAAAGAGAGAAATCTGTTCCTGACTTGGGTGTGTGCAAATAGTTTTACTTTCTTGGTGCTTCTGCCCCAGTTTTCAGCACGTGTCCTCCATAACCTGCCCACTCGTGCCTCAGTACTGCCCCAGGGACTGCAGTCCTGCAGGTGGCACCTGTGGATGTCAGCATGCTTTTGCTGTGTATTTTTGGCTCTTGCTTCTCTGTGAACCTGCTTCTCCATATACTTCTGTTTTGTGGATTTGTTTTTAGTATACTTACGTTTTGTTCCGTCTCCATCTTTCTACTTTCACAGTTTCATTTCTTCACTCATGAAAAATATTCTATATACCTGGTCATGATAGGATCCTCCAAATGGCTGGAATGAATTGGCCTTCTCTTTTTCTTTTTTTTTAATGAAATCTGTCATAGCTTACCTTAATGGCTTTTCTGCCTTGTGTGAAATAGAAGGGTTTAGGGGAACGTGGGGAACTGCACAGGAGCAGCAGAAGAAAGTGTTTCATGCTTAGCAACCCCTTGGTGTAGAAGGAGGGCTGGAATGCATGCTACAGACTGCCCTGATCTGGAGTTGAGAAAGTTAGTTCCTGAAGTTGTGAAGTGAAGGAAGTTCTCATGCTCATTCTCTGATCCCCCCTCTCTGATTCTTCCAGTCGTTCATAGACTCCTCCGGATCCTGATACCAGCTTGTCATTTGAGTTCACTGATGAATGGAGAATTTCCAATGACAAGGGACTCTTTCTCTTCTTCTCCTGTATATAGAATAAGAATGTTCCCTGCTAGCACTTGGACTCGGGTCCTTCTGCCATGGGTGAACGAATGCCATCTCCACTGTTGCTTTTTTAATACCCATCTTTTTCCTTGCTAACTGGGCTCCACTACTTCGTGTGTGTGTGAAAAGAGCTCGTGTAGGTGGCATGAGTGGGCTGTGCTCTGGGAGCTGGAGGTGCGTGGTGGTGGCTGGGTGTATGCTATGTGCATGTGATACCTACGTAAAGTTCAGCTGTGTGCTTGTGCCACTGTTTGTGGACATATCTGACGTTGTGGATGATGAACTTAAAGACAAATGTTGCTATACTTTTCTCGTACGTATATTTGCATAGACACATTTTCACATACAAACACCACATGGTTTCATAGGAACGTTCTCCTGCATGTAATTAAGTACAACTAAGGCTATTTTCCACCATGCCTCTGTACGTAGCATTTATTCAGAATTTATGCAGAAGTCCATGACACCAAACACATAGCCTTGGGAGCTGCAGATAATGCCAGGTCCTGTCTCTGTGCAGTGAAGGACTGCATTTGGGCTGGATGCCCACTGGGGCTGTTTAGGAGGAAATTGTTTAGTTTGTCTGGAATAGGAAGCTGTAAAGACACTCTTCCAGGTACTTAGTCTCTTCAGTTTAAAACAATCTGACAAAAACTGTAGGTGAAAGAGTTTAGGCAAGTTCAAGAGAGAAACAAAGTTTAAATGAGAATAACTTAATTACTGGAAAAATGTGTTGAAAGCAGTGATTGGTTCTCTGCTTTTTGGTAAGCCTGAGGAAAAATGATGCAAGCAACCAGCATCTCTGTAAGCATAACTTCTGTGTTTTTAGACTTGAGTTATTCAGGAGGTCAAAGGAATGATCTCATGATTAGTGACCTTTTAAATGTCTTTGTCTTCTGGGCAGTGCTCAGTGCACCATGACACCTCCCGCTCTCCTGAGCTCTCTGTTCAACTCTGACACTTAATACACGGTCAGGAGATGGTCAGAAGATATGAACCCTCAGTGAGTGCCAGGTCACCCCACCCGTGCCCAGGCAGCTGGTGCTGAGAACTGACTGAGCAGGTGTGAGTGTGTTCAGGGTCTCAGTCTGGATGTGCCAGTAGACCTGTGTACCCAGCTGGATGGGAGGATGAGCAGCAGCTGGTGGTGTGTGGGTGGGTAAATGGCTCTGCACACACCCCTGTGCACGGCAGGGTTTTGGGTGTGTGTGAAGATGAGGCTGAGTGGATGTGAAGTCCTGCATGGCCGAGTGCAGCCCTACCCAGCAGTGCACACTCGTGTGGTGTTCTGGGAGGGGGGGGCATGTGAATGTGGCTCTGTGCAAGCGCATGTCTGTCTGTTCCACCTTCCTGACAGTCTGTTTGGCCTCTGCCTTGAACTGTCTGAACTGCCATGTTGATTTCATGTTGTCTTTCAGAATCACTATCAGTGACCCCTGAGGACTGGCAGCCACGGTACGTTTTGCACTCTCTCTGCGATGCATGAGTCACTGTGTCCCCATCCTCCATCACTTTGCTCTGCAGCTTACCTCTGCTGCCTCGTCCTTGTGTTAGTCAGAATCCCTTGTCCAATGAATCACGTCTGCCAGGATCTCATAGAGGGAGGAGTCTAGAACAGAAAAGCTGGCTGATCAGAGATGGAGCGGCTGCTTGAGCTGCAGGAGCTGGGAAAGCCCCAGTACCTGACTTGTGGTTACTGGAGGATCCTTTCTCTGCCCTCAGGTAGAGGAGGTGGGATGGGGGAATGAGCTCTGGCAACACGGTCTAAACGGTGTGTCTTTCATTTGGCTTATGTCCACACTGAGTGGGAGATGAACTGAATGAATTCTGTTTTGATCCTGTTTGTCAGCTCTGTTAGGACAGAGGTACAGTCCTGGGGAGCTGTCAGTTCAGACTCCTCTGCTTATATTTTAACGTCTCACTGGAGAAGTGCTCCCTTCCTCAGTGTGCTTGTGAGAGACAGGAGGTGTTTGGGTCATTAACAGCAGGACTTCCCTGTCTGGTTATAGGATAACTCTGGCACTGAATGTTCCCTGTTATCCTTCTGTCTCATGTTCACAATCAGAAGCAGACTCCCTTTGCTCGTTCTCTACTTGACCCTCTACCTCTTTTTACTCTTCTGCCTCTGTTCGGTCTGCCTTCCCTCCTGTGCCCTTGCAAGAGGAAGGATTTCTGTGATCTGTATTCTCCCTGAAACTCTGCTGGTTCCTGCCTGCTTCCCTCTCCTACCATTCCCTACATTTTGCAGCACTGTACTTCCTCAGTAACATAGCAGGCTCTTGGGCTAGGCTCATGTCCGTTGTGCTCCCCTACATTCAAGGGCCAATTCTTCCTTGTCCCCTCAGTGGTGCAATGATGGAGTCTGAAGAGGGAGATCTAGCAAATTCTCTCAATTTTTTCTCCCTACGAACCACTAGCCCTACCTAGCAAAGAGGCAGAGGGGCAGAACAGAGTAGATGTGGCTGTTTAGGGCTCCTTCCCCCCTTTCTCTGCGTTTGGAAGTGAAAGGTCTGACTCTGAAAAGAGTGGAGCAGCAGCAGCTCCTGCAGTTTTCCTTGATTCTGGCTGGGGAAGCATGTGCCAAAGTCCTGTCTTAATAGGAATATTGTTGCAGTCCCTGTGTCAGGTGAGGAGAGCTCCCAGCTAGCCTCCATCTACAGTAAACGGTGTCAGTGCTGCATGTAACCAGCTGAAGCAGAGAGGTGCTGCCTTGCATCACCTTGCATCAGTGATTGTTCAGTGGTTGATGTGTTCTTTAAGGGCGTCATCTGTCAGCCCTCCCCACTGATGATGTACTGCAGAGGTGCTGGAGCAGTCAGCAGCTTCCTCCAATGCTCTGCAGGCATCCTGGCAGCTTGAGAAATGTGCATTGTGGTAAATGCAGAGGGGCTTTCTAGTGTCTGCACCCCTTTCTGGGACTCGCTGTTATGGGGTGTTCCGTTCTTAGTCTGACACAAAGAGCACCAAGGAAATAAAAATTGAAAAGCACCCCAGACCTTCTGATAGCAGTCCTTGGCAGCCCAAGTGAATAATGCAGTGTTTCACCATCTCTGTTAGGTTATCATCAGCAGAACTCCCAATTAACGTGCTGGTTCCTGGAGATGATAAGGGATGTGACAAGTGAGTGGTGCTGGTGCTGCTGCCAGGCTCTGTCTTCCTGCATACTGGAGACTGCTATGAGCTTCCCAGCCAGCAAAGCTTTGCTCCTCATTCTGACAGAAGAGATTGGCTTTTCAGTGTTGTAAGAGGGCTTGACTAGCAATGTAGAGACAGTCTGAAAGAGCATTGCAGGGGTAAATGATTACGGAAAGAGAACATTTTTGTCCTAGGAATCACAGAATCGTAGGGGTTGGAAGGGACCTCCAGAGATCGAGTCCAACCCCCCAGATAGTTAGGAAAACTATTAATAGGAAATAGTTCTCAGCCTCTCTAACCTTACAAGGCAGATAGAATCATAGAAGACAGTGTGTCTACTTGAGTAATGCTGATGCTCCTTTCAGCCCTGTTTGTTATAGTAGGGTCTGGTGGCTTCCCTTGCCAGTATGCTGTGTCCCATAGCTTCAAGGATCCTTTTTGAGTGAATCCACAGATGTCAGGACAACCAGACAAAACTCCTTGTGTGCAAAAAGCCCTGCAAGCATTTCAAAAAGTGCCTTCTGAGATGCAGGGCAGCACAGCAGCATCTTGCCAAAACCTGAGCCCGGCTCTGTAAAGTATCAAACCCAACATCTGCCATTCCCACGAGAATGTGAGCCACCAGGTGGTGTAGATGTGACCATACCAACTGTGAGCACCTCTGGAGATGCTGTACAAATCCCGTGTGCCATGAAGCCCACGGTCACAGATTCCCCAGCTGTAACTCGCTGCAAGTTTTGCTTCTAAGTGATGAATATTTCAGCACCCACCTGTGATGCCCATAGTTTCCAGATTTGTTCAATTCCATCATGATTTGCTTTACATGGGAAGTAACTCAAGTGCCACGCTGATGATGGGGTCTTGCAGTCCCCATTGACGTTGTCAATCAAGGAAATATTTCCAAATGTTTTACTGCCTGAAGGTTTGTTTTCTGTTTTTTCTAAGGTATCACTACCCTAGGCGAGGAACAAGAGTCTTTAGCTGTTTTGAGATCTGGGCTGAATCCATATAGAGCAATAAACTGCTGAGGTTTAATAAACAGGGCCGTAGCATTGCTCTGATTCATTCTCCGAGGTGAGGCAGCATGCCCCAGTTCATAAGACAGTGGCTCTTCTGGTACCAGAGTGATTATAGGTTTGCTGTCAGTGCAAGGCATTTCTCCACTACGTCAGCATAGCAGTGCAGATCTCTGCCTTTCTCCCACCCTCCCCCTGAGCTCCTCTTGTATTGGGAGCACCATCATTTCCAGCACTCAATTGATTCCCTGTAATCTAGATTAAAGCTTGTCAGCATGGAAGTGTTCAGGCATTAATTTAGTGACACCTGGTTTTGTTTGATCAGTGCAGATGCTTCCTCTTTATTTACCCCCATCCTGTTTGGTTTGCACTCTGCATTCCAGGCAGCTTGGATTGTGAAACCACTCTGGGTTGTATTGAGCAATCTAATTATCATCGTTACATCATTGCCACGCTGACACTGCAGGGAGCACTGAAGTAGAGGATGAGAGCAGAGAGGTTGCCTTGTACTTTATGCTGCTCCTCACTGTCCCCCCCCAGTCCCTTACATGATAGAGATCCTTGAACGTGAACTTGTCCTCTCTGTGATTACATTGCTGCCCTTAGACCTAACTGAAGTATTAGCGATTAGCTGAAACAATAGCAGTGGCTGAAGCCTTAATGCAGTCAGCAGCAGTTGCGTTTGCTGAGCCCAAGAAGGATAGCAGCTCAGTGTCCTGTATGGCAGGGGGGACTCAGGCTCTCATAGCCCCAGGGGCAGGGGATGGTGCTCCTCCCAACCAGCCCTGCAGCAGTGCATCTCGGGCCCATCCATGCTGTGTGATGTCATGTGCTTGGTACAGAAGCTCTCTGTTGGCCATGCTTCTCAACTCTCATTCCAGAGGCAGCACCCCCGCTGGCACTGAGTCTGCATTTGATGAACAAATACAGCAAAGCTGTACGTCCAGCAGATTGCCTGGTGGTGATCCATGCTGTGCAGAAACCCAGGGCCGGGCCCCATGCAAACTGACACAGCTCCTGATAGAGCCGTGCTCTTCTGGTGCTTTGTGCCTCGGTTTTTTTCTCTTGCTGGCTCAGGCGAGGTGGAGAAGCATGCGTGACTGTGACTGCGATTGCTGTGCTAACCACAGTGTGTGTTCTCTTGTTTTTTGTTTTCTGCTTTTTCACAGCAGAAGGGGCCCTGCCTCACCTACTCGACCTACCATAATCCGACCGGCTGAACCGTCCCTCTTAGATTTATAACTCGAGGCTGCAGACAGCTGGCGACGAGCGCCGTGCTGGCGGCTTCCCCATCCCACCTCCCTTCCACAGCCACAGTCACTCCTCATCCATTCCACACCTGCCTCCCCCCATCCCTTCCCAGTGTGTGGTACAGCACTAGCCTAGTGATCAAGCTCTTCGTCTCCACTCGTGCGTCCCGTATTGCTTTGTGAGCGTAGTGTAGCCTCCATTCAGTGGCACGGATCCCAGAAACGCAGGCTCCTGGGAGAGATCAGCCACAGGGACGTCCCTCAGTCCGCACGTTGGCTGTCTGTCCTGTTCTCATCCGCCTGTCTGGCCTGGATCAGTGTCCTGCCTGCATCACCTAGCTGTAGCACCACCTAGGACTGAGCTGTAGTGACTTCCTTGTAGTGAAGAAGATACAAGCGTGACTTAGAAGCAAAAACGCTGTCAAAATGTGACGCTCTTAGGAACAGATTCAATGTCCTGTGTATTAGTTTGACTTCCAAGGTGCAAAAACTCATGTTGGGAACAGTGCAATCTACCTTATATCGAAGCGAGGCAGGGAGATGAGGAGGGGGAGCTTGCTGGGAAGCACACAGACCTGGTGCTCAGCTCCCATCAGAGCCAGGGGATGCTGTGGGTGCAGCCGTGCTCCTGTCAGGCTGTGCTCCATCACATTGGGCTCAGCCCCAACCCAGCGGGGAGAGGGGATGGCTGCTGCTGCTCCCCCTGCAGACGGACAACCCGATGTTTTCAGGGAGTTTGCTGCGTGATGTTCTATTGAAGCTATTTCTGCTTTGAATAAGCACATCTTTCTGTGTTTTTTGGGTACTGTGGTGACTTCTTCCGTAGCCTTTTCTTGCATGTGGATGGTACGTGTTTGGGGAACTTGTAACTGTTGCTTATCACAACTCATCCCCCTAAGGCTTGATTTCTACTCTTCATGTTATGTGTATTAAAAATACTGCAAAAAAAAAAGACTTCGGCATTAAAAATATACCACCCTGTGCATCTGGGCTGTTGTGTCTCCGCCAGCAGTGAGCCGCCCGTGTCACAGCTGATTTGCATTTAGGTTATCTTTTTGCAGTGTCTTCAGTTTCTGTTGTGGCTCCTCTATTGTTCTGATGCCGATTCCTTTCTGTATTTTAACCACTGTTTTACTGCTTCTCCCCCTCTCCCTTCCTTTCCCCTTTTCCTGTTTTGTTTCCAGCCGGCCGGGTAAGGCCAGCCCCTCCCGCCCGGAGAGCCCCAAGCCACCATTTGACATGTAGTGCTGCTCCCTCCGAGACTCTTTGCCTGCTCTTAGCTGTTCTGTCCAGGAGTGTTCTGACTCAGCTCTCACCCCTGGTTTGTTCTGTTTGTATTTGTGACACACACCTATCGGCTGTGACTGTAGTAAAGCTGTTTTTGATTCCCAGCTGCTTCGAGGAGTTGAAATTGTAGTAATGAGAAACATATCTTTACTGTTATAAATATCTATAAATATATATATATAAAGATGGAAAATCTATATATGTCCAGGTGTTTAAAGCCGTTTTGTGCTTCCATGTGGATATTAGGAAACGCTTCAGTAGGGAAAGAATATCGCTATACATATATATATACATCCTGAGAAGTGAACCAAATCCCAGTGTTGAATTTTTGAGCCGACTGTTCAATTCTCTGCTGTGTGCAGTTGGGTTCCTGTGTTACCCCAGAGCTGTGGGTGAATGTCTCGGTGCTGGTGGTAGCTGTGCTGCGGTCTGTGATCTACTGTCACTCTCGTTGATTGGATGAAATAAACTATTGTTTCTGTATAATGAAGGACTCTACAACTAGAATAAAACCGTCTCTCTTTCTCTTGCTCTTTCTCTGGGTGATTTCCAACCTGTTTGATTATAACTGAGTCTTTTCATCCCATAGAGCTTAGAAAGCTCTGCATGCATGACAGGAATGGAGGCACAGATGCGCAGCAGCAGCCAGGCGTTGGCGGCAGCTCGGCGGGTGCAGAGGTGAAGGCCCTTCTCTGCTGTAAAGGGAGGTGCAGTGAGGTGCATCGGTGACAACGCAGAAGGTGGGAGTCCTGCACACCACGTGCTTGGTTCTTACAGTGGTGTTTTTGCATAGGCCTGGCTGTGGG
>JAOWBP010004368.1:4848455-4859383 GCA_028571105.1 Tragopan temminckii | reverse complement strand
TGACTACTTAAGGGAAAGCTCAGGCTGTATTCTGCCACACAAATTTCTTTACAGATTTGGATCATCAGTGTACTTAATATATTAACAACTTACCTGAGCAATCTGGGTTTCCAGGCTCGCCCTCTCTTCCAGTGCCATCTGCAACTGCTGGTTTGCATCCACATTCCCTGACTGATTTGAGAACTGCCCACAAAAATCAAAAGGTTATGGCAAAGTGTTAATATTCCATTTCTGTCTAGCCTCTCCCCTGCCATTTGATCCATGTTATAACCACCCATAGTTCTTTAAAATGTTTCGACTCACTGTTGATTGAAAGAAAAGTGGCATCTAAAATCAAAAAGCTTAGATTTTAGCCCTGTAAAACAAGCTGAACTAGGCAGCCCCTTGCTTCTACTTTATGTTTACTAATTTTTCATTAAGAAAATGGGCTTTAGTCAAATCATTTGGTTCAGAAACTTTGCATTTCAAGAGTCTGTAGTACAGAGACAGATCAGATGGTATGAATACTTGTGAACTTAAAGGTTGTCAGACATGCCAGGAATTTAAAGCCAGAGTCTGGAACACGTCAGTGGACTAAAGAGCAAGGCAGGTACAGGTAAGACAAAATATTTTTCCTAGAAGTGTAGCAATTTTAGCTTTATTTTACGGGTAACTTAAGCCACTGACTAAAACCAAAATTTTAAAAAGTGAGCAATTTCTTCCATTGTGGGCTCACCTTAACACTGAGCCTGCTCTCTAACAGCTGGCTCCCTTCAAGTTGCCATTGTCCATTTCACCTCTTGATAGGAATTGGTGCAAGCACCTCTACTCAACTTGTTTCTCAGTGACACTGAACAACACTGGGTAACCAGAACAGTGAACAGCGACAAGAAAAGTCACTGTATTTGCACACTTGTGTGTTCAGTCCCCTTCTCATACCATGTAACATCTTTCAATCTCCTCCAAGTCCTTAAGAGCACAGCCTTCCTGCTCCTCAGAGACCTCACAGAAAACCTTTTCCTAATAGGATGGGATGTTGTGCCCACCTTTAAGACCAGTAATTTAGTCTTACCCCCGGTGTCCAGGAAACAAGTCTTAAAATGATCAGTGTGATCTACTCCCACATCCCAGTAGTGTGATTACCTGCTGAATCATCAGTTCTGCCATTTCCAGTTTCTTATGTAAATCTTCCACATCCAACTTCATGGCTGAGTTCTCAGAAACCAGGGAGCGGAGTTTCTCTGACAGCTCTGAGTTCTGCTGCTTTATTTCCTCACTACCTTTGCTGAAACAAACACAAAAAAATTCAAGTGGCAGCACTGTATTTTCTATGGGTTTGCAGATGCCCATGTCATTAAGTTTACAGCAGCTAGAGTCATAGAAATGTGACTGGAAATGACTGGAAGAAACCTCTGCAGGTCATCTTGTCTGACCTCCCTCTCAAAGTGGGACTATGCCACCACCGGATCTCGTTACCCACAGCTCTGTGCAGCTGTTGTGAACACTCCAAGCATGGAGACTCCACAGCCTCCCTGGGCACTGCATTCCATTGCTGTATTACCCCCCTAATCTTTGGGTTTTTTTAAATTATTATTTTTACATTGAATATCTGGCCTCCCAGCTCACCAACCATGGTCAAAGCCCCTTCCTAAGCTTTGTGGCTCTACTGAGAAGAATAGCATTACTCTGGAATAATATGCAAAACAGGCTTACCTCTGTTTGTACAGTTCTAGTTTCAGGTTGTCTCGTTCCTTCACTAGCTCTTTATTATGCTGGAGAAAAAACAAATGTTTGATTCAATTGGAGACTTTAGCCATACAAATAAAGTGTTCAAAGATTATCTCATTTTACCTTTAACAGATTAGCTAATGCAGAAGAGGTCATAACTTGAGCAAAATCCCCAGCACAGGTTTGCTTAGAATCTCACCTATCACTATAGTTGGCTGGCTAGTGCTGCAGCTCATTACACCATAAGACTGCACAAAGGATGGATTTGCCAGGAATTCATCTGCTCAGTCTTTCTGAACACAATGCTACTAACTGATGGTGAGGTTATTTCTGCAAACTTCTGGATGAGTATCAATAGTAAAGTGCCTGTTTGATGGAGACCCTCCTGGGAGGAGGTGTCAGAGATGCTGCTGTGTAGAGCTGGCAAGACTCATGTAGAAAGGTGCCAGATCTGAAGCCACTGGGCCATATAATTAGTGGTCACAGAAATCTGAATGAAAGGTTTGCCTTGATGAGAATACAGGGCTTTACAAGGTTAATTAACAATTAACAAGGTTAATTTCAGCCTCTTCTCTAAGCAGGGACTATAGACTTCATAGTAGTGTAGTGACAAGCAACTAGCCAAAAGCAGAGCTGCTAATTAAGCATAATGAGAGGCGGTTCTTACCTTCTCTGACTGTTTTTGCTGCATAGAGATGGAGGACAAGGTGCGTTCCAGCTCTGATACCCTCTGGCGAGATGACTGTAAACGAGCAGCAAGGTCTTCAGCTTCTCCTAAGCGAGTCAGAGCAGAGTCAGTTGAGACTAAACCACAAAGAGATTATTGGAACAGGCTAAACAGCACTTTCTGCTTTATCAACAAGCTCTTAAAACAGCACAGAGCTCTGTAAATTGGTAGACCTGCTTCCACTCCTGGCAGTGTGGGTGATTCACCAGCAACCTTGGGCAGTAAAGCTCTCTGTCAGCAACTACCTTTCTCGGTTTTAGAGGGACATGATGAAATCTTCTTTGCAGAGCAATAGGCACTATGTTTGTTTTGTTGGTTTTTTTTCTATGAGGGCAAATTGCTCAAATTTAGTTGAGAATGAAAGGCCTGAGTAAAACCTACATTAATGTGACAGCTGTGTGGGAGGAAGGGTGATGAAAGGGAACAAAGTTTTAAAAGAATCTGAAGAAAGTGAGAAAAGAACAGTCTGGGGTAGTCACCAGGCCCAAGCAGGGCTGACAGGGCTTCAGTGATGCACAAAAGAACCTCAACTGCCATGGGATTGCCGTGCTCCAATCTGGGGGCAGCTATGATGACAGAAGTGGTGGCAGTGCCAAGTATCGCTCATTAAGGAACCAACGAGTGCTGTGAGCTGGCAGCCAGCAGCCATCATGCCTCTGACTTGAAATCCATGGTTTAACCAACAGCTCAAGCTGGAGTGCTCCGAGTCAATTACCTGATTTCTGCCGTGCAGCTTGCTGAGTATGTCCAAGGGCTGTCTGCAACTCAGATTTCTCAGAAACTAGGATTCCAATCGTCTGGATATGAACCTTGGAGAAAGAAAAAGGAGCTCAGTGCAGGAAGTCTGTGCTCGCAACCACAACATCCCTGCTGCCACAAAGGGATAATTCAGTGAGACAAAGAGCTCTTGCATTTAAGTACAATCTAGCTAACTGGCTCTCCTAGTTCTCCTGAAAGGATGTTGGCTTCCAAGAGGAAGTCAGAGTGCTCAGTAATCCAGAAAAGGACAGCAGCCAGGTCATATTACTGTAGTGAAAGCTCTGCCTTACCTGTAGCTGTTCTCTCAGTGCTGCTTGCTCTTTAGAAAATTTCTGTTCAAACTCCTTCTTTTCCTGTATAAACAAATGATGCCTGTTCAGCACAAAACTGTAAACTCCTCATTTTATATCAAAAAAAGCAGTGATTCATTGGTAGTACTTCCAGCATCCAACCGGTATCAACATTTCTAAAAGCCATACTTCAGTCTTCCATTTCTTTAACTACTTTATTGGTTATCCATCCTAGAAAGGCAACAGTAGGTTCCTTATGCTGGCCATGTTTGGAATGCAAACTACTGACAAGGCCGTAAACTGTAATCTGTTGCTTCCACTGCAGCCTTCCAATACTTGAAGCATTTAAATCTTAGTTTTCATCAAAACAAGCAAGCTATCTGCCAGACCTAGCCTGTGAAGTCAAAATACTCAACCCTATGCTACAAACAGAACCGCCTCTAGGATGATCTCCAGGGAAGTGATGGAGTCACCATCCTGGACCAATTTACGAGATGTGTGGATGCGATGCTTGAAGGCATTGTTTAGTGGTGGGTTTGGTAGTGCCGAGCAAATGGTAGGATTTACTTGATGATTTTAACAGTTTTTCCCAACCTATATGATCCTAGTTCTATAAGACAAGATCACATAGGCTGGTGCCACAGTCCACTATGCTTTCTCCTCTTCAGAAGAACATATCTATTTCTATCTCTATCCAAAAATAGGACACTTTACCTTCTCCAGCTGATTCACTGCTTCTTGGTTCTGCTGCTTCTACAGAAGAAAATGGATGCATCAGTATTAAAAGGAAATATTCTCATACTGCTGAAGCATATTTTCACTTAACTGAAGTAGGATACACGCCCAATTAATGCAAACAGTTCCCATTATCTTTTTATGTAGAAGACTAAGAAGATCGACTTATCTATTCAAATAATAGATTTGGGGCTTCCTTCATGAAAACGCCATACATGTTTTTCATTGCTCAGTACATTACTGCAGTTATTCACAAACACCACTACAAAAGCCCTGTATTCATCTGAGCATCCACCAACCTCCGTTACACTTTCACCCCACATCTGTGACATTAATCATAACCCTGATGCATCAGGATGATGACCAAAAACGCATTTAAAAAACCCAAAACCACAGCACAGTGTTGTGCTTCAGCTGAGACCTTCAACTTTTATCCCATGTGGCAACTGGCCTTTAAATCATGCAGAAGTTCACTTATGCTAGCAGGCTCCTGCAAAAGCTGGTATGAAAGAGCTGAAGCCAAATGCAGAGAAAGGGCACCATCCTGTGCCGGTCAATTTCTGTCTTGTGGGTGAAGTATTTGAAAGTACTGACTGCACACAGTGCATCTTTAGATGTGGGGAGAAAGAGACCAGAACTGTCAGCTGTCCACCGGGCTGCCACACAAGCGTGAAGATGTGGGTGCAGTGGAGCATTTGGTACTTGCTGCTGTTGTCCTTGTGGCAGTTTCTCACAGATGCCCCACATCTAAGCTACATGCATGGTGTATTTCCCCTTTCCAAAGGACAGACATTAGCCCATTCTTACTACTTCAGTTTCAAGCTCGCTTTGAAACACGACTGCAGCTGGGAAGCTGATGAATTTGAGGTTTTGAATCTAACAACACCAGCACAGAACGCAACCAGAGCAAAGAAAACAAGACTGCAAATGCAGCAAAGGGCCTGTGTAATTCCAGACAGCGTTTCATGTGCCTGTCAGAAAGCAGGCAAACAAGGCACTGCCCTCACTACCAGCTACCCCTGCAGCCCAGCTGAAAGACAACCAGAAACAGAATGGAACCAAAAGAACTCAAAACCAAAAATAACACAGGAGGGGTTATGGGGTGCACTGGAAAATGGTGGACTTTGGAAAAAAGAGTGGTGTGAGAGGAACAAAATGGGGAAAAGGATTTCAAACCAAGAAAGGCTCTTTTCAGACCAAAACAAGTCCACTTAGCTACATTTCTTGCAGTGTTAAAACTGAAGGCTGAAAAGCAGCAGCAGGAATCCATGCAAGCCACAGGACAAAGCAGTTCATTCATAGTGCCAAGAGAAGCTGAGGATATGATCAGAAACCAGCCCCAGGCTCTCTCTTAGACCTATTGCTCCCACTCTGCTAATATATTTAGAACAGCATCACCACCTGCAGAAGTAGGTTTTCACACTGCTGCCAGCACTAGAATTCTGTATTTCAGGGATTCAGACCAGGCCCAGCAATAGTTGTTTTATCAGGATGCTTATCATCCAGAGAAAACGTGATGAGAGCAACAGAGTAAATTTAAGAAGAAACAGCAGAACTGTGCTTCTTGTTCTCAGATGAGCTACTGCATCCATAAGTGGCCTGAGACTTTGATCTTCCTAACAGGTCTCCCATACAGCCCATTTTGTTCCCCTCAAAGTGCTGTGAAAGCAGCCTTCCTTGTGGTGCTGTAAGAGAACCCATAACCTTGCAGACACCCAGAGAGCATGGAGGAGCAGCAGAGACAATATCAAACTGGTTGGTCGGATTGTTTCTTACCAATTCCTCTATCTTTGTAATGAGCTGTTTGTTAGTTAGATTGCTGGAATCTAGGGCTACTGCCAGCTCCTGGTAACGTGTCTGATGGGCACATGCAGGCAGGAGAAGAAGGAAGGGGCAGAAAAGGAGGAGGGGAGGAAAAAAGCAATAATTAAAAAGGACAGAAAAATAAATCATTATCACAGTTTGATAAAATCAGATTTCCCAAATAAATCTACAGATCCAGCAAGAGCAGCTGGGACATTAACTTGTACTTTCTGTTAAGGCATTTTTTGACATAAAAGTGAATCAAAACTAAGAGTTGCACTGAGGCCAAACGATCCCAAGCCCCCCAGAAACACCTCAGGTATCTTGGAAATACTCCTGCTGACCACAAACGACCTGAGTACAGCAGAAGGCAACACTGAACAACAATGTATGTGAACTGTGTGTTCAGTTAGGTCTCATTAGCACAGTCCCAACAATTGACTTAGGCTAGAAAATAAGAAAATCATAGGCTCGGGACAACTTACTTCCATTTCCTTAATATTAGTGGAAGAAACACCACTTTCCCCATTCACATATGACGTAGACTAGAAGAAAAATAGTCAAGTCAGTCAGTTTTATTCCCCCAGGCAATAAATCACTATCAAGTAAGACCTGACTATCACAATACTTCTTATAGCACATTTCACTTCCAAGTACCACAGACAGTCACAGAAAAAACACTTTCCTGGCTAAGGATAGATGCAGACTGCCCCTGTGGCAAGCTGATTCGAATTAGGCAGACTGACTTCAGATTCTTTGCCACTAAATCAAGACTACATCTTTCCATGAATACATGCTGTTCATTCACCCACTCTGCTCTTCTTCCTACTGCTGAAATTTTAACATTCCTAAAACTGGAAGCTTAGCTTCTCAATGCTTCAGTATCTCATTGTTTCGTAGGATGACTGCAGACATCTCTGACACTGAAGAGTGTTTTCTTAAGCTAGCTGCTTAAAGATTTGCATCACATCCCCAAAAAAATTATTAGGACAGATGGACCAAAATGAGGCTGTACCTGAGAAACCAGGCCATTGAGTTGTTCAGACAGCTGGCGGAGACTTTCTGTTGATGACAGAGACCTGGGAACAAAAAAAGGCTTCATGATGAACATTCCTCCTAGAGAACTGCTCCGATCAGTAAAGCAGCAGGGAGAACTAAAACTTTTATTTGTTGGACACTTTGGGATCCTGCTGCAAACACAAACACTCACCTGTTCTCATCCAAAGTGTTTTTACGATCCTCAGCTTCGTGAATCTGTGGATTAAAACAAAAGTTTACAAGCCTGTAAGAAAAGCTGAGAATCATGTTCGTGAATGTGTTCCTAAGGTCTGACTACATCTGGGCTCAGGTTCCACAGCACCTGTAATTACTGCTTCCCAAAGAAAGATCAACTTAAGAAAACCAGCTCATTTTCCAGCTTGCCCATAATTTCTGAGCACTGAGTGCCTAGCTTTCTTGGGATTAAGAGGCTTAAGCGTTACTGGCTTTGTATTTGCTGTTACCATTTATCAGAATAATCAGCTGTGCTTTGCTGGAAAAACTTCAACGGAATCTTTAAGCAGTGAAAGGAAATGCAGATTGCTCCAGCTAGCTGGAGATCTTCTGTATTATTAAGAGTGCTTTCTGCTAATTAAATAGGAGAGAAGGGGAGGAGAATCGCAGCTTTGGAAGCAGCAGGGACGTGTGCATGCTAGTACCCCTCCACTCTCACAGACAGATGACAATTAGATGGAGAGTGGAGAACGTAGCATATTTAACAGGAGACAACATGAGCTAGTTATGGGGATTGTCTTTCTCAGAAAAAAGATGGCTAACCAGTGCGGAGATACTGATGACAACTCACAAACCTGTGTCAGCTGCGTGCTCCCAGGAGCAGGCAGGACAGAAGCACAGCTAGGCAGGCTGTTGCTGTTAGATAGCACGGGGACATCGGCAGCAAGCTGGTCAGCATTACGAGTGGCAACATCACTGTCAAAGTATGCCTGTCACAAAACACACCACAGGAATTACAGCCTACGTGCAAAACGAAGGAAACACACATGGACACATCACCTTGCAATAGGCCTGTGAGAAACAGATGTGAACAAAGTCATGTAGGAACGCATGGAAGTGAATCTATGTCCTCCCCAGAGCAAACTGCATCAACCCACAACCAAAAGTCATCCCAGCCCTACGTCCTGCTAGATCCAGTCTGAAGAATTGTCCCATCACCACAATCACTTCTCTAACGAGGGGTGACAATATCTCCCTACTCTAAGCTCACACACTGGATTTCTTGCAAAGGATTTGTCAAAAAGTGAGCAAGGGGCAAAGCCAGATGGCATCACTGCTGTGTACAGCACTGCCCTTCACATGCCTCTGGGGAAAACACTGATCACTGGGTGCAAATTAAGGTGGGGAAGAACAGGCAAATGACTGCTTGACAACCAGGTTAGTCAAACTCAAACAGCAAGCTATGAACCAGACGTTTGGAAACAGGACATTTGGGAACAGGCCAAAATGAGCCCAGCTGGGAACAGGTGCCCACAGCCCTGGTAAAGCTAGGAATCCCACAGCTACAAGAATCTAAATAGAAAAGGGCTAAAAACTATTCCTGGACAGTGATGAAGGCTCTCATCCGGCATTCGTGGGAGGATAAATAACAGCTGACAACACCTCCACCAAGCCACAGCAAAATGGACAATTCCATCCATCCTGTCCAGCAACGCAGCGAGCCATACAAACCCAGAGCAGCGTTCTGTTGGTTTATGGCAAGTAGTTTTACTTCATCTCCAGCTCTGATAAACCATCATTTAATGACACTACAAAGCAAACAATAGTCCTTCAACAGCCAGCCCCACCAATGCATTGCAGCTCTCTGCAAACCCATCTGAAAGAGTTCCCTTTTATTTCAGTCGCTTCATTCTTGGCAGTCTGCATGAAACAAGAACTCTCTGGGCATTCCCTATTTACCTGCTCAGCACTTCATTCATGAATCAAGCAGCCACGGGGTTACAGCAGAAGTGAAGACAGATTTAATGAGAGTAATGAGCTGGAAAACTGCAGAGGGGAACAAATGGTACTGCCTCCATTATTTTTCTGGAGGACAGACACGTGTGCTTTCAAGGAGCAACATATTTTAGGGGCTTAAAGGAAAGTCAGGAACTCCCTTGCTTATTTCAGGTGCAGGTTACTTCGCCTCTGTTTGTTCAGGCTATCATAAATGTAGAACATCACACGGACTTCTGCCCAGAACATCTCAAAAACATGTCCTTAATTTGTTCTGATTGGAACGTTCTTTTCGCTTAACACTTCAAGATGCAAAAGTCAGCAACACAACCAGAAGAATGCCTTCCTTCTGCCTCCACAATAAACAGTTTTAAAGTAAATAAATTATAAAATAAATATGGTGTGTGTATATATATATATATATATAAATAATAAATATATATAAAATAATAAGGAGCTCACAGGAGGTCCTCCTGTCGCTTAAGCTCTGATGGCACACAGCCTACACCACAGGATCCAGTTAGCACCTGAACACATTTCCATTGCTCAGTGGACTTCTTCCTGCCCTTCCTTCTCCAGGAGTGAGAGAAGACACTCAAGCCAGTAAATGCTGTACTCGAAATACCTGACTTCCTGCCTAAACATATTTAAAACTGTGGTACTTGCCAGACTGTACATCGCCTGTGCAGGTTTCATCACCTGTCATAAAATGGGTGGCTGGAATAACTACACAGTTTGCTCAGGACAGGCATGAGCAGAAACTTGCCCTTCAGAAGCACGGCACTGAAGTAAATAAAACAACAACACAGACCAGGAGAAATACAAATTAATAAGGCACTACTCCTTCCTAGCACAGCATCTCTCAACAGTTAACTTGGTTTGCTGCCTCACCCCAAACTCTGTTTGTTCTGTTTTTCCTCAGCTGTCTGAAGGATGTGCATTGGACCTGGTTACATTTTTTGCATTTTTAAACAGAAAACAGGAGGAAACAAGCACTTACAAGTGATGGAAACGCATGTTAACAAACAGCCCCGTGTTAATAAAAACAGCCACAAAACACAGCAGACATGCCAGAACAAGGCTCCATCCGAAATCAAGGTCAGTGTAAAGAGAAGCTGAGCATGCAGAGGGGACAGCAAATCACTGAGAGGGACACGGAGCACTGCCTCACCTTCCTTTTGTCCAATGAGGGTATGGCTACCCCATTGGAGCGGTTAAGGTCTGACACCAGCACCTTCAGAATGTTCTGAATCTAAAGGAGGCGAAAGAAAAGTGGAAAAGAGAAACGGCTCAGAAAAGGACAGAGAGAAAAACGTCCATCAAAGGCAGCCAAAGAAACCGGCATCGTGCTGCTCCCGAGGAGCTCACATCTCTGCACAGCAGCTCTGGGTGCACCCAGGGTTGCATTACAGCTCCGAATGCTCCAGCATTGCTCCAGCACACACCCTGACTCACAGACTGCTAACACGGGCGACTCAACCGCTCACGTTACACTGCATAACCCTCTTCCAGCCACAGTTGTGCTGTTTGGAAACCAAAGCACGAGGCAGAAGGGTTATCTGGGAGAAAGAGGGAGACGCTCACGTTCTCTGGAGACTGACGGTCATCGTTTGTGGGAGTCTCAGGTCTACTTCCTTCTTTAGTTTTTCGTTTTTTCTTGGCTCCCGCAGTCGCTCCAGGGCTGTTCTTTTGCTGATACTCCTTCAGCTGTGGGGAAATAAAAGTATAACCTGAAGTCCAAACAGAATATGTCTTCTGTGAATACAACGTCAACAACAAAATGACATCAGAACACCGGGTAAGAAGTCAGCTGAGCTGTAAGGACAAGAGAAACTATCCTTAAAGAACTCCTTCTGTAGGAAAAAAAATAGGATATATATTTCAAAAATAGTTCAGGGGCTCTGAAAGTGAGAATGAGA
>JAOWBP010004368.1:4801782-4834265 GCA_028571105.1 Tragopan temminckii | reverse complement strand
ATGGGAGCGGGTGGCGGGCGCCTGCCCGGGCCTGCCTGCCTCGGTGTGGGCGGCGGAACGCATCGCTGCCCGCACGACGTGCCCCCCCCCCGGCCGCTTCGCCGCTTCTGTCCGGGGCTGGAGGTGTAGGTGAGGGCCCGGGGCTTGGCTGGAGCGCGGAGGTTTGATGGTTTCCCCGTTAAGCTGCACAAAGAGGTTCTCGGGGGGAAAAGTAGGGAGGGTCCTTACTTTCAAGCCGCTGGGGCTGTGCTGGGGGACGCTGAGCTGCTCGGGAGGAGGCTTGGAGCCAGGGGCGGGAGGGAGATGTCTGGGTCAGGGCTGTGGGACAGCCCCGTGTTGGGGGCTTGGGGCCATCCCTGCTTGCTCTGAGGTCACAGCTCGGGTGCGAGGTGGCTGCGTGACATGCTTGGATGCCATCTCACGTGGGGCAGCCCTGGGGCTGTGGCTGGCGGTGTGGCTCTCAGCCCCGAGAGCAGAGCCTGCCCAGCACTGCCAGTCTCAGAGCAGGGAATCGTCTTCAAAAGGGGAGGGGGAATTGTGCCAGAATTTCATTCCTCTGAGGCCATGCCGGGAAGGACTGGTGTTATCGAGGAGCCGTCACTGTGCTGAGGTCATGGCACTGTCTCTATCCTCCGCCTGCTGCTGCTGCCTGAGAATAGCCTTTGCTAAATCATGGTCACCTGTGAGTCCTGGAGCTGTGGCTGGGAGCGTTCAAGACAGAAATATCTCAGTCTATCCACAGGGCCTGGGGATGGGGCCTAGGTGTGCCCAGCAGCTGGGACAGCCCTCGTTGTGCCTCGTGGCCATCACCCGCCCGGCCGTGCCTCCAGGCCAGGAAGCTGCCCTCTGACACGGGTTTATAAACACAGGCAGAGCTTAGAAGATGGAGTGTCCTCATCCCATTGGAGCAGTGTCAGACTGAGCTCCGCAGCCCAGCAGCTGTCCTGGGCACACGTTGGTGCTATGGGCATGGGAGAGCTGGACTGTAAGGATTCTTGGGACAGGGAGGAATTTGGATCTGGACTGTCCTGGGTTGGGAGTGAGAGCTGAGCTCACCCTGCCTGGCATTGCTCTGGTGCCTCCTAACAACTGTACGGGGTCTCCTGCACAGCTGCACTGTCACACCTGTGAGGTGACCTCATCCTACATCTGACACTACTGGGATGTGTCCATGTCCCTGGCTGGTGTGCAGGCCAGGGGTCTGCAGAGAAGAACGGCCAGGCTTTTGGTGGGCTCTAAGCAGTGCCATGCTGTGCCAGTGGCTTAACTGGAGCCCATGGGCAGGGTCTGCTAACATCAGCCTGCTGGGTTATGTCCTCGCTGCCAGGAGGAGTGGTGACTCTGGGCCTCATCCAGGGAACTGGGAGCTGCTAACGCATCCCCTGCCCGTGGGTCTCTTATTGTTCAGTGTGCGTAGGTCGATGTTTGTGCTTTCTTTCTCTCCACAGGCCAAGATGCTGCGTCTGGCTGCCTTCGCAGCGCTGCTGCTGTTCTTCAGGGTCAGCCTGGAGCTGTCCTGGGCCCAGGCCATCCCTGCTCTCTTCATCTTCTACCTGGGATCAGGGGGATGGGACTTCTTCCTCATATTCATCAAGACAATACGAAGGGATGTCACGTAGGTGTCCCGTTTGGGGTGGCCCAACTGTGCACTGGGATGTGTGAGCATAACCCCAGCTTTCTTCTGGCACCTGGCCCAGCTTGAAGGAGATCATCTTCTGCTGTGCCCTGAAGGCTCCAAACTCTGGGGCAAAGTTTTTCCCAGGAAATATAGATTTCAGCTGAGCTCTGAAGTCTACTGATTGTCCTTGTACTTTATCCTGTCTCTAAAACTGCTGGCGTTGCACCGGCTGCCTGGGCAGGGGTGGCTCTGAGCTGGTACCAGGCTGTGCCAGCTTCTGGCAGCAATCTGTGTGTGGGACAGTAGTGGCACCTTTTGGAGAGCACCTGAGGCTCCAGGGTGCTCCTTTAAAGTGAGGACATCCCGGTCTGCAGCCTTCCAAAACATCTCTCCCTGCTCTCATTGCCATAAGTGCCTTTGCAGAGGGCCTCTGCCTATATCCATGCTTTTCAGGGAAGCACCCAGAGCCGCTGCTCATCTAGAGTAACACCTGGAGCAGTGCTGGACTATTGCAGCTCCTGGCAAGGTCTCTGTGCTGTGCTGTCTTTGCTGGAGGAAGTGGTTTTGCGAGGCTCACTGAGCAGCTTCCCTCTTGTTCCCTTTATTTTGGCAGCACGGGGCTGGTTCTGCTGCGGGTGAAGTGGCAGGTGTGGAGGCACGTGAGGGAGAAGAACACAATCGCCAAGATCTTCCAGAGAACTGCAAGCAGGTATCCAGAGAAAACAGCACTGATCTTCCAAGGCACGGGCGAGAGCTGGACCTTCCGGCAGCTGGATGAGTACTCCAACCAAGTGGCCAATTTCTTCCATGGCCAAGGCTTCCGCTCTGGTGATGTGGTGGCTCTGTTCATGGAGTCCCGCAATCAGTACGTGGGGCTGTGGCTCGGCCTGGCCAAGATCGGGGTGGAGACGGCCCTGGTGAATTCCAACCTACGCATGGAGGCTTTGCTGCACTGCATCACCATCTCCAACTCCAAGGCTGTGGTTTTTGGAGTGGAAATGATGGAAGGTGAGATGCAGGCAGATGCTTCACGAGGTTTTCAGGCTCTGTGGATTCAGTGCTCCTTTCCTGCAGGGAATAGAGCAGGGTTTCAAAAAGTGTGCACAGCTGAATTATTCAGGAATTGGATCTGGTTTTCTTTCTGTTAGTAGGCAGAGTTGGGTGGGTTCAGTGTTCTCTGTGAGGCCCACATGGATGCAAGGATTCTTCTTTGTGCTAGAGGTTCCTCTTGTGTCCATGCACTATATGGAGTCCTGTGCTGTGTCAGGCCTGCCCTGATGGAAGGGACAAGCCTCCCTTGCTGTCCACATTGTTTGCCACAGTCTTGCAGCACCTGACTTCATGTTTCAGCCTACACCCCTGTGGCTGATGATGTCGAAAGACCTCTCAGCACCACAAGCTTTTGGCTGGGACGAAGTGGAGAACAGGATCTTCAAGTCTCTGAAGAGGCCTGGGCTGTGGTCCCAGCTGTTTGACATAGGAGCAACATCTGCCTGGGAGGGTTGTCAGGCCTTTTGGGATTCTGCTGAGCACAGTGAGGGTACTGCTACCTGGGGCATTATCTTCCTGAAGCTGCCTGCAAGGACAGGGAATCGTGCTGTACTCACCTGGTGCTTTCTCTACCTCTCCTCTTTACTTTCTCAGCTATGAAGGAGGTACAGTCCTCCATGGAGAAGTCTGTCCATCTCTTCTGGTCAGGAGAAGGAAGCCTTGAGTCCACACTTTCTGGTGCAAAGCACCTGGATCCCCTCCTGCAGACAGCTCTTCGACACCAGCCAGATCCCCCTGAGAAGGGCTTTCTCGGTATGTGGTCAGCTTTTGGGAGCCCAACTCATGGTGGTATTTCTGTGGATCATCTGGTCACAACACTGGCAAGAATGTCTGCTCCGGATGCTGAGGGCAGACTTCAGCAGCAGAACCTGGAATGTTTGAAGGGGGGGCTGAAGCCTGGCTGCATGTGGTGCAGTGCCATGTGCCCTCCATGTGTTCAAACAGGCCTGGAGTGAACCCAGCATGTTCTTGACCACATAACAAAATGTATTTTGACATGAGCAGAGTACTCTTTGACTTGCCCCCACCTTATGCTTCAGCCAGCTCCTCCTAGATCAGGTGCAGTGATCTAGGTCACACTGCATGTGTGACCTTGTCTCCTCATTCCTCCCCAGATAAACTCTTCTATATCTACACCTCTGGCACTACGGGAATGCCCAAGGCTGCTATTGTGGTGAACTGCAGGTAAGGCAGTGGGTAGGAGCTCTGGGGAGGAAGGGGGCAGAGCTCTGCCCCATCCTGGTACCAAGCCTCTGGCCCTGCTTCTGATGTGCCCCTTGGTTCCCCCACCCCAGGTATTTCCGCATGGCCAGCTTGGTTTTTTACGGTTTTCGCATGAGACCCGATGATGTGATGTATGACTGCCTTCCACTTTACCACGCTGCAGGTAATGTGTGCCTTTGGGACCTTGCTTGACTGGACTTTGCTTCCTCTCTGCCAAGCCCAGAGCTCAGGCTGGGGGTTGGTGCAGCAGTGATCTTTGTGTCAAAGAGGAGCCGGCTGCTGCTGGCAGCGTGTGACCTCTTTATCTGGGAGCCAGGAATTGATCTGGCTGACTTCTGGAGTGGGGACTGTGTGTGGGGAGGACTATCCCAGCCCTTGGCCTGGCTTTGGAATAGCTGCATTGTATTGCTGCCTCACGAGAAAAGGGGTGAGGAAGGGGAAGCAGTGCCCACCTTGCTGACTGAGGTGTGGTGGGATGTCTGTGTGCAACGCGCTGCCTCACATGCCACTGTCACGTTGTCCTCGGGTCCTGGAGGCTTTGGCCAGATGAACACACACCTACTGAGAGCCAGCGTGTTGCCCCTGCCTTGCTCTGGCCAGGTGGGGTCTCTGGGTACTGAGGGCTTTCCTGGCTGCCTCTCTGCAGGGAACATTGTGGGGATCGGGCAGTGCTTGCTGCAGGGCATGACAGTCGTCATCCGCAAGAAGTTCTCAGCTTCACACTTTTGGGAGGACTGCGTGAAGTACAACTGTACGGTAAGGCCACATGCCCGGCGATCTGTGTTGAGTTAGGGTGAGCCCAGCTGCTGCAAGAAGGAAAGGCATGAACTCGTTCTGCCTGTCTGTCCTGAAATACCTTCCAAAAGTGGTGGAGCTGTATCCTTCCCACCTCCAGCTGTCATTCCATGTTTCCCGTGCTCCAGCATTAGCCAGGTCTTGGATAGGTTTTATAAATTGGAGGAGTTTGCCAGAGATGGGTGGGCAAGGGACAAGCTGGCAGGACCCCTGGATAATACCACATCCTCATTAGGGGACTCTGTGCGTGTTGTTCCATTCCTGCCCGCCCTAAAGAACACCTTAAATATCCCAGGCTGTGGTGGAGGGTTCTAACGTGTCCTTTCTCTTTGCCCCTGCTAGATTGTGCAGTACATTGGGGAGATCTGCCGCTACCTGCTGAACCAGCCCTACCAGGAGGTGGAGCGGCAGCACCGGGTGCGCATGGCGCTGGGCAATGGGCTGCGAGCTTCCATCTGGCGAGAGTTCATGGCCCGCTTTGGCATCGCCCAGGTGGCTGAGTTCTACGGGGCCACCGAGTGCAACTGCAGCCTGGGGAACTTCGACAATAACGTAAGGCTTTGCCACCCTCCCCATGCCCCAGGGGGTGCCTGCTGGCCTGGCACGGTTTGAAAGCCAGCAGGGCTGTTGGAACGAGGAACCTTGGCGTGCGTTAAGATCCGCCTGCAGGGTTTTCACTGTGCTTTTGTGGTGCCAGCTTGGGGCAGGAGAGATGTTCCTGCTACGCATGGCTCTGAGCTCCTTCTATCCTAGGTTGGGTCCTGTGGCTTCAACAGCAGGATCTTGCCAGGGGTGTACCCCATTGGTTTGGTGAAAGTGGATGAAGACACCATGGAGCTCATCCGGGGGCCGGATGGTGTCTGCATCCGCTGCAAGCCAGGTAGGGGCAACCACTGGGGTGCATCTCCTCAGCCCTGTGTGGATCTTTTGTTGTGTATTTCATGGTAACTTAGTTAGGTTTAAGTCCTTGCTTGGTTAAACCACACCAACCCTGTTAAACACCCATTTTCCTTGGGCATGAGTGGTTGCTTCCTCCATTCACCCCTTCTGCTCTCCCTGCAGGGGAGCCGGGGCAGCTGGTGGGCCGCATTGTCAAGAGCAACCCCCTGCAGCACTTTGATGGCTACCTGAATCAGTCAGCCACCAGCAAAAAAATCGCCAGGGATGTGTTTGCAAAAGGGGATGCTGCCTATCTCACAGGTAGGCGAGTAGTGCCCTTGTGTCTGCTGAGAGGAGAGCGGCACTTGGGAGGGCTCAGGGATGTCCCAGACTGGTGGCACTGTCCTGAGATGCTCTGGGGAAGCACTTAGCTCCTCTCACACCTCATTTTTTTGCAAATCTGCCCCTTTTCTGTAGGGGATGTCCTGGTGATGGACAAATACGGCTACATGTACTTTCGGGACCGCACTGGAGACACATTCCGCTGGAAGGGAGAGAACGTCTCCACTACTGAGGTGGAGGGGACACTGAGCCGCATCCTCAACCTGACAGATGTGGTTGTATACGGGGTGGAGATCCCAGGTAACTGAGAGGGGAGGAGAGGACAGTGGAGGCAGGCTGCGGTACTTGGGGGTGTGTCTTGCTTGTCCAGATCGTGTCCTTTCACAAGAGGCTGGACAGAGGCTCCTTGTGAGCTGGAAAGAGACTACTGGGGATGTGACTAGCAGGAGCCAAAGGGTTCTCTCCCTCAGGCAGAGGTTTGGCTGGTTCTGGCTGGTTTGGAAGGACCCTGAGTCCTTTGGGGATAGGCTGCAAGTGCCTACTCTGGGAAGAGATGACCATGACCGCAGGGTGTCGCTGGTAGCTGTGGCTGCAGGCTGGTGACACAGGCAGTGACACAGCTGGACATTTGGTGCTTTGCACAAAACAGGGAGTGTGCCAGAGGCCTCGGTGATGTGGGACAAACAGAAGTTGATGCTGCAAGGACAGCATGCTCAAGAATTCTCCCTTCTTTTCTGTCTCTCAGGGATTGAAGGGAAGGCAGGAATGGCAGCCATCGCTGACCCAGAGAACTCCTGTGACCTGGAGGGCTTTGCCAGCCAGCTGAAAAAGGCCCTGCCACTGTATGCACAGCCTGTCTTCCTGCGGTTCCTGCACGAGGTCTCCAAGACAAGTGAGCCACTGTCTGTGCTGTCATACAGGGCATGCAGCTGGGGGGAACATGGGGAAAGGCACTTTGCTTCCTGGTGCACAGCGGGTGTGTAGGTACAGAGGCGGATCTACAGCAGGGTCAGTGTTGGGATGGAGCATGTCTGCCCTATGAGCCCCTGGTCCTACCAGCTCCTCTGGTGGTTTGGAGACATGGGAGTGCAAGGCTCAGGATGGCAGCTGATGCTAAGATGTCTCTAGGCACTGCATAGAGCCCCACAGTTTGGCAGCAAGATGTGCAGCACAGCAGAGTAGAGGTGGGAGTGCATGCAGTCAGCAACCCCTTGCTCCCTTTTCTTTCCCCATGTGCCAGGCACCTACAAATTCCAGAAGATGGAGCTGCGTAAGCAGGGCTTTGACCCCACATTGGTGAAGGACAAGTTGTACTTCTTGGACTGCAGGCAAGGCCGCTACCTGCCCTTGGACCAGGAGGCGTTTGACAGGATCCAGTCGGGACAGCAGAAGCTGTAACAGTGGGGATCAAACAAGGCAGCTCCCCAGATCTTGCTGGGTGAAGAGGGGCAGGGCAGGCACTGGGGAAGGAAAGGTTCGAAGAGTGGTATAAAGGCACACTAGAGATTTTGTTTGACAAGTTTTACAGATCATGGGTTGGGAGAATGCAGCGGGAACTCAGGGGAGGGAGATGGTTACATACCAAAGCATAAACTCATTATGGCTTTATTTTCTACTTGGTACAGTGGTGATGGTCCCATGCCACAGGAGGGGCAGGGCCCAGGCCAGTTGGGGAGGGGTGGGGTGCCCCTGCCATTCCATTTTGCTTTTCCTGTCTTTCCCTCCCTTTTCCTGCCTGCAGCCATCCTTTGTTATGAAGCCCATGAAGGGGCTTATGAAGCCCATGAAGGGACCATTGCTGGGCTCTTTTCCCCACTCCTCCACCATGCAGCCAGCTCCTACCTGGCACCAGCAGAGGGAAGCTGGGTGCCAGGTGCAGCCCCTACCCCTGCGTGGCCCACTGGTGTCATGTTTGTGCTGTGAATCAGGGAACAGAGTAGAGCTGGGCTCAGGAGAGGGATAGGGATGTGTTTCTACTATGCCTTGCTCTCTCCTGAGGTTGACATTTCTATTTTTCACAATCACACGCACATTATATACGTATATATGCATATATTATACACGCTGACTTTTTTTTTCAATCTTAATTTATTGTCTGTACTTTTGAATGTGTCTCGGGTTTGTGCAGTAGGTGGAGGGATATCCTAGACCTGTCCTCTCTTGGAGAGCCCTTTTCTCTCACAGGGAGATGGGATGATCGTCTGGGACTGATTCTCCTCTTCCAGCACGGGTGCAGCCATGTATGTCCTTGTGGCCTTGCTCCATGGTGAAGGACATGAGTGAACCCTGCTATCTTGTGGACAATTTTCTGGGTCTCTTACTTCCACCTTTCATGGATGCAGCCTTGTTTTGTGCACCTTCTTTCCTGTATAAAATAGGTGGGAAAGTGGCAATGAAGGGTTTGGTTTGCCTTTGCTTAAATGTACTCAGCACCTTGGGATCACAGAGCAACTCTGGGAACTTTCCTGCTGTGATATCTGTGTCCTGAATATGGGAGGCAACTTGCCTGGAAGGGAGAAAATCCTCCAGAGAGTTGTCTCTGTGACAGCCTGATTTCATGTGCTCTGTGCCCCTTCCTGCAAGATCCTAACCCAACTGCTGCAGGAGCTGGGCCTCTGAACTGAAACGTCCATGTTAAACACTCGACTTGCGCTATGTGAATTCTCTGCATTGTGTCTGATGTGAAGCAGCCTTAGCAGCAATGTCTGATTCCAGTCTTTGGAGACCAAGCAGAAACATCTGTTCCAGAGAAACTCTGGTTTGGGATTAATTTTTTTTTTTTAATGGTTTGTTTTTATGCTTTCAGCAGGGTTAATCCCTAAAATGACTTCTGTCTCTTGTGAGGGCAGGGTGTGTTTGCTCTTCTAGCTGTGCTTCCACACCACCATACCTGCCTGCCCCAGTCTGTCCTGTCCTCACAATTAAATACGAGTACGGGCTATGCTGAAGTTTCCTACTTCTTGCTTGTGCGGTCCTGCAGTGTTTGGGAGGAGGGAACTGTGATGGTTTGGGAACTGGGAGCTGCTACTCCCAGAGCACAACCTCTCTGTGTGTACTTCGTCTCATCTCGGGGCAAGGAACAGTGAGCCCTTTGCAGCTGTGTTAATGCCTGTGTGAACACCACCTGTTGGTGAGACCCTCCCCACCCTCTCTACTTGCTCCCCTTTTCTCCCAGCCATCTTTTCAGTACTGCCACCCCAGTTTGTCCTGGATCTGTTTTTGTTTACCCCAAAATGTCCATCTTCCTCCTCCCCTCTCCCTGCTTGCTCCTCTCCTCAACTTTTGCCATGCTTAATCTCCCACCTCATTTCTCAGCTTGCAGTCAGGTTTGTTTGGTTTTTTTTTGTACTCATTTCCCTTCCCTTGCTGCCAGAACCATTTTAGACATTCTCCATCCTGCTCTGGGGAAGGATCGTATTGAAGGGTCTGTTGGTGGCTGCTGTATGGGACAGGAATGGGACAATGCCCATCTGCTAAGTAGGTGCTCAGGTCTCACTTTTGGATGCTGTTCCTCTCTCAGTCTGCCAGTGGAGGGCAGGCTGGGAGCAGCAAACACCTCGTGTCAGGGGGCTCCTCAGCCTGGGGCTTGCAGCCCCTGGGAGGGGGAGGGCACTGGGACTGGGGATGAGTTAACCAAAGTGGGGACGGATCCGATCCTGGCATGGAGAGGAAGCTTTGGATAGCTATGATTGTGCTGGATGTGGATCCAGTGGGTATCCACGGTGCCCTAGGCTCTGCCTGGAGGAAACTGCAGCTGCTCCAGGGCTACCCTGAGTCTCTGGACCACTGCTGAACAGCAGCCTGATGTGCTGGGCACTCTGCTACAGAGATCAAGTGAGAGTCTGACCTTCCTGAAGGCAGTCTTGGGGGTTGCTGTCTGGAAATATATGGTTTGAAGTGGTATGGGAAGCACTTTTCTCCTTGGAAGAAACAGCCGTCCTGCTGTGCATGCCAAGCTGCTCCCAGAAGAGGCATGGGGAAGGTGCAGTCCTGCATTTCCTTGTGTCTGACAGCAAGTTATGATTCAAACAAGCAAACTGCATTACTGCATTCAGATAAACTGTATGTTCAACGCAGGTGCAAATAACATCGGAAGCTCATAGAATTATGGCAGTAGTTTGCAAATAAAAATCAGTCTGTATTGCCAGAAGGACTAGAGTCTGGCTGGAGCAGGGAGGAAAAATGAAACCTAGATGTGAGTGCCACTGAAACTGCCACCCCACATGCTCTGCTGAGTCCTGGGTCAGTGCTGGGAGAAAATGCTTCCAGCAGAGAGGTGCTTGGAAAGGAGCAGCCAGTGCCTAATCTGAGTCTGAATGATTGTTCTAAATTTCTTTTTGCCTTTTTTAAGGAAGAAACTAATTGAATCCTCTGTGATTAGAGACAGCCTGTGAGACTTATCTCTCTCCTTTGATCAATAAGCTAAAGTCTGCCTCGACAGCTGCATGTAGGTAAAAGTACTATATAGAAAGTATGAGGTATTATTCTTTTTTGAATTAAAAAAAAAAATTAAAAAGCTGTTTCCATGAGGTTAGGAAAACATTAAAATTCTTTCCTGGGTTATTAGCCAATTAATTTAAGCAAAGCCAAAGAGCTTTACAAACCAAATGTGCTTTTCACCATAGAGATGACCAATTTTTGCATATCTGTCACTCTGGCCAGGGGCAATATTAAGAAAAACAAGGCTGTAACTTTCTCTCTCATCAGCATCTCTTTCCAGCTCTCAGTCCAGCTCAGGCTGTGCTTGGTGAGCAAAACTGGAGAATATTTCAATCCAAATGCAGGCAGAGGCTCTGCAAGATGCTCAGGACCATTCTGCCTGAAATTATTTTCTGCTGCTGAGAGCCTGGGAGTAGCTTTAAAGCTGCATGGCTCCCAACCTCCTCCACCACTCTTCATGTGCTGAAGCCCTTGCAGACAATGCAGCCTGCTCCTCCCAGCGCAGGCCCCACAGCTTTGCCATTAAGAAACATTCTGGACCTGTCCTTTGGTACACCCTTTAGAAATGTAAATATGTGATTCCCCTGAGTAGCTCCAGTGTAAGCAGGCCTGAGGCTGGCAGTGGCTTTGCCTCCTCGGCTCCCAGTGGTGTGGTGTCATGGGCAGCCCAGGGGAATGGCGGCCTGCAGACAGCACTGCGCTGAGTCTGGGGGCAAGGAGCAGCCGTGTCCTTGTGTTGTGCAGGAAGGCCTCACAGAGAGCCTGGTAGCTGCTCCACAACGAGCTGCCCGTGGCACATAGCAGGGCGTGAGGAGCAGGGAAGGCACAGATGCTTCTCTCTGGTTGAGTTTGTCTCGTTTCACTGGGGCTTCCAAAATAACCTGGGGCTTGACTCAGTGGAAAACATCTCCCATAGACACAAATGCTGCAAGGCCGAGCGGCGGGAGAGCTCAGGGCTGCTGGCATCGGGCACAGCAGACAAGAGGGACCGTGAAGCCGGGGTCTTCCCTTCATGGGCCGGCACCACTGCCCAGCTCCTGGTCTCGTGGAGCAGGATGCGTCCCGTCCCGGTGGCTCCCTGCGGCGCTGGGATGAGCACCGTCCCCGCCGCACCGACAGAAGCAACGGCGACGTGAGCCTCCCTCCTCGCCCCCGGCCGCAGGAAGAGGCTAACGGCGGCGGGCGAGCCGTGTTCTCAGCTTGGAGTATCGCTTTCAGCTATTCTGAAGGTTAAACGCCTGTTTAGAGCTCCCTATTGAAGGCGGAGACGGGGGTGCGCCATTGTTCGGCCGCCCTCCCGCTTTGTCTGCCCGCTCTCGGGGGCGCCCTGAAAGGGAAGCGGCCCCGCGGCCGCACCCGGCAGAAGGGCTCCTGGGGGAGAGCCGCTTCCTCCGCCCTAATGACATTCAGGCCTCCATCGGTTCAGCTCCCGCTTTCTTTCTACTGCAGTTTAACCCGGGCACAGAGGCCGGGCTCCATCTTACTGATCTCTGCTTGACACCCAATTACCACATGAATGGCGGAGAAAGGCTGCAAAAGGCTTTAACTCCCCCTGACCCTCCTTCCCCTCTGCCTGCTTCCCCCTCGCCCCGTCCTACCCCCGCACGGAGGGAGTTCAAAACTGAGACTGGAAATCAAACAAAGCCCCGAGCGGGGAAACCCATTGTTACCGCCTCGGAGATGGCTCCCGTTTCGCCGTCCATTGTTCCCCTTGAAGTTTGACTTGCTGTGTGGAAGGATGCGAGCAGCTGTTGGTGCATTCCCCTGATGTTTTATTGAAAAATAATTGAATCGTCACTTTGGGGCTCGCTGATAAAATGTTTCCTCGTAGCGCTGGGCCCTGTTGTATTCATAAAGTATGTTTCCCTGTAAAACGTGTTGGCAACCCAAACTGTTTCCTGTTTCGATGGAGGGATGGATGCCCCTTCTGCGCTCGAGGGAGAAAACAAGCAAGCGGACTGAAAACCGAAAACCAAGGGCTGAGACAAAAGAAATTAAACCATCTTTACTGTGAGGCTGAATTTCCAACCTGTTCTTTTGTTCGGTGTAGTTACATCTGTGGGAGGGCCAGGCCTCTCAGCCCCGCTCCGCTGGGGAAGTATGGCTGTGACCAGGGAACATCGGAGCCTGGCACTGCACTGTGCCTGAAAGCAAGGACAGGATGTGAAACACTGAGTAGAAAACAGAGGTTTCACTTAAGTGAACGGTGACACATCCACGGGCTCGAACAAGAGAACGGTGTGTTACAGCAAACCGAACACAAGGCAGGGACCTTGACTTTATCTGTTCCTTCTTTATGTACTTGATTATCAAATGCCATCAATGCTTACAGCACTTCAGAAATAACAACATCAGCACTACACTTTCTCAAGGAGATTACATGCTTTCTTCTCACCTCCCCAAGCATATGCTGGTAAATTTGTGATGCTCTGATTTCAGCGCTGGCACAGAGATGGGAATTGCTCCTCTTCCCAAGCACACATCGTCCATAAAAATGTCCCCCATAGCTCATGTGCTCGCTGACTGTATTTCCAGGGTAACTGTTAACAGTAACCAGCTTGAATGCTTGAATGAGCCAAATTGGTATTTATGATTACTGTTCACTCTCTCCCCCCCCCCCCCCCTCTTTTTTTTTAATTTCTTTTGCTTTTATGAGGAAGCACTAACACTAAATCTGTAATATTTTGTTGCATTTCTATAGCTCAGGAATCAAGGTTTTTAGCAGCCAGTTCTGCTATTATTTGGCCTCACAAATTATTCCTGGAAGCAGGAAGAATAGCTCATAGAAAATCATAACTACAAACACTGATCTGGAGCTCAGATTACCAGATCTTTTGTAAACAGAGTGCTTCGGTCACTTCTGAAGGGTATACAAACAAGATTTCTGTCTAAGCCGTCTCTTTCCTCTGCCTGTTTCCCATACAATTGGTTCAACATCCTGAGCCATACCTCTGAGATACTCAGAGGCCTTGGGATTTAGTTTAGAGATATCTAAAATCCAACTGGAATTTCTGGGGGAAGACCACAGACAGTAGCTTCGTGCCTCTGCCATAGCATAACCCCCAGCAATGGCAGCAGCACCCGTTGTGCTGGGAATTGCAGAATCTTTCCCGGGGCCCAGCCGGCAGAGTGCTCATCTCCCAGAACAAAAGGCAGCTACAAACACCACCACCTTCTGCTCTCAGGGTTAGACGTGCCTTGACCCCTGTTAGCATAAACGTAGAGCAATCTGTCTGCGGAAATTTATGCCCGTTACATATAATGCATAATGTATATGCATCTATATGACATTTCTTTCTGAATGTGTGCGCGTGCACATGTATATTTTAAAGCCGAACCCTCCACTAAGAGGAGGGTTGGAGGAGGGAGGGTGAAGGGGCTGCAGTTTTCCTCCAGTTCCGCCCAGTGCTTCGTGTGCTCCACGCTGCAGAGGAAGGAGCCTGTGCCGCAGCACGGCCCAGCTGTCACCACCATGGCTGCGTCTGCCTGTGCACGTGCTTCTTTCTCCCTCTGGGGATGGGAGGAAGAAACAAACGGGTGACAGATGTGCATCGTGCTATTAATGCGGTGCGGACAGTGACCGATGCTGCGGCGATCTGAGGGGCTGAGGAGACACCGAGCAGCCGTGCGCTTGCTGATGCGCAGCAGCGTCTTGCACGCTGATGGCAGGAGTGGCTGTCAGGCTGACCCGGCCTGGCCACTTCTGCATCCCCACAGGAACATAAATCATCTACAAGGCAGGAGGTGAAGGCCAGGCTGGCTTCGCTACTGGGAAGCTGCTGATGCAGCTCATTGCTAAAGCATTCTCAGCACGCAAAGAACAACGTGGTGAATGGCAAGACGTGAATTTAATGCAGAATGGGTGTTTCAGGTTTCGTTCTGGGTTTTTTAAAAAGCCGAGGCTGGAGCTCCCGGCAGACGATGCCGTCTCGCAGCTCGTTGGCGAAAGCCGCCGCCCCGGCCCGGCCGTTGCCAGAGTAACGCGGCGCGGCCGGAAGCTCTCTCGGGTACTTCCGGCGCGGCCTGGGCGCACCTTCCCTTCCCTTCCCGCCCGCCGCCGCCAAGATGGCGGCGCCCGTGTCGCTGCAGGTGGAGTTCGGGTGAGCGAGGGCGGCGGCGGGAACTGGGGCCAGGGCCGGGCGGAGGGCAGGGCCGGGGCCAGGCCGGGCTCCTCCACTAAGAGCGGGCCTGGGCCGTGAGGCGGAGCGGTCTTGGCGCGGCGGCTGAGCCTGAGGCCTTGTGGGAGCTGCGAGCGAGCTGCAGGCTCGTGGCAGCCCGGTGCCGCGGTGCCTTGGGGCTGCCCGGGCCCGGCAGGGAAGCAGGCCGCGGCGGGCGGTGTGAGACGCAGGGCCGAGCTGTGCGAGCCCGTCTCACTACTCGCTCTTTCCTCCTCCCCCTAGATGATATAATTTTTAGTTATTAAAATTATTAATAAAGGCTTTCCGCTTGCTTTGCAGCTGTTCTCTGCGTGTACGTGTGTGTGTGCGTGTGGCCGTGCTGTCTGTGTGCTCCGTCCCAGCCCTCGGTGCAGGGCAGCGCGGTGGGGCTCTGCACAGCGCTCTGCTCTCAGGGTCTGCGCTGCCAACGCTGTGTGCCTGGAGATTGGAGTGCTCGTGGGGCACTCTGTGAGCGTTTGTGAGAATACTTTGCTATTTGTTAAAGCCTTCTTTTAGCAAAAGCTACAAGGCTGCTATTTATGGGGTTTTTCCCACCCTCTCACAAACACAGACATGTCATAACCCTTTAAATGCCTCTCTCCTTAAGAATCCTTTCCTCAGTCTTTCCTGCTTCCAGCTGCAGTAACTCTCCTAATTTTCCCAGAAGAGTGAGATGCATTTTCGCTTCCCTTGGAAATGCATAAATGAGCTCTCTATGTACAAATTGCAGCTGAGTTCTCTACAGCGAGCGCATTACAGAAGGACCTTATCTTGCAATCTACATTTTTCCGCTGTAACAAAGCATGACCTTGTTTTCATTACATAAAAAAATGTTTTTCATATAATTACTGTGACTTGTTCTTCTGCATGAGTCTCAGCTGATGTTAATAATTGCTGTTTCAAATTTCAGATAACTATTTTTTGTGAGCTGGTGGAAGAACACCAACAGAGTGCTCTTTAGGAGAGTAGCTGCATATAAGTGATGCTGCTGAGGGCACAACAAGGGTTCTCTTGTGCTCCTCTATGGCAGAGCCAAGAAAACCTAGTGTGGCATTTTTAGATATTGAATTTAAAGGAACTTTGTAACGTGGGGATGTATCTTTGTTGATATTCAGGTGAGGGTTATTTGTTCTAAATACTTCCCTTTATTGAAGCAGCTTTCAAAAGGTGCGAGGTACCAGTAAGGGTTTCCAGAATGTAATCTCATAAGAAAAAAAAAGCCAAAGTGAGATTAGTATTTTGTGACATTCTTTCAGAAGAGCTTGGCTGTTTTCCTGTATCAGTTGAGTTTTGAGATGTAGATTTCCAAACAGTTCATGCTCTGGCCATCCTGTTCGGTCTGGAATCAAGAACTGACACTGTCAGTTTCTGTGTCATGTTTTGCACGGTAGCACCCCAGTTTCCTCATGTTTCTGCTCACACAGTGGTTTACAATTTTCTAAGACTGAGTTTGGCCTGCTGCCTCCTAGCATCAAAACCTATTTATATTTGTAAAGCTGAGGACATTCAGAGTTTTTCCTTTTTCTTTCCCCACAAAACGGACATAGATGAGGGACCTGCTAAAGCTCATTATGTTGCAGTTCCAAAATCTTTGTTTTTTTTTTTTTTTTCAAGAGTAGAAGGAGATAGGTATCTGCACTGGATTTAAATCTCATTTTTTCAGGTGTGAAGGCAGCTCCCGTACTTGTCCATCTCTTTATCTTCAGCGTTTAGTTCACACTTCATCTCTTAAAAAGCTGTGGTTGCAGAGACCTTCACTTTGCTCTGTAGGGCTAGTCCTGCTGGTGAGTTTTGTGTGTCAGAAAAGGGGGTTAGATTGTTCAGTGGAGAAAGACGTACTTTTTACATTCACATGTAACCATCACTGCTTGTTTCTCCCAGTTAAGGCCATCATGAGAGTGATCTGTGCTGTGACTGTGTCAGGAAGGGGCTGCTAGAACTGGAGGATTCCTGGCCCTGCCTCTGACTTGCCATGTAACCTCATATGAGTCACTTCCTCTCTCTGCTTACAAATGGAAACCAGGGAATATTACATATCCATGAAAATATTACTATTTTTTACAGAACCCCGTGAGGCTTCTGGCTGAAAGGTGGTAGAGAAGAGTGGTGCTGTGTGGCATTTGTAGTACTGTTTGTATTGGAGCAGTGCTGGTAGCTGATGGGAAAGGCATGGTTAGGCACCACACAGCATGTTGTGAGCTCTGTGGGATGGCAGCCATCCTGTTCTGCTGTGCTGATGCACCACGAGGTCCTGGCCTGTGACTGCAGCTCTTGTGTGTGATGATAGGAGATGGTGACTTCCCCATGGGACTTGTGGTTTGTGAGTGGAAAAAAGGCAAAGAGAATCCTATACTAAATTAGTTTCTGTAATTTATGGTTCTGTGATCTGTTTTCTTATTGGGGCATTTACATAAAATTGCCTGCTTGTGCTGTCTTCTTTTGACAGTAGAACGGAAACTCAGTCATTCGTTCTTTTTATTTCAGAGGTGGTGCAGAACTCTTGTTCGATGGTGTAAAAAAGCATCAGGTGACTTTGCCTTCTCAGCCAGAGCCTTGTGAGTATCTGAATCTGCTGAATAACTTGAAAGAATGACAACAAATGAAAATCATGTGCAAGACAAAGCTAGTTTTACAGCAGTTTTGTTGGCTTACAAGTACTGATGTAATTTGAAAGCACTTTCAACCATGCTGTTGGTTGGATAGTTTAGCAGATGCCGTGTAGTCCTCAAAGTAAATAGCAAACAGAAGTGATCTGAACGCTTTCTGTGTCCTCTAAGCAATTGTGAAGTGAGTTCTTTCTCAGGCCTTTTGCCTCCCTCTTCCTGGATACACACCAGCTTCTGAATGCTTCTATCATGTCTGCATTCTTCTTTCTTGATGTGTGAAACTGCTGTAACTGCTTTGCCTCTTTTGAGGTTCCTGAAGTGCATATGTATATGTGTGTATGTATGTTATCTGTAGATACACGTGTGTTTGTGTGTGTACAGCAGTGTAACATCTATGAATTTTACCTTCTTTTTTGACTTTCAAGTATATGCAATCAGTCTATATTAGTGATGCAGATGTAAATGGCAGAGCTAATGCCTGAACATTATGCTGGGCATACTGATGTTGCCTTCCCTGCAATAAAAAGTAAGATGCTGTTAAGCTAAAGGCTTGAGTGTCCCAGTGATAAACAGTCATCATTTCAGGTTTGTTATTTGGCGTATTAGTACTGAGAAGTGTTGTATTGCCTCGTTTCTCCTTGTGGGTGTGCTTACTGCAGTCACAACATCATTTTGCTGCAGGTTTGTTTTGAGTTTTTCCAGCTAGATAGCAATGCTTTTTGCCATTTGAGGGTGGGATTGTGAACTGAGTAGATACAAAGCATGAGGGAATGTTAACTATTAATATCTCGTGAATGGATAATACCATAATCTGTGTGCTGTGAACATCCAGGCCTGAAATTTTCTTGCTATTCCTGTAAGTAATTACAGATCTGTGGAATTACTTGGACATAAGTATGTGTAATTCAAATGTAATGAGGCACTGAAATAGTCTGCTATCTTGTGGTTAGTGACAGGGACTGTGAATCCAGGAATGTGATCTGATGCTGATTGGTACTGTGAGTTTAGTCATGTTGCTTAACTTTTCCCTGTTGCTACTGAAGTAGTGTGATAATTTCTTGTATCACAAGAGAGTTCAGCATTAAGTTCCAGCACTGTTAAATCACGTAAGTTTCTTGAACAGAAGGTGGTAAAGAGCTGCCAGAACACTCCCTTGATTGGTTTATAAACCCGGGGGCTAGAGTATCATTTTCTTTACTGTTCTGTAATTTTAGGATACCCACTGACATCGACTGTGTCAGCAGTATTCAAACGGTGATCAGACGCTCAAGAAGAAGGGTTATTACATGGGGTGTTTATTCCTGCCAGGGGAAGGGGGAAATTGATATGAAGGAGCAATTCTTCCAGCTCGATGGCTGTCAGCGGTATAGTTGTGTGTGGCCTAATCCACTCCCACTTGAAGTTGCTGGGAAGGCTTCTACAAGTCTTCGCTAAGAGCTGGATTTATCCTTTGGGATTAAACTTTCCCTAAGATCTGGCTCAGTCTCAGGGTTCAATCTCACGATCTTCAGTGATTCATTCCAGATTAATCTAAGATGTTATTGCTTCTGGCTTTTCACTTTGCCTTGTTTTTCAGATGCTGCTGTCCCTGTAACGAGAGAGGCAGAATGGACAGTGGGCCCATGTGATAGTGTCTGTGGCTTGCTGTTTTCACATGTATTAGATGACAGGGTGGTTTCAGTTCTGAGTCTGGTTGTGCATTGCAGCAGCTCAGGAGCAGACACTGAATTGTGAAGCCTATGCTGTTGCAATATTTACACTTAGCATGAGGATGGGCTATATGCAGATGTGGGTTTAAAGCCTGACAGTAAGGGGTCACTGGAGACACCTGTCATAATACTCTGGATGGGAATTATGTTGTAAAAGTGAGAAATTGGCAGAATTGAATAAGAAATTTGGTAAATCCTTGCAGTTGTGCACCGTTCCCAACACCATCTGTTTTCCTCATTCACAGAAAGAAAGTGTAATTCAACTGTCTTTGTGTAAATAAAGATATATGTAGTGTGTTCCCTGCTGCCCTTGTGCAGCCACAATTATAATGATTAGAGAAACAGCTCAGCACTATGCTGTGTCCTGTTGCTTACCTTTCCTTCTGTGTTCATCACTTAATACTCTGGGGAAAGAGTTGTAGTACGAGTACTGCTCGAAGACCTGCACTCAAAGCCCCATTTTAACTGATTTCATTAGCTGCCAGGCTTATTTTTGGCCATTTTGCCCTCTCTATCCCACTCTTCCTTTCCTTCTGAGTTATTTTTGTCTTTGCCCTCCTTTTATGCAGAGCAGCTCTCTCTGGGACGTGTTTTAATTTGTTTAGGCATTTTTATATATATCCCGGAGATGAGGGGAGGTGGAAAACTGTATGAAAAAATTTCTGCCAGTATTTATGTTGGGGGGAAATGCTCTGTAGTTGAGACGGGCAGCATTCTACTAATGATAATAATAATTACTTCAACAAATGATTATGTGATCATTTCCTTTCTCCTGGCGACAAGCAGTAAGTAGAAAATAGGTGGGTTTCAGAGCCAGTTAACTTTTCAAGATTTGTTTCTCTGTCCTTTTCTGATGCCTGAAGATGGACTCCTGGAGGGATTAGGAAAGGCAGGAGGAAGAAAGCTGCAAGTGGGACAAGAGCAAGCCACCAGGGGTCTAGCCATGTGGCAGGACCTATTTTTATTATCCAGGGGGCTTTTTGTATCCTTACAACGTCAGTAAAACAGCAGTTCTTTATTTCCAAAGCGGAGCTGCCTTGGCCTGTATGTTGAAATTGCCAAGCAGGAACTGAAAAAGGTGTGTTTTAGCTGTATGGGAGGACGGATTTCCATCAGCCACGCTTAATGCAGGGCTGTGTAATCTTTTGGAGCTGCTGCAGAGAGGACCTTAAGTTAAACAAGAATCTTGTCCCAAGTTGCTGGCTATTTTGATGATCTCATTGATAATGCTGTTAAAGGATCTAAAGACATTAGTGCCCTGTTGGCTTATTCCGTATAAAAACAGTGTGTGGGGGAGAAAGCAGCTGGGGGAATAACGGTATTTGTCACATGGAGAGAGTATTAAATTGGCAGGGAAATCAACTTTATTTTCAAGCATCTAAGAGGCTATTAGAGACAATGGAGCATAAAAGAGAGAAACCCTAAATTAAAATCTGAAAATGTATTTGGCAGCTCCCTCCTAAAACAGGCCACAGTAATTTAACCAAGTGCTTCAGTAATCAAATAGATCATTGTACGACTGCTCTGCGAGCGATGTCGGAGCTCCTTCCTCCACCTCGCTGGGACTCACAGTGCTGGGTTTGTCTGTGGCCATGCGAACTGGGTGGATGCTGTTGGGAGGGTAGGAAGTTGCTGGCATCACTTAACCCTTGTAGTGATTTCGGATTTAGATCCGCAGTGTCAGATGACGAAGAGCACTTAAAAGCTTTCTGCTGAGCCCAGTGCTGGGGCTTGGGGCTGTTTGTAATGTCTCTGTTGTGCTGCAGGTTCCCAGCCTCCCAGTTCTGAATTCTCCTGTGGTTTCGGTGCCAGGACTCATGTTTTTGGAGTAGTAGTACCTGGTTCAGCAGTGATCACTTGGCTCTGCTGGGCTAATCCAGAGTTCACTGTGTTTTGGCACATACAAGTCTGGAAGGATACATTTTTAATCAGTGTGTTTTGGTAATTGATTGTGGCTTCCCTTTACCAAAACCTCAGAGGAAAAAAAAAGCTTGTTGCTAATCAATTTTTTTTTTTAAAGGGAAAATTAAAATAATCTGCCAAGTGCTGCTTATGTTAAAATCCCCATAGCATGATTTGCTCCTCAAGAGCTTTGCTTTCCAGGGGCCTTGTTCTGCACAGCATGGAGGGCTGCTGGAAGCATTCATCTGCTCAGAAAGAGCCCAGGGATCCCGAGAGATCAGACCTGTGTTACAGGCTTAAACATACGGCGTGTGCTCAGAGTTGGTGGGTGCTATGCCAAAAGGCTGTGAAAGCAGGAGGGAGGGTTGGTGTCAGTTGTCTGTAATGCCCAGCACTGTTACTGGGTAGTGTGTAAAGTTAGTAACACTCTGGGATGCATTTCTTGCTCTGGTTTTCATTCCTGATGTTTTAAGACTTGTTCCAAACACACTGTAAAAGTGGTTTTGGTAATGCAGGTTGATGGAAATCCATAGATCTCTTGCAGCCAGCTCCTTTCTAACCACGCTGTACTACTTGCAAGTCTCAGCAGACATCTCTTAGGCAGGTAATTATCCGCTGGGACAGAGAGAAGGTGAGCTACTGGCTGGGATCTCAGCCTGCAGTGTGTCAGCTTGGAGCCTGGCCGCCCTTTCCAGCAGTCACAGTGCCAGGAGCCCGGTGAGATGAAGCATCCCTGCCCGCTGCTTCTTGTTGGGGCTTCAGGTTGCTGTGTTGGGGCAGGGAAGGGGGATGCTGGCAGCCTTGCAGGAGCAGCCCCAGCGCTCTCCCAGGAGGCCGCGCTGCCGGATCAGCTCATCCCAAGGCTCATTGTGGAAGGAGCTTCCCAGGCACCAAGAAACCAGCTCTTGTGTGTGACCAAATCCCTGTGATAACAAAGCCTGGCTTTTCCACCCTCCTTCCCAGCCGCTGTATTGCAGTGCAGGCACCTAGTAGGATAACCTTTCTGTGCCAGGCCCCCCCCTCCGCTCTCTCTTTTCTCTCGGTGGGATTTGCGGTGCTGACAGCACTGTTCAGAGGGTGGCAGCGGAGCAGGGCTGGGAGGAGGATCCGGGCCCTTTAAACCGCTTAGCATGCGGTTCACACGGCTCTGGGCCAGCTGTTCCTTTCTCCTCCTGCCCTCACTCGCAGGAGTTGTTTGCTGAGCTCAGAGCTCCTGTGCAAAATTGCTTTTCAAAAGAGCCACTTTCTGCTTAATTAAACAATGAGCCGCCGTCCCTCTGCACATCTGTAAAGCTCCCTCTGCAGCCCCTTTATCCCACAAACTGCTCCATTCTTACCTCCATTCACTTGTAAATCTTACCCCCCCTCTCTTCCACCCTGATCATCTCACTGGCCCTTTCTTTTCCCCTTTCAAGTAAGACTGTGGGGCTTGGAGTATCTGTGGGGGTGGCTGGGCTGGGTGGGCAGGAATCGGTTTAATGGTGCTTGCCCTGTATGAAAGTCTGATAATGGCCGAGCGGTTCTGAGCCCGAAAGTGAGAGGCAAAAGCTGGTACTCTGCTTGATTTCTGTGTGTAGAGGAATAAAATCACGGCGGTCGCTGAGCTGTGACACTGACTCATCCAACAGAGTGTCCAGTAACCACCAGCAAGGCTGGAAGGGAATAAGGAGCTTGCTTCCAGGAGCTTTCCTCTCCAGCTGGCAGTGCCAGGAGAGCCCAGCTCTGGGGATTCCCTCTGCCAGGCTGTGGGGAATCCCTCTGCAGCTCCTGCAGGACCTCCTCCTGGGGTCTCACATGAGCTCCCGTAGCCTCGGGTGGTACTGAGAGGGTTTTCCTTCTTTGCACGCACACAAAACCCACAAGCCAGGAAAATGTGAGGGAGGAGAGATTTCAGTTTGATGGGTTCCGGCTGAGTGTTATGCCTGCAGTTAGTAATGCATCCTCTGAATTGTCTTCCTGAGCAGCTTTAAAAAAAATTAGCCAGCAACATTCAAGGTTAAGCAGAATAAATGAATGGAAAAGCGATGAGGTGGGGTATCTCCTTTATCGCAGGGATGGGCAGATTATCGTCAGGGTGATGCAGTGTCATCCAGCATAGATTGATAGGAGTGAAGCAGTGGGTGTTTGGTGTGTAGAAGGAAGATTTCTGACTGCAGGAACTGTTGGACCGTGGCACAGTCTCCGTGGGGTTTGGTAGCAGGACTGCATTGCTCAAGCAATGCAAAATCAGAGTGGGCAAAGCTTGAGGTGGTCTTTTGTGGCCAATAATTCTGCACTGCTAGAGGGATGAAATCACAGGAGCTGTTAACCTGCTGTTTTTAATGCCTGTGATTCCTAATCTTCTTCTTTGCTGCCCGTGCAGCAGTCTCAGGCTTTCCTGGTTCCTTCCTTTGGCAATTCTACACGAGAGGCAAGACTCTGGACCAGCACTGGTGATCTGTGATCCTAATGAAAAGAGACAGTTTGGTGTGCTGGCATTTATTTGGGAGTCTGAACTGACAATAGTGTGGGGTGTTACAGGATTAGATACTCTGACTTTGGAAATGTGGAGGGATTAGGTTTACCCTGAGGATCAGCTCGGAGCTGCTTTCTGGTGCTGGGAGCTGATGGATGGGGCGAATGCAGGGCTGGGGATCCCATGAACTTATGTTCTCCTTCCAGCAGCAGAAGATCCCAAGCAGCTCTTCTGCAGCTTGTGGGAGTTGTGATACACAGTGCTGAGAGCTGCTTGAGGATGGTGGGATCTGAGTCACTGTGCTAGCAGCAGGGCAGTGGAAGAGCCCTGTGATCCCTGCCTGTTGTATGGACACGTCGGGGTGGAGAAGAGCTCTGCTGGGGGGTTCTCTCCTAGCTGAGAAGTGAGAAGAGGACATTGCAGCACAATTAAAAAATAGAGAAGCAAGAGCTTGATGGTTTTGGTAGCAGACGAGAACAGATGAGAGGAACGATTGGGATTCTCTTGTGTCTGGCTGTAGTTAGCCCCTAATTTTTTCCATAGCGCTTAAATCACTACGTGGCAGGATGTGCACTTGTCAGAGAAAATGGATTTTGCTCTCCTTGCTCTGCACAGTGAGCAGCCCTTTTGCTGTGACTCCACTTCTCTAAGCTGTTTCAGGTCTTCTTCTGCGGTTTATGGCGCACCATCATCTGCTTCAGTGGAGATTTGAATTTCAGATGGGAGCCTGGAGGATCCCTCAGGTCGGGTTTTGTAGCAGCTCTCTTAGAGTGCTGTAAGATTCAAAAGTAGATGGAAGGAAGGCATTTACCTGGAGGGTGAGTGGGGAGCTGGATGGCTGCTGGGGAGTCAAGCTGCTTGGACAGTGAAAGGGGGACGCAGCTTGTCTTTCCATCCATTTCCATGCGGGCAGGGGGGAATAATGGCAGAGGAGCGGCAGGGAAGGGGCTTTGTCATGGTTACAGGCCAGTGGCGGAGAATGTGGGTGGAGCAGCGCTGGTCCCGAGTTAGTGACCTCAGCAAATTGGAGCTCAGCCATGGTCAGTATGATAAATGATCTTATTCTGGGTCAAAGAAACGGTACCCCATGGGGAGGTGTCCATGAGGCGGCCCAGGAAAGCGCCGTGCTCCTGCAGCACTGACCCCTTAGTGACCAGTGCTGCATATATCTTCTTTATTACAGACCAGAAGGGAATTTTCCATGGTTCACCCGTTAGAGGTTCCTCTCTCTCTCTCTCTCTCTCTCTCTCTGAAATAAGCTCCCAGCCCTGTAGCAGGGCCAGACACAGGCGGTCACACCCTCCGTGTGCCCTTCAGGTGCTTGGATGTGGGTTATAAAGCAGGAGACATGGAAGTGTCTGAGCACTGTGTGTGTATGTGAATCTGATCGTCTCAACTAATACCAGCTGTGCAGAATCCTTCTGTATTTCTGTGTATTCACGGGTTCAGTGTGAGGTTCCCATAGCATAACACCAGCTCAGTGTTCCTTGTTTCAGGCACCTGTTTTCTTTGTACACAGTGGGTCCCCTCTCTGCTGAGATCTCACTGAGCAACCCATCAGGCCAAGGAGGTTTGATAGAGCCCGGGAAGATCCATGGATTTCAGCCCTGTTTTTGAGGGTGCAAACGAAGCTGTGCTCTTGTTTCAGGCAGCACTAAAATGGAGCCCCAGACGCGTTCCTCTTGCAGAGGAAGATCAGCAGATTCATTGTCAATGAACAGCTGGGATAACGCAGAGGGCCTCAGAGGACATGCAGGAGGACGGGGCAGGCTGTGAGCTTCTCTCTACCACGACCAGCAGTGTTTGTAATGCAGCTGGGCTGGTGGTGAGCCGCCGCTGATGGGTCTGTGCCTGCAGGCTCACTGCAGTCCCTGCATCCTGTCTGCCTGCCTGAGGAGCCAATGACTTTGTGTCACTGCACGCACACTCTTGGTTTTCCTGAGCTGTGTGTTTCGCTGGGTGATTTGTTTTATGTATGTGTTGTGGGTTTGAGCTCCCATCTGTGCACTTGAACTAAGCAGTTTTCTCAAACGTTTGTCAGTTTTTCTTTTTTTTTTTAATTAACTTTAGATTATTTTTCCCGAGAATTTGGAGAGGTTTGATGTACTGCGAGCACAGACAGCAGAGCTGTCTCTGTATACAAATGAGAGAGGGATTTCCTACCATGTGCTTCAGTCCCTCCTTTGCAGTTTGGGAGTATTTCAGCCTCCCGCTCTGCTGATGCTGCCAATGGCAAGGACAGTTCATGGTAACTAGAGTGGGGTTTTGGTGCGGGTATTTGCTATGAATTAAATGGAGTAGGCTACCAAAAGGATTTCATTGACACCATGCAGCGATAATAAAAATGGATCCATCATTGCTGTGATGAGCTGGTGGGGCAGGAGCAGAATGCTGCGTGGTTGCAGCTCTCACCTGAGCCTCTCTCAGCCCCAAATCCATGGTTGCATCTGCAGCCACGGGGCAGCACACGCAGTGCAGCTGCACTTCTGTGAATAGCTGGTGCCTCTGTGCTGTTGGGGAGGCACTTGGAGCCCCAGCAGGAGTATAAATGTCGACTGATGTGGTGCTTGCCCAGGTCAGGGTAATTTCTTTTTTTTAACTCCTTCTACACCCTTTGTGCAAAACGTGCTGTTTGCATAGCAGATCCTCAGCCCAATGAGCTGGAAGCCAGGGCTGGACAGTATGAAAAGAAAATGTCTTAGGAACGCTGCATACGTCACATAAAAGAGATAAGCAGTTGTGCTGTAATTTACCTCTTATTATTTCCATCGTGATACCATGTAGGATCCTGAGCTGCTGATCAAGACTTCTATTCAAGGCATTGAGCTGCGAGATGGCTCCTCCCTGGCCCACTTGCAATGGAAGCAATTTTGTTCCTTTTCAATATCTCACTTGTGGGAGATGGTTCTGGTGTGGCTGTGGTCATTTTTCATCCTTTATAATTGATTTGTTCAAGTAATATCAGTGCACAGAATATAAAGACATGAAGGTGGGGGGGGGAGCTGAAATCAGTGCTGAGAAAGCAGCTGAAAGTATTATGTCTTAAGGTTGGCTGTAGAGAAGGGGCCTTAATTTTCATTGCTGCCTGGAGCAGGGAAGCTCCACGCATGGCCAGGGTGTCTGTTTTTCCCTCCAGTATCCGTGTACGTGACTGCTGGGGAGGAGTAAATGAACGTAGGCTCAGGTGGGGCTGAAAATAACGTTTATTATGGAAGGAGAAGGGGTGAGGGAGCCTTCCAGTGCAGCCTCCCATAAATCAGCCCCTCCGCCCAGGCTGCTCCGAGGTGGCTGCCTTTTATCCAGCTGGTGCAGCGTGCTTCTGTTTAAATGATCTCTCCCGAAAGGTCCCAGAGGAAAGGGCTGCTTATTCCATGCAAGGAGAATGGTGCATGGCACAGCTCATTGTTGTGTGACCTGCTGCAAGTGCATAAATATGAATCAGCTCGCGGGCGGTGCTATGGAGGGACCGGTGTTCCCTTTGTGCCCCCCCACCCCTCCTCCCGAAGGCTCCTCTCCATCTTCCTTCCGCTCCAGCCTTCATAGCTCAGTGTTGGAAAGCAGGAGGGGTTGGGTGTGGGATCCTGAGGGCTTGGTGTTGCAGCAGCATTTTTCAGAGCACAAGAGATACAGTTAGCTCTCATTCTGGCCAGCATGGTGTATCTTTGAGTGTGCTTCTGTCTCCAGTGTCTGTAGATATCAAAGCAGCAGAAAATGGTCTATTTTGTGCTCTTAGTTGCATATCATTATGGGGGCAATCCAGTCCCACACAACTCTTTCTGCTGCAGTTGTGCAGACCAGTGATCCCCATTGCTCCCCTCAGCCCTATGCTGGGACCAGTGTGCAGAGCAGGGACATGAGATGGGGGGATGGAGCAGGTCGTGGAGGATCCCTTTCACCTGGGGATAAAGATCCCCATCTGCTGCAGGGGTGACATTATGCTGAAGAACCCCAGCTCTGCAAAGTGTCCACAATGCCATCAGATCCCGTTGCATGTCACAGACTGAGTCGAGCTGCTACGAGTGTTTGTTTTTGCTGAAAGTGGGTGACAAATGGCAGGGAGATGTGGGGACCTATGCTACCCACAGCAGCTGCAGCCCTCCTTGGGGCATTGTGCCTTCGGAGGGCTTCCTCACACCTCGAAAACAAACAGAGCTCTTTGGGGGCTTTCCAAGGTCTGGTTAAAGGAGCCCCAGGAGAATAACTGGTTGTGGATTCAGAATGACAGAGTGGTTTGTGGAATGGTGGAATACAGAGGAGAATACAGGAGAACTCCACATTGCAATTTGTCAGCTTCTGTAAACCCTGTAACGGATTGTGCCCCCCCACCATCACTTCTCACCTCTCCAATAGGAAATTAACTGATGCTATCGCTAAAGAAATTGTTTTTGCCTCACAAAGTAAAATTGATACTATAAAAACCCGCCAGCAGTGTCTCCTCCTCCTTTTACATGAAGACAAATCCTCCCTGTCACCTACTGAAATGGAAAGATAAAGGCTGAGCTTTAATAAGGAAGCCGTAAGCATGGAGCACAGAGGGAGGGAGCTGGTGGGGAGGGCAAGGGATGGCGTGGGGAGCACGGTGTGACAGCAGTGCAGTGCTGGGCAGCAGTACAGGTGTCCAGACCATGGCAGTCGTGGTCAGGGTGTGTGTAACACAGGGCTGGATGTGTTCTCGTGCCACAGAGCTCACATGCTGCTGGTGTTGGTACCTGCAGTGCCTGTGCTGCCTGGGTGCAGGGTTGTGTGCTGCGTGCTGGTAAGGGGCAGCTCTGTTACCTCCTCCTGTGGTTGGAGGTGTGCAGCTCTCTCCCTCTGCCTTGCGTGTTCCCCACCTTCTCTTTTGTGGATAAACATTCACTTTGTTCTGGCATTGCCTGGGAGCTGTCAGCCAGCTGTAAATCGCTGTCCTTTTCCCTTCCAGGGGATATCAGAAACCTGCTAAAGTGGATCAAACAGAATCTGCTGAAAGAGCGGCCGGAATTATTTATGCAAGGGGAATCTGTGTAAGTACAGCTGTGTGACTCCTCCTCGTGTCTCTCTCCCTGTTGATGCCCATGGTTTGGAATACGTTTCTCCTGTTGGTTTCATGAAGTTAACATCCATGAAAACACAGGGTATGCTAACGTGATACTGGGAGGGAATCCCCTTGGTTTGGAAGCAGCTCCAAACTATACCTCCCACTGCTCCGTGCAGAGCATGTCTTTCTTTTTGCAGCCCTCACCCCGAATCCTTAAGCCTTAAACGTAAAGCAGGACCACCTATAATCCCTCTGTGTTGTCACCTGGAGCAGCATAGCTTGTGTATCCTCAATTCCAGGCATGTTAGCAGGTCTGTCCGTTCCCTGCTGGCATCGCTGGGACCAAAGCAGTCACTCGGAGAAGTGCCAACAAATATTTCTGCTGGGAAATGTATTTTTATTGTCAAAATGGGGCCAGCCTCGTGGAGGGAAAAAAAAAAAAAAAAAAAGTCCAGAGAAATGGAGCAGAGTGAGCCATGCAAGAGCCATCCCTGACGGCGGGGTGGCGCTGGGGGTGCTTAACATTCGTCATGGATCTTTGTGAGCTGAAGCGTGTGCCAGGTCCCCTGGTAACAGGAGAGACAATTGCAGGACACTGAAGATCAAAGAGGGGGAATCCCTTTGCCTGTAATCAGGGGCTCTGAGTGGATCTCGGGTGTTTATTGCCTTGGGTAGTGGCACCAGAGTAGCTTTCCCTGCTTTTGCATCGAGCTCTCTGCGCTCTGCTGTTTGCGTGGGTTTAATTACCTGGCTTTTCTACCTCACGGAAATGGAGTCATCCTGGAGCATCCTCAGGAATGGTACATTTTGATTCAAATGAGCTCTGGGATTACTCCTGCCTCCCCTTTATTTGATCTAGAAAGGGCACAGACTGTACCTGTTTCTACCTCCGTGCTAGGATTCCTTTTTCTCTTTGGCTTTATAGGCAGTCGGTGTGTGATCTGTGCTTTAACATCCCTCATTCTTAACTATTTGTGAAGCTTTTAGCAGCCCTGTATCCTAATTATTTCTGTGTTCTGCAGGAGGCCAGGAATTTTGGTGCTCATCAACGACGCAGACTGGGAACTAATGGTCTGTATTCCCTCCGTTTGACTTTCTTTGTTGAAAATATTGCTCTGTCTGTTCTGTGGTTGCTCTCAGAGAGGCTATTTCTAATTCTTGCCCCAAGCAAAGCATCTAGTATTTGAGAGGGAATGGGGGCAGACAGGGATCTTACTCTCTGTGTTGTACCACTGTGGCTGTTGGGAAGCCTGCACCTTCAATCTAACCTGCTGAGTCTCATCAGCCAGCACAGGTCTGAACAGAGATGCTCCCTGCTCTCTGGCCTACATGTGGGGTAACAGCCTGGAGGGCATCAGGCAGCGTCGCAGCCCCCTTCAGACTGTGAGGCAGTTCCCAGCAGGTAAAGGCAGCCCTGGGGAGATCCCTCCCCAAAAAGGGGGTGGTTAACACTTCTCAGTTTCAGCCCACTGTCTCAGACAACAAACAGTCCCTAACTATTTTCCTGCCTCAGGCAACCACCTGTTCTGTCAAAACTGTGGTCCAGAAAGTGGTGTGTTCCTGGGATAATGAATGTCAGCCCTTCTCTAATCGTTCTCACCTTTGCTTCCTTTAAGATGGAAACATTGCTCTGTCCCTCTCAGCTCTCCCTTAACACTCACCATCTTTTTATGAGCTGTTTTCTCTTTGCAGCTAGTATTTGGAAGTGACATTTAAACCATTTCTCATTTTTTTTCTTGGCCTGCAGGGTGAGCTGGATTATAAACTCCAGGACCAGGATAATGTGCTTTTCATCTCGACGTTACATGGTGGGTGAACTCCTGGAAAAAGAAGAGGACATGAATCCGAACCCTTGGGCAAACAAACATCTAAACCCACCCAAACCTCTCTTGAACTTTCCATGCCTGATCCATGCATCATCCCACCATGTTCACTTGTTAACAGACATCCAAATAAAGCCCCTTCAGCACACAGCCTGCTGCATACTGCTACGGCATCCATCTTTTGGTCATTTCACCTCTCCTGACCACGCTTCCAGGTACCTTAACAAGCAGAGAGCACCTGCTGCACGTGCAACAGTGTTTCTGTAACAGAAGGGAGAGGTGTGCTGGGCGTTGCATAGGATGGTGCATCTATGTAGGCATCCTGGGGGATTTATGCCTGCCTTGAGGCAAGGCAAAAGTGCCTCCGCTTTAGTGCCAGGAGCTGGGATTCTTTTTGCAAAACACTCGGTGTCATGTAGGCTATTGCAGCAGCTACAGAGATGCCTGGGGAAGGACGAGTTGTGAAGTGCAAGGAAATGGCAGGTGACTTTACTAGCTCTTCTGTGAGGTGGTGGAGATTACAGCTGCAGAGCCCTCTGTACTGGCTCTCCACTTGTCTTGCTGTTGATCTGTGGGAAGTAGGCAAATAGGCATTTTTAGTTCTGTTTGACTCTGTATCCCTCTTGCATACCTGAGCTGCAGCAGGGTGAAGTACCAGTCCACAAACGTCAATTTACAACCATTTGGTTGGAGGGTAAACAAACCCATGCCTGCTCTAAGACAGCGCAGAGAGATAAGGGCAGCAAATTATCTTTCTGTCAACGTGATGGACAGAATTGATCAGCCTTGGTTTCATTCTGTGCAGGCGGGGAGCAGCGGGGAGCTGTGCTCCTCCCGGAGGGACATGGAGCCAGAGGGCAGGTTCACACCAGCCCTGCTGCTGGGTGACGCTGTGACAGGGCTGTGTGCTCTGCATGACCGCTCCTGCTGCCAGGCTGGGCAGAGCAGAAGGCCAAGGCCTGAGCACAGGGAGAGTGTTGAGAGCAGGGAAGGGAAGCGAGTGGCTTGTAACCCTTTCTGTTGGTGGGAGGGGAGGCTTCTCTCCTGCGAGTGCAGTGGAGTATGGCAGCCAGGATGCCACGGTGAGAGCACAGGGAAGTGATCACTGCGGATGGTGTCGGCACCACGAGCCTGCACTGTGCTGCTGTGTTTCCTCCTCGTCCCTTCCTGCTCTCTCAGCCCCATTCACCCACATTTCCACGTGGCTCTGGGAATGCACACGCAGTGGTTCCCAGCTGCAGCGTTGCTGCCGGGGCTGAGGGCTCAGTGAGGCCATGAGCTGCTCCCCGTGCCCCTCAGAGCTGACCTGCACTGCTGTTGCCTGTCCTCCACCTCCCTGAGCTGCCAAGGAGGGCAGTGAGCAGTGCGGGGCTGCAGCGCCTGCTTGGGCAGCCCGACCCCATCACTGCTCATTGCTCTATGCTGGGGGGGAGTGCCAAAGAATAATTCCCTGTCTGACCTCTGCTGACTCCTCCATCACGTTCACCCCTCTATAACTGCGTAGCTCCCGGCACCCATGGGCTGCAGTGCTGAGAAACCTCAACTTCAGAGCACATTATTGAGAATGAGCCGATAGTCAGCCTTTTCCAAAGCCAGGCACAGCAGCTCGAGTCCAGCTTGTGCTATTGGTAAATGGCACAGGCGCAGACCACAGGCTCTTCTCTGCCTGGAGGTTGCTGCCTGAGGCGCTGTTGGATGAAGGGAATGGAAGGGGGATTCCAGGTGATGGGGGGAGCTGGCTGAAAAACAGCAAACCTGCTCGAAACAGCCTCAAACCCGACTGAGGAAAGAGGTTTGTCCTCAGCGTTGCCGCCCGCTCTGCCTCTGTGCTGCATTTCTGCTTTAGGCTGAGCTTTTCTGTTCTGACCCCCCCGGCTGACAGGCTGAGCTCCTTCCTGGGCAGCGTTATCCCCTGGCAGCTCAGGTACAGCAAAGTGGCTCAGCCTCTGCCGTAGTAAAAGCTGCCAATCACTGCTGGGGATGTGGAGGTGAGGGAAGCCGGGCAAAGGGAGGGGAAAAGAGGGATACGGCAAAACCCTGTGACAAAGTTTCTGAAATAAAACCCTTCTAAAACATTCTTTGCCTCCGGCTTTGTCCTACATAGGCTCTTAGCGAAATTTTGCTCGGATCTTGTAATGCTTCCCTCCTCCTCCTGGGTTTCCTTGGCAGCCCCGGCAGTGCCGCTCGGCTCGCGGACTCATAATGCCTCACTGTTAAAAGCTCCGGGTCGCGCTTTCATGAGGGCTGCGAGGCAAGCAGGACGGCCGCATCCCCGCTCCGTTTCCCATCTCCGCGCCCGGCGCTCGGCCCTCCCCGTCCCCGTCCGCCCCGCAGCCGCCGGGAGCTCCGCGAGACCGGGCCGGGCCGAGGGCTCCGGGGGGGAGGAGGAGGAGGACGAGGGGAAGAAGCGGCTTCCCCGGCACGCAGCGCGGCCGCAGGAAGAAATTAAATGAAACAGAACCGCGT
>JAOWBP010004368.1:4777535-4787590 GCA_028571105.1 Tragopan temminckii | reverse complement strand
CAAGCGAACACTCTGTAGGGCAATGCTTGGTTGAAAACCGGGGGAGAGAAGCAAGTTCCTTAAAAATGCTGCAACTGACCCTAGTCTGGGTGGGCTGTGGAGAGGTGAGCTTCTTGCCAAGTCCCAAGAACTGCTGCTCTCCCTTCTTTTGCTTCCGTGGCTGTGGTACCCTGGATGCAGACCTTGCAGGGTGAGGAGATTGGGATGGGAGCTGTAAGCAGAGGGTGAAGTTTGGGTGCCAGCTGGAGCAGAGGAAGGAGATGGCAGTGGCACTGCGGTACGTGGGGCTCTGTGAGGTCCCAGTGTGCATTCCAGTGCCTGTTGGGATGTGGGCATGGAGCTGCTGTGCTTGCAGCTTGTAGCTCAGACAGGACGCATGCAGCAGAACACTAAGCTTTTGGGATGCTGGAGTGGTGCTGGAGGGTAGAAGGCATTCCCTAGCAGCTCTGGCAGGAGAGCTGTAACAAAGCTGGCCAAGAGCTTTCAGAAACTCCAATGTTTTGGCAGAAAACAGCCTAACTCAGAAACTATGACAGCCTGAAATATCCCCACTAGTTGCTCCAGCTCCGTGGGAGCAGACTGGTCTGCTGGTGAGCTAGGAAATTCCAGGCAGCTCTGCCTTTGCATGCCACAGGGTGCTGGGACACCCTTACTGCGCAGCCACGATGCGGAGCACCAAGAGATGCTGAGGGGAAAGGGATGTTTGTGCAGGGGCGATGTGCCAGGTGTTCTGAGCGAGGCTGCAGCCACCAGCAGGGACCTCAGGGAGAGAACGAGGACGGCAGTGGCGATGGGGCAGAAGGAGCTGGTCCCCTGCAGGCAGCTGAAGGGTGAGGGGATGGCGCTGGAGCTGCCCCATGGCTGCCCCGGCCATGCGGGGCCCGGCTCCAAGGAACACGGGTCTGGAAGAGGCTGTGCTGAGCTGCGCCAGGGCTGCGCGCTCCTGCCAGGCCTGGCGGCCACGCTGATTGTTTCCATGTTCGCTGTGCTGCCAAACAGCGTCAGGGAGGAGGAGGGGGAGGAGGAGAAAAGGGGGAGAGCCTGGAGCGGGGCTTCGCGGTGGGACAGGGCTCAGTGGGAGCGGGGGACTGCGAGCCCTGAGGTGGGGCGGCACTGTTCCCTTCCATGGGGGTCCAAGCACGCTGCAGGCTGCAAACATAGGCCAGACCCCGCAGCGTCTCCCTGAGGAGAAGCACAAATCCCCCCGTTAGCCTCTAAGTGACCCCGACACGGGACAACGCTACGGTCTGTATCTGCAAGGACCTCAACCAGCAAGGCCTTCGGGGCCCCGCCGCCATCTTGGTTGAGGGCGCAGCCGCCATCTTGGTTGTGGGCGTCTCCGCCATCTTGCTTCCGGGCAACGTCGCCATCTTGGTTGCGGGCGGCGGGGCGGGGCCGTGAGGCGTTGCGGGGCCGGGCCGGGGGATAATCCGTCCTTCTTCCCTGCACGCGGTGCTGCCGGTCGCTGCCGTGCCCTGTGGCTGCGGTGGGGCCCTTTAGGAAGGGCAGGGGTTGGGGATACAGCCGGGGCCGCTGGGCTGAGCGCGTGCCCACAGGTGGGAGCAGAGATGGAGGCCCCGGAGCTGTTTGCCACAGCCGTGCCCGAGGAGCAGCTGGAGGGCGGCTGGGACCGGGCCCTGCGGAGGCTGTTCGGGCCCAGCCAGTGCCTGCGCAGCGTGGAGAGCCCCAGGGATGTGGGAAGCCTTCCCGCCATTGTGCAGGGCAGGATGCAGGAGCAGTAAGTGCCTGGGGGCTGCTCTGTGTTCACACTGCTGCGTTCCCTGCTCAGAATGTCCTTAGCAGTCTTTAGGGCAGTCCCCACATCCACCACCTTTACTCGCTGCCCTCCAGCCACGTGTGCGTCCGGGCTCTGTGGCAAATCTCCCTGTTGGGCAGTGTGAGCCCAGCTCGTGGCTCTGTTCTTCTCTGCAGCTGGCAGAAAGGACGGGACTTCTCCTCTTGTGGCCAGTGGAAGGAAGCCATCATCTGCTATACGAAAGCCATCAACCTGGATCCGCAGCGGGTAATGGGACCCTGGAGAGATGGGAGCAGGAGGCAGCATTGCTAAGCCTGTAGCACTGGCACCTGGCTTCAGGGTGCTCTTTGCTATGGTATTAGCATGGTGCCAGCATGATCCTGGGCAGTTGGAGCATGGCTGGGTCCTGACAGCAGGGGCTGAGGGTGTCTGTGGTGCAGGCAGAGCTGTATGAGCAGCGGGCAGAGGCTTTCCTCCAGCTTTGTGACTTCCAGTCGGCCAAGCTGAACTTAATGAAGGTGCTTGCGTTGGCACCTGCACAGGAGCAGCACTGCCTGGCTCGTCTGGCTCTTGTCCTTGACCTGCAGGTGACCAACCACTTCTCCCCATCTGCAACCCTGACTTATGACCATGCTGACTGGCTATCCCTGCAGGGCCAGTGTCTGCTGGACCAGAAGCTCTACAGTGAGGCCCTGGAGGCCTTCACACAGGCGGCTGAGCTGCAGCCTCACTGCAGGGTGTTCCACCAGAGGAGGTGAAGCCAGGGTTGCAGGTTATTCAGCAAGCTGGCCCTGCCTTACTGCAGGCTCCTTATAGCCTTGTCCCTCTATTGCAGCATTGTGTGCCTTGCTGCCCTTGGTGAGTTTCCAGAGTTCCTCCGGACGCTTAACAGAGAACTGGAGGAGGATGTGAGGAACCCTGATATGTATGTGCTCCGTGCCTTCTTCTACAAGCGGTTTGGGCAGGTATGGCCATGTTGATCCCTTTGAGGGACCTTTACTGCCCTTCCTGGACATGGGGCCACTGTAGGAAGCACCAGGTTCTGAACATACCTGGCCCCCTGGGCAGCTGGCCCTGTGCCGTCAGGACATCCAATGGGCCCTGAAGCTGGAGCCGCAGCACAGAGCTGCCCAGGCTTTGTGGCACAGGCTGCTGAGACAAGGCCAGGAGGCCAAAGCCCAGGCAGTGTTGAAGGCCCTTTGTGGAGACCTGCGTGGGGCCCTGTATGAGATCAGCTTTGCTATTGAGAGTGACCCGTTGGCTGCTGAATTTTTCACCCTCAGGTAGTGATCGTCTTGCTGCAGGTGGTTAGCTGTACTGCTGTCTGAATTTCCTTTCTCTGTCCCTGTGTCACAGGGGGACCCTCCTCCGACAGCTCAAGAACTTCAGTGCAGCCAGCAAGGACTTGGCCAGGGCGAGGGAGCTGAGTGCCCTGGGGAGCCCAGAGGCCCAGGAGGCTCAGCGGCAGCTGATGCTCACCTACAACGATTGTGCTGTGCACTGCTATGCCCTGGGCCAACTTGATGAGGCTGTAAAGCTCCTTGGTGAAGCGCTGCAAAATGAAAGGACAGAGCAGGGACTCTACGCCAACAGAGGAGGCAAGTGGCAGGGTGGGTGGTCACAGCAGGGTAATGTCAGTGGCTTGTGGATAATGCTGGGATGTCACACAGCAGTGGCTGGCACTCAGGCAGTGAATGTCTGCAGAGAGAGGCCTTGCTCTGCAGTCCTATGTTAGGGACCTGTGGCAAAAGCAGGAGGTGGGGCAGCTGGCTTCTCCCTTGATCCTGATCCCAGTGCACTGTGAGGATACGTTCACTGTTTCAGCAGCGGGAAGGGGATGAGGAGTGGGGATTTGCCACCAGTGCTACTACTCCTTCCCCACATAGTCTGTTTTGAGGCACGGCTGGCAACTGCTGCTCTCCCCCGGATCAGGCTGCATGTGCTGGTTGTTGCAGCACAGAGCTTTTGGCTAGTGATGCTGAAACCTGGGGTGGGCTGGACATGAGGTGTGTGTTTCCCACTGGCGCTAGACAAAGCCCTGGGGCAGCCAGCCCCTCTCAGTTGCTGAGATAGCCCTGCTTCTCTGCAGACTGCTTCTTTCGCCTGGGGGAGCTGACCTATGCGCTGGCGGATTACCAGCAGGCGCTGGAGCTGAGTCCAGGGAACCGCGCTGTGCAGGGACGTGTTGCAGCCGTGTTGCATGAGAAGGGCTGGCAGGACTTGGCAGCCAGGTGAGGAGCAGGGCGATGTAGGCTGCCTGAGAGCCCCTGGTGAGCCAGACACATACTGCTGTCCCCTTGCAGGCGGTTCCTGCAGGCAGAAGCTTGCTTTTCTATGGCCATTGAACACGACCCCCGAGAAGCACTGTACTACCTGTGCCGTGCCATGGCCAAGCGGTGCCTAGGGAAGGTGGAGAGTTCGAGGGAGGATGTTGCACTCAGTTTGTGGCTCAGCCCCACGGATAGCAAGGTACAGCCCAATTGCTGCTGCTCTGTGCCCTCCTCAAGCAATGGGCAGCATTCCTGGCTCAGCTGCAGGCACTGTGCCTGATGGTTAGGTGGTTTCTGTTCTGCATCAGGGCCACCTGCAGGGATCAAGAAACACGAGCTGGGGGACTGTTAGGCTACAGGTCCAAGCCAAGCAGCAATGGTTATATGTTGGCTTTTACAACAGTTTGGTGTTAGAGTCATTGGACAGATCGTCTTCTCCTGCTTATTCTCACTTTCTTGCTTTTTAAATCTAATCTAGGGCAGAAGCCCTTCTGCAGCTGACTGCGGGTAAGGGGAGAGTATCCCCACACTGCTATCTCCATGCATCGTGCTGTTGTAGCAGCATAGTTCAACAGATCTGGGATTTCTTTACAAAATCAAAGCCAAGCAGATTCCCTGTCAGAGCAGGTCCTGGTGAGGCTGGCAGGTGTTCGGCTGCAGTAGGGGAAACCTGTGGTGCAGAGCTCATTGCAGGCAAGTTTTTCTGTGAGTGCTGATATGTCAGGAGGATGTTCAGGTCTTGCCTTGTTGCCACTGCAGATCCTTTCCCTTGCACACCAGCTCTTTCCAAGAAAGACTGTCCGGGCTATCCTGAGGAGCCTTGCCCAACAAACCTTGGATAAAACACTTCAGAGTCCTCCAAGACTTCCGTCTGATGATGCCTGATGGACAGAAACAGTAGGTGTGTGCAGGTGGTGGTGGGGTAGTTTGTCTTGGGTGTTAACCTGCTGCTGCATGTGCTAAACTGGGTTTGTTCAAACTCTGATGAGGGCTTTGCTCTGGAGCTCAGAAGCACCTTTTGGCTACCTAACTGCTGAATTACTCTTGTTGCCAAAGGCTGTTTTTGCCACTTTCTGCACCTAAAAGGCAACAGTAGATTGTTGGAATGTCTACGTGTGGGAAACTTGTTCCAAACAGAACCCTCATTCCTTCTCAGCCCTCTTTGCTAAAGGGTCTGATGGGTGTTTGCTGTAGACCTGCAGCATTGCCTGGGCACTGGTGCCTGTCCCCAGGCTGCTGATGGCAAGAGATAATGTAAAGAAGGTGCTGTGGGTTTCACCTTCTGCACTGGCACTAGTCCTGGGAACGTGGCCTTGTATGCAGAGATGTGCTCTGCACAAGGGAAAAATGGGTTACCTGCAGCTGTGGCAGGACAGACCTTGTGCCTTTCTTGTACCTATGCTGGCTCCTCTCTACAGGGTGTCAGGGCCAGCTAATGCTGTTTCACCTCCACCCCTGGGAAAGGCCACTGTCTCGTTTCCTGTTACCTAATTACAGAGCATCATCTCTATGCCTCTAAATCCCCAAAGTGCTATTGCATCAGGCAGCTGTGCCCATGAAAATGCAAGTCTAACTCTGTCCGTGATAGCTGCTGTTAGGAATCCAAGCAAATGACTGTTCCTCAACCATTTATTTCATAAAAAGATTTATTTTAAAATTAGAAATACTAACATTTCTGCAGGCAGGATGATCTGTACATGGACCAGCTCCCGGGCCGCATTTAGGCTGTTCCTCCAATAATTGTCCACAAAGCTGCAGGAAGCTGGAGGAAGGCTGGAATGGTCCTGAGTGCTAGCAGCTCATTTCAGCAGAGGGCATGAGAGGAACATAAGGGACCTTCAGCAATGTCTCTGTTCACACAACCCCCTCAGGCAGTTCATTCTGAGAGTATGAATGATTCTCTGACCTGTGCTCCAGTAACCGACTGCAGAGATTAAAATGGAACAAAGGCCAGCAGTGCCATACACCCCATGCTTGACAGCGTGGAGTACAAACTTCTCTAACTTGTCCTCAGGTCCCCACATAAGTGGCACTCCTGTGAAGCTGAGCAGAGCTGGTTCATCCAGTGCCTGCAAGGTCTGACCAGCAGAAGGACATCAAAGGAGCTCAAGAGCTCATAGCACCAACTCCTCAGCCTGCTGTAGAAATTACCACTGAATAAAAGTATTTTTAAAAACCATTAGCGTCACCATGGTCTCCTCTGAAGGTAGGAATGAACTTTTTTTTTGTAGATAAGTCCTGTTTTTTTTCATTTCTGTGGCTTGCTGCAGAGATCCTTTGGACCTTGGGGGAAAGATGGGCAGAAGGACAAGTAGGGAGAGCTGAGTTCTTGGCAGGCTGAGCATTGCCACATCCTTTGTTATGTCCCTATTTTTGCTGGTGCTCCTTACCAGCACCTATTCACAGAGAAAGGCAACTGGTAAGAAGTTGGCTCTAAAATTTCCTTGCAATGAAAACTTTACAGTAATGTTGAGGGTGTTCACCAGCCAGCACCGCAGCAGTCAGCACCAGCATTGTCACATTGTACCAAGGAACTGAGGTACTGCCATGCTTAAAAAGATGGCTTTTAAAAATGCTAAAATGATGTATTTAAAAAAAAAAAAATTGGGGGGGGCTCAGAATCTTCATGCATTGGATAGCAGAAGCTGCCAGAAGAGGAGAGAGCTACAGATTGGTGCTGCTGACAGGGTAAGAAGCCTCCCTGACACTGCAGTCTTTCCTGACATCTTCCCTTTTTCATCACAGATACGACTTGAGTGGTGCACCAGGCTGAGCATATCCACCTTCACCTGGCCGCAGAATAAACGATAAAGTGCTTTAAATCAAATCACTTGCACTTGCTCCCACAGTTGCATTCTGCAGTAGTGCCCTTGGGGCTTTGGGAAAGACAAATTCAGCAGGAGAGCATTTGTGCTACTGCATGGTAACATGTAGCTCCTGGTGCTCATCCCACCAGTCTGCAGCTCTGCAGGTTTACAGCCCCATATGGATCTGAGCAAGGCTAGAAGAAAAAACTGATTCGAGAGGCTACAGTTTTGCATCCTGTTGATGAAAATAATTTCTCTTCTTCTGGGAAGTAGGGGATGCTGTCAGCCACCTCCTGGACAACACTCTGACGTACTTCTAACCCTTGCTGCACAAGTTCATTGATGACACACTGCTTTACGTGGTGGTGCTTCAGTGGGAGGAAGGGCACGACAAAATCAATGAGATGTTCGTTAATAATCCCAGATTTCCAGAATCCACCTGCAAAAGCAAAGGAGGAGACAGAAGATTTTACTTTTGGTGTCTGTGGTCCTTGGAATTCAAGAAACTGCTTTGTCTGAAGCCAGAGTACTCGGATGAAGACAGATCTGCTTGTTTTGTACAAGGACTTAAACCAACAGTTGTCAACCCCTCCTTCCCCAGATAGATTTGTCTTTCCCCAGGAATGGTTAGGTTTAGCTGAACTGCTCAGATTTTAAGCTCTGCTCTGTGACAAGGACAAAGCAAGGATCCAAGCAGGCAGCAGGGACTGATTCTCAGTGCCTACTGAGTGTGCTGTGCTGTCTGCCATACCTTGTCTGAATACACATTTTCTCCAAAAAATTTTGCTAAGCATGCTAACAGATCTGCTGGCTTGAGAAGCAGGCTATTCCTTCCCTCTGCCAGAAAACCTCGAGGAGCTCACAATTCCTTTCCCTTCAAATCCCTGTCGCCTTCTGCCTGCTTAGGAGATCCCAGAGAGCACCTGTGGCTGTGTGGAGTGGGCCTGGCTCCCTCTGCTGGGCTCTGCTCCCTGCTGAAACACTGCAGAGATTCACTCACTCTGAGGGTTCTCAAACACTGCTTTGGAGATGGCTGCCTCCATGTCCTGCAGGCTGATCTCCTCCCGGTCGCGGTGGGCACGCCAGAGATCCAGTGTCATTTCATTGATCTGCTCTCCTCCTGCATTGCTGCACAAGAATGAGACAACTTACTACCCAGGAAAATGGTACTGTACGACAGAGGTGGCATCTGCCACCCTCCAGCCTGCATGAGCTCAGTCCAGGCTTGCCCTGCTGCCTGGCCTAAAATGACTCCTGTAAAGGCAAGCAAGTAACAGGAAGGGGAGAGCTTTTTCAGACACTCCAATTTTGACTGTTCACGAGGAAATAACATCTGTTGGTTTCTGCAGAAGCTCAATGCTTGGAAAAGCAAAATGAAAGCGTGCTCTGAAGTAGGCATCGTCCTGTGCCCATGTGAGAAGCAGTGCACTGGAATGCCCCGTGATGCCCCACGTGCCACGCAGGGGCATCTCACCTTATGAAGATGAAGATCGCTTTGCGGTAGTTGGTCCCATACACAACCCACGAGGGTCCCAGGAATGGCATGATCACATCAATCAGGCCCGGGTGCATCTTGTCCATCTCCTCAAAGAGAAAGACCGACCGTCCGCAGTTCGTCAAGTTTCCTTGGATCCAGTGCTTCAGGTTCTCCTAGGAAAAATATCCGCCAGACCACCAAGCAGTGAGGGAGGCCTGAGCTTTTGCAGTGCAATGGCTGAGGTGAAGCACAGAAGCAGCTGTGCAGCTCCACCTACTCAGAGCAGGAACAGCCAGCCCTAAGGCAGGCTGCTTTGTCCTGGACCTGGCACGGTGACTTATCTGTGCCATTTAGTAGCTCACTATAGGTCTTCTATTGCAGATTTAAAGCAGTGAGAAGGAGGCAGCAAACTAAAGCTGGGTATTCAGCCTCCTACAGCTCCCTACATTCTTCTCTTTCATTGCATTACAGTTTCCAGTTACTGGGAGGGAGACGTGCTTGTTGCCACCTCCTTTTCTGGTGCAAAATTGTGTGCCTGCACCAGATGAGAACAGCTCTGCCTTTCCTTACTACAGCTGAAGTTACTTCAGTGCCAACCCACACACGAACACTTAGATCTCCTGGACATGTGTATAACTCTTAATTGCATCGTTTTACCCAGCACGAGGCTTTACCCCGCTGAGCACATTTCTTCTAAGGATGCAAAAGAACACACAGCTCCTCCAAACACCCAGAAAGAAAACACCCAGGTGTGCCGGTTTCCCCACTGCTGAGGTTTCATTTAGAAAACCTCCACCTTTGGATTTCTCGCCTCTGTCAGCTGCAGGAGCCACAGGTTAAGCTGTGTTTGGGAGCTCCCTGTTGGGCGAGGAGCGAATTATCAAGTCCAGCCGTACAGAAGTTTCTCCCAGCTATCGATTTGGAAAGCAAAGAGACAATTTCAGGTGAAAGGCACTAAGTGAAAAAACACTCCGGCTGGGTAATCAAAGGGCCGCGTAAATATTTAAAGAGGGAGAAAATGACAGCAAGAACGGCTGTTGGGAAAACAGAAACGCATATCGCAGCGGATCCTTCAGCCACTGCGTGGAGCCTTCGCTCCGTTGTCTGGCGGAGGGCGAAGCGCAGAGCCGCAGCGCCGCTGCCTTCAGGAGCAGCCTGAGCGTGCGCTGAGCGCCGGGCCGGCCGCAAGCCGCCCGCAGAGCGCGGGGCAGCGCTCACCTTGTACCGCTCCACGTGCTCCGCGTGGGGGAAGTGCACGATGGGGGAGAACTGGTGGACGTGGCGGCTCTGCAGCCCCTCGGGGAAGAGGTGCCGGACCAGCAGGGAGCTCACGAAGGTTTTTCCCGTCCCGGTGGAGCCGTGGAAGGACATGACGAGGGGCTTCTCCGGGCTGCGCTTCTCCAGGAACCGCCTCAGTCCCTTCATCAGCTGCTGCCTCACCAGGGGCTGCCCCACCAGGGTCACGGCCAGCTCGCACTCCAGACCTGCGGCAAAAGCAAATCCTTTACGAACCGAGGGGCTGACGGCTCCCGTCCTGCGGTCGCCCCGACGCCGCCGTGCCACCCCCGACCCAGAACCGGAACCTAACCGCGCAGGTCGGGCCCGAAGCCGCACTCGCAGTCCTCCGTGAAGCTGCAGCGCAGTGCCCGCAGCGCCCACAGATCCCAGGCGGCGGCGGCGGCCGAGAGCAGCGCCAGGCTCAGCGCCAGCACCGCCGCGGAGCGGCCCATGGCGGCCGCGGCTCC
>JAOWBP010004368.1:4765990-4777435 GCA_028571105.1 Tragopan temminckii | reverse complement strand
GGCGTGCCCCGCGCGGCCACGTGGAAGTGGGCGTGGCCTCACGGCAAGGGGCGTGGTCTGGCCAGCTTAGCCCCGCCCACACACGGCCCAATGCCGCCGCTGTGTCTGCGCCCATAGGCCCGGCCCTGCTCACAGCAAAGTGAGGGCGTCCCTCACTGCCCCTCCAGCGATGAGCAACCACGGGATGCCGGTGTGGAGGAGTCCCTCCAGAGGGAGAGCGTAAAAGTTTATTGTATGTAAGAACCAAGGCCGTGAGCTATGTACACGTATTTACAGGACAAAATGCATGAGCCTAAGTATTTACACCAGGAACTGTCCCCGCGAATCTGTACATCCAGAAGTGACCATGAAAACATATTTACAAGTGGGACCCAGCAGCCATGGGCGAGAGGGAGATGGGAAGGGAAGGAATCTGAAGGAGAACAGAGGCACCATGCAGCCATGGACTGCGGCAGGGCTGGGCGATGGACGCTGTCCCCATCCCCTGGGGTGGCAGTGCCAAGGAGGCGAGTGGCGGACGGGAAGTGGCTGTTGTTCCTCCTCCTTGTCCCCAAATTGCCACTGTGTCCCCCATGGAGAGGCTTTCCGTTGCTGGGGGGGGTTACAGCTCGCTGAAGCGCACTGCTGGCTCCAGCTTGTGGGACAGAGCAGTGAGGACCTTGTCGAACTTCTCGTAGCGCTCGGCCTGGCTGCTCTCGGCCCCACGGCTGCCCCAGAGCAGCCGCAGCTGGAACTCGGTGCTGAAGATCTCCAGCAGCTCCGCTCTGCCCTGGAAACCTGCAGGGAGGGAAAGTCAGTCCCATAGAGATGGGATGGAGACTGTGCACCTGTGGGATGTTCCATCCAGCACTGCCACCAGTGAAGGGAAAAGGGCCAACCCCATCCCCATCTTGCTTACCCTGCAGCTTCACCTCGGCGTTGGTGTGGTACAGTCCACCATGGTGGGCCACCATCCGTGCAGCTTCCAGGTGGGCCATGACCACCTCCACGCCATTGTCTGTGGCCTCCCAGGGCTCAGGGCTGTCCACCAGCGCGTCGTCCCGCTCCAGGAGAGTCACCAGGGGCATGACGTGGGGAAAGGTGGTGTTGGTCAGCGGTGGCCCTTCTGCAGAGAGAGGCTCCGTGAGCACCACTCATGACCCTGACACTGGTGGGTACTTTCTCAGTGTCCCCACATCCTCCTCGTCTTGCTGCCTGTCTGCCTTGGACCCACACAGCACTCCCACAACAACACAGCCCTATGGAGCTGGGTTGCCACCACACTCCTGGGACAGAGTTCTGCATCAGCTGCAGCACAGACATGGCTGTGGTGCTGGAGAAGGCTCTGCTTGAGGCCATCACCTCATCTAGCACCAGCTGGGCCTTTCTGCTTGTGCCCAGGAGAGAAGCACTGCTGTTCCTGCTCTGGCAGTCTGTGTGTCCCAGGGCTGCGGCAAGCAGTAGGTGAGCAGATCCCAGGGCGCTGCGTGTGAGGGAGATGCAGCTTTTCATCCTCCCTGCCCACAACCGGCCGCTGTCCCCTTGGCTTGGCACGCATTGCCATGCGAGCACAAGGATTTGGCTCGGCTGAGCCATGTTTGTGCCCAGCTGCTGGTTTTATTTAGTTATGAAATGCTTCCCTGGGAAGGAAGGGGCAGCTGAGGCCAAGCAGACTGCTGGGGCTGTGTAGAAGCAGGCGGGAAGTGTCTGGCCCTGCTGGGAGAGGGACGCAGCTCTCCAACATGTGCCCCCCCCAGCAAGGATGTGCTTGGCTGAACCAGGAAGGAGCAGCCAGGTGGGAGATGGGAGCTGCCCTTCTCACCTTTCCCTTCGTTCAGGCTCTTCAGGAATGGCTTCAGCTTCTTCTCGTAGAGGATGGCACCCTCTGTGTGCCGCTGCCGCAGCACCATCCAAGTCTGCTCCAGCCGTGCAATCTGCAAGCAGAGGGAAGTGCTGCTTCTGAGCCCCAGCACCACGGCCACAGCTGCTGCTGCTGGCACTCATCGCCAGAGACTGCATGGCCCCGGCACCAGGCCGGGCTCAGTGCTTTTTCTCCTGCCGTGCCCCAGGACAGCAGCCTCCCCGTGCCGCAGAGGCCTTGAAGATGAGATGCAGGGAGGGAGCAGCCATTCCACTGCCTCTGTGAAGGCAGGAAGCAAGGCTTCCCAGCTGGGCTCGATTTAAAATTGAATTTTAATCTCCTTTCATCTTCCAAAGGGAGCGGTGTGGCCCGGAGACGCTGCTGCCACGGCCTTGAGACCGATTTGTATTGTACTGGAGGGCAGATTCATTTCCTCTCAGGAACAGAGCCCAGCACAAAACAAAAAGCCCAACCGCTGACAAACAATCACATCCCGGCAGCACTGGGCTGTCTGCTCCACAGAGGGGATGGCTCTTTCCCTTCCCTGCTTACTCCCCAGCAGATGTGGCCCCAAGCCTCTGCCAGGCCATGGTTCCCCTCCTCCCACCCCAGTGGGTGGGCCATGAGGGCAGGGGGTGTTTAGGAAAGGGGTCGAGCCCAGGCCACGAGGACGAAGGCAGCATCCCCATACCTGTGCCATTTCCAGGGCATTCATCACAGCTGCAAAACTGAACATGTTGCCCATGGTGCTCTTCAGCTCGGCAGCCAGCTGGATGGTTTTGTGGAGCAGGGCTGCCCGCTCCTCTGTGCTGCCCGTGCAGCCTAGGATGTCCACAGCGATCATGATGGACATGGTGTGGAACCTGTTTCAGGGCGAGAGGCAGAGCAGGGCTCAGCATGGGGGCAAAGAGCTGGGGGTGCTCCTGCCAATACCCCAGCATGGGGGTTCAGCGGGACCCCAGGAGGTGTGATGTCCCCTGTGCCGAGCTGGGGCACCCCAGGGGAGCTGGCTTGTGCCGTACCGTTCCAGCAGGTCGAGCCGAAGCTGGTGGCCATGGGGCAGGGTGAGCAGCTCCATGCCGGAGCTCACTCCCATGAGCCGCTGCATCTCTGCAGTTACGCCCAATATCCGAGCAACCTGGCAAGAAAGGTGAGAGGTGATTAGACTGAGCAGCCTCGGGCAGTCCTTTGCCCTAGCCCAGCCTCTGCCAGCTGATGCGGGGCGGCAGAGCTGAGAGCAGGGATGCTCAGGGATTCCAGGGCTCAGGGGCACTGTTTCCCTGTTAACCTGGCCCAAACGGAGGGCAGCAGTGCCCGTCCCTCCCGCCTGGCCCTGCCGTACCAGGCAGTCCACTTTGGTGATGTGTTTGGCGAGCGTCTTCGCATCCACATCCGCCAGCAGCTCTTTAACCTTCTTGAGCACAGCCATCTCCAGGGGCTTGTTCTCCAGGGGGATGAGCAGGGACTGGAATGCTGCCGGGTTGAAGGAGGAGCACGTCTCCACGGTGGGGGGCACAAAGCCCACAAAGTCCCGCTCTCCTTTCAGCCTCTGCCCTGCCTCCGCTTCCCCAGAGCCGTTCTCCACAGTCCCTCTCTGCCCTTCCTCCACCTTTAGCCTTTCCACGTAGCTCTTTGCTGGCAGTTGCTTGGTGTCGTGAGCCGGCCGCTCTCTGCTGATGGGTGAGGTGGGGTGCAGCTGGCAGTAGTGCCCCGTGTCGGGGTCACTGTAGCTGTTCACAGAGGGAGAGGGGGAGGCGCGGGCGTAGCCGTGGCATGGCGTGGAGTGGGTGCTGTGGGCAGGGTCTGGCAGAGGTTTGTTACTGCTACCCGGGCACAGCTGGGGCTCACTGGACCTTCTGATGACCGGGGAGGCCGGGGTGATCCCAGCTGCTTGGCAGGTATGAGGCTTTAGCCGTGTCACTGCAAGGAGTAGGAGAGAACTTGTTAGCAGAGCCTGGAGGTGTGCACACACCGAGGATGCGCTGAGTATGGAGAGCAATGCTCCATGCCCAGGGGCTTGTCTTTACAGCCAGCTCTGTTCCCCTCCCCAGGCTCATGTCTGCGCTGAGCTCAGCCTGAGCCGTGTCCCGCTGTGCCCAGCGGGGTGATGCCTACCTGTGCTGTATGCGGGTGAGGTGGGGTTCTCTGAGATGGGTGACATTGGGGAGTGCAAGTCCTGGATCTGGTCCACGCTGACAGCACAGTTGCGGATGATGTCCCTGTGGTGTGGCAGGGAAACGCTGGGGAAGGGGAGGACAGAAGCATCAGACTCTGAACTTAGTGCCTGGGCAAAGGCGGAGGGGTTGTGACTCTCCTTCCCACAGGCATCAATACCTTCTATTACCACAGCAACGAGTTGAGCCCATGATGAGCTCAGCTGGAGCTGCGAGCAGGGCATTTCACCCCGCAGCTGGAGCAGAAGGAGTCAGTGCCTACAAAAAGCAGAGCCTGCCCTACCTGCAAGGAGCCTGGCCCTGGGAAGAGAGAAGGGTGCCTTGATGACAAGGTACTGGGATAACATGGGATGGGATGGGGTGAATCCAGGGCACTGTGGGGAAGCAGGTCCAGCAAAGGAGAGGGAAAGTTTTCTAGCGTTGTGGTGTGTGGGCGCAAGGGAGTATCTGATGCTGGGTGTGTTTTTAAATCTAAGAGCTGTATGGCAGCTAGATGAGCTGTGTTGTTCTCTCCCAAAGCTGGGGAGCAATGCAACGTGCCTGAAGCTGGATGAATGCCCAGCTGGCTCACAGTGAGAGCCGGGAGATGGTGCAGTGGGTGAGCTGCATGCGTGCTCCTGTAGCAAGCTAGGAGGTCTTGTGCCATTGGGGCAGTGGTTACAGCCTGACACAAACACTGTGAGTCAGTGGTGTTGCAAAAGTGGCTGTTGTGGGCTGAGCAATGCGAGCACTGCAAGAAAGCAGGGCAGGCAATCTGCCCTCCCTGGCACAGGCTGCTGTGATGTGTTTGCAGTCCAGAGCACTATGTGTCAGTGGTGGGAGCAGGATGGCAGAACAGCTGTGATGATGAGAGATCTGGGGAAAACGTGAGCGATAAGGAAAGGCTGATGGGTTTGGGCTCTTCTGGACGTGTGTATGTTCTCCTGAAAGCCCAGGTGTTTTCGTTCTGCCTGCAGATCGGTTGCCTGTTTTCTGCTGGCGTGTTCCCACCCTGCCCTTGGGCTGAGAAGGTTGGGGTGGCAAAAAGGCAGCCTGGCTTGCAGACAGGGGGACAGGCTGTGCCTGCTGGGGACACGCGGTGATGCAGGTCCCCTGGCCTCTGTGCAGGGGTGTAAGCGTGCTCTGCCTTCCCTGGTGGGGCCTGGGCACCCTGAGGCTACCAACAGGAAGGAAATCTCCTTCACCCCCTGTGAAAGCTGGCTGTTGCAAGGTGCGTGTGACCTGGGCAGCCTCATTAGAGGCTCAGTGTGGCTGTGCAGACCCCATCCACACATATCTGTCATCTCCTCTTAGTAATTCCTTGCAAATACCCCAGTGGAAAAGGCTCTAAAAAGAAGTTTGATCAGAAGCAAGCCACCAAATGCCCTCATGGTGCTGGCTGACACTCCTGCATCAGCCTGGGAAAGCTTTGACAAGCTCTGACACGCAGGCAATCCTGGACTGGGTGATATAAAACACCCTCTGCCTTCTGGCCTGTGTAATGCCAAGCTGTGTGCTCACTGTGCGCTGCTGCGGTGGCTCAGCATGGCTGGCAGCCAGCCTGGGAGAAAGCCCCATTTCCAGCTGGGTACTGGCTCCTCTCCCTGCGCCTCTGCTGGTTTCCATGCCTGCACTGTGGCTGCTTCCACCCCCGAACCCTGCTCCTGCCATCCTTGGGGACCGATCCCTTACACCCACCTGGTGGAGCACCCTTCGGCCCTGGTGATCTTATCGGCTGTCAGTCCGTCTGTCATGGTGATGCTCCTCCTCTTGATGTGCCCTCCCTTCTGGGAGGCCGGGCTGTGGGACCCCCCGTGCTTCCCATTGGCGAGCCCATAGCTGGCCTCCAGGTAGCGCAGGGGGAAGGTGCGGTTGATGGGGCAGTAGACGATGGCACCGCTCTGTTCGGAGATGGCCCTGCGGTTGCCCACGTAGAAGCGGACGAGGGCGGGCACGTTGTCAAAGCTCTCCTGCTCAAAGAGGTACTGGACGCGGGTCCGGCTGTCGCTGGACTTCACCGTCACCTTGTTGATCTTGAAGTGGAGGGGCTCGTTGCGCCAGCGGCACGTCAGCACGTAGTCACCCAAACTGGTGAGCGAGTCGCGGATGAGGAAGTCGCCGTTCCGCTGCACAAGACTCTCTGAGACCTGGCAGGGATGGGGCAATGGCTCAGGCACGGCCCTGTTGGCTGCACTGGCAGACAGGGGAGAATGCTCCACCAGGGCTGTTATTTAGGGCATTCCCCTCATCCTGGCTGTGAGTTTCAGGAGTTTCCCTGTGGCAAAGCCACGCAGCCCCGCCCTTCCCATCCTCACCTCCCGCGGGATGCGGCCGTGGTACCATGCGTGGCTGCGCAGGTCGGTGCTGCTCAGCTTCAGCTCCTCTTCCAGCTCCTTGTGAAGCTTCTCTGGTGACGAATCAAGGATGTATTTCTCCTTGGAGAACTGTACAGCAAAAAGAGAAAACATCAGCTGGGGTTCTGCCTCAAGCAGCGCAGCCACTTCTTGCAGGGTCTGAGGGATGCTGTCCCCTATCTTTCCCACCATCAGTGCCTTCCACATCCACTGGGTACGCTGGCTGCAGGGTCTGGGAAAGGAAGGACTGGCCCTTGGGTACTGGTGAATCCCAAGGGCAGCGCCTGTGTGCTGGGACTGCAGGGATCTCTCAGGGAGGGATGTTCCTGATGTCACCTACCAGGAGCAGACCTGTCCCTGGGGACAAATGCCTGCCCCAGCTCCCTGTCCAGCACATCCTGGGCTGAACCACTGTGGGAAGCACTTTTCCAGGAGGAAACCCACGTTGTTCCTCCTCCTAGAGACATCCTCCTCCAAAGGGTTAACTCAGCTGTGTTTAGCCTGACAGCAGCATGAATAGTAATGACAAATGTAAAGGAAACCTTCTGCATCGAAATGAGCTCTTACCAGCACTGGTGCACCTGAGCCTGGAGGATGCAATTTCCCCTCCTCCTTCCCTGGAGAGATAAGGATGGCGTCACCTCTCCCTCAGCCATGCTCTCTGCCACCACAGCGGGGGCATTCCCTGAGGGCATGACGTGTGTGAGAGGGGGATGTGTATGCCACCAGCACAGCAACTTGGCTGGGGCTACTGGGGTGTCCTGTTGTGCTGGCAGCCCTTTGTTGCATGCTTCCACCCATGCCAATGTTGCTTGTTTGAGCTCAGGTGGCTCAGTGGCCTGGCTCCAGCTCCTTGGCTCCATGATGCTTGTTAGAGTAGCACCGCTGGTGTCTGTGAGCTTGAAGCTGGTGCCCAGTGGCACTGCTCTGGCACACATGGCTGGCTTTGCATTGTTCCCTGGCGCACCAGGCACTTCAGCCTCAGAGCAGACTCTCTGCACAGCACCTCATCCTGTCCCCTCAGCCAATTTCTCTCTGCTTCTCGTAGCACAGTGCTGCTCTCCCAGCCTGTGCCCTCCACTCCTGAGACTCACTGTCCCCCTGCCCACCACCTCCCCAGCCTGGAGCTGTGTGTATCAGCCAAGTTGGGCAGCAATCCCATCCCAGGGACAAGGCTCCAGGCTGGGGAGGTGGGAGGAGGAGGCAGGGAAAGAACAGCGCGATGGCCCAAGCTCTCCAGGGCTTGCCCTCACCAGCCTGGACCTGCCTCTGTTCCTCTCTTTCAAACTACTAACGAGTTTTTTAAAAAAAATAAATACTAGGACAGTGGAAGTGAAAGTGAACAAACTCCTGAGTGCTCCTCTGGCTTCAGTTCCTCCCCAGAGGAGGGTTCTGGTTGCTGGAGCTGCGGAGATGTGAACATGAGACACGTGGGTCCCATGCTGTTGAGCACCTCCACTGCCCCGGGGCCCTCGAGGAGACAAAGCCATGTGGCACAGCTGAACCCTATGAAAAATAAATGGTCACTGGCGGATGCTGCTGAGGTCTGGCTGCATCCTGGGGGGCTGAGGCCGAAGCAGATGCCGTTTCCATGACAACGCTTTGCTTGGTGTGAGCAGCCATGGGTGCCCCGTGCTGCAGCAGCGCCCCGCAGTGCTGCCGGCCCCCAGCACCAGGCTGCTGCCTGCGTGAGAGCTAGGGGTCCCTGCTCAGCCACATTGCTGCTGGGAGTGCTTCGGAGCTGATGCCCCCAGCGAGGGGATTAACACCCACCCTGCTCCATGCTGTACATCTGGGTTTTTTCCCAAATCCTCCCCATCAAATGCACAGGATAACAAACACAAACCCAGCTGAGCAGCACCCGGCGTCTCCAAGCGGGGATTTGGGCAGCAGCCGGCTGGCAGCCGCGCCAGGTGCTGAGCTGGGGAGAGGCATGCAGGGCTTTGTGCCCTGCAGTCGGGGCAGTGAGGACAGCTGTGAGCAAAGGGACGCTAAGCCACGTGATGGGCACTGTCCCTTCAGCTGCTTGGCTGGGAAATGAGATCCCATCCAACTTTTATAGCCACCAAAAAGCCATCGCTTGGTGACTGCAGCCACTCCAACCAGGACCCTGATGCACGGGGAGCCCTCTTCTTTGGTATGATGGCACTCTGGGGGCTGTCCTCATGCTTTACATTGGCTTCGTGCTGCTCCGCTTGGTGCCATGTCTCAGTGGAGGCTGTGTGTGGCTGCCAGCTGGCATGGTAAGGCGGCCGGCCCGGCACTGTCAGCAGCGTGTAAGCGGATGTGCAAGCACTGAGCTGAAAAGGGCACCGCTTGGTGCTCTCTGCTGTGCCAAGAAGACATCAAAAGATGTACAGCTCGATGTGAGGTCTTGCATGCTAGAGGGTTGGCTGTGGAGAAAATCCTCGACTTCCACTAGCGCCCAGCTCAAGTGCGTGATGCTGGCCGCCTGCTCAGAGCCCCAAGGCTTCCTACTGCTGAGTGGGATGGGACAGGGGTGAGAGCGGTTCCCCGAACCAGCCAAACCAGCTCAGGAGCTGCCAGAGATGGTGCCAAACTCTGCCTGAGGAATCCTAACCAGTAGCCAAGGTGGTTTGGCTGGTGAAAGGAGAGCTCCTCCATCACGTTCAGCAGCAGGCAGGCTGTTTCATGGGCTGCGGGTACAGCAGGGCTCACCAGGAGGGGATTCCCTGGGTACTCCATCCCTGCTCTCCTCTTTCCCTCTACCTGCTGTTTTCCTGGCAGAGGAAGCACCTTCGGTCACAGCTATGGATTAGAATTGGCAGCCAAAGGGCAAGAGCTGAGGGGTGGAGGGTGCTGACAGCTGTGGTCTATGTAAAACAGTGGCTCTGCCTGGTGTGAGGAGAGCTCCAAAATCTGGCACTTGGCTTTCTCTCCTTGCAAAGGTGCTCTTACGAAACAGGAGTGATTTGCAGTCTGCTTCCCAGCTCCCCCCTCCCAGACCTGAAGCAGCTGAAGATGAAGTCAGCGTGGAGAGCAAGGTGTATGAGCACCCACCCCGCCCCGCGATAACATCTCCTGGCTATCCTCAGGGCACAACGTGCAGCTGCTCTCACTCTCCTGCTGCCTGCCCTGAAACGGGACCCTCGCTGGGGAAATCCCAGATCTTACTGTTGCTCTTCCAACCCCCAACTCCTGCTGCTGGAGCAGACGCGGAGCCTGGGAAGCAGAACTAGGAGGGAATGAAATTAAGAAGCCACTTGGAGCAGGTGTATGGGCAAAGCCTCAGAGTCACCAAAGAGCCTTTCTTCTCTGCTTAGCCCTGCATTGGGCAATGGCTACTTCACAGCAAAGGATTTTAAAACAAACATCCTCGTTGAGGCAGCCAGCATCCTAGTAAAGCTGAGAACTGTTCTGCTTGCCTGGTGCAGGGCTGCTGTGTTCACCAGTCTGCCCAGTGCTGCCTGACCTCCCTGTGTGCCTGAGAATGGCCTGAACAAGAGAAAAATCAGGTTGCCATGGGGTTGCTCCTCACCTGCATGTAGTCTTACTGATCTTGATGTCCCTATGGAATAAAAATAGTTTTTCCCTCTGTACTGTCTTGCAATGACTCTGGGTGTTAAATAGACTCTGAGAAGGCACGTGCCCAACTCATGGGTCACTGGAGGCAGTTCTTGGCTATGCCACATCTCCACTGCTCCCCACTGAAAGCACACAGACTCAGGAGCTGTCCTGGTGCCCGAAGCCTTTCTTAGGAGTGGTCCCAGCCATCCAAAGGGTCTCCTTTGTGGCAGCTCTGGAGCAACGATGTCTGGCTGGCAGGGGTGGGGTGCAGCTGGGAACATCGGGATGCTGCAGGGTGGGACGGATGCCCAACTCATGCTATGGGGTGATGCAGAGGAGCACGTCTCCGGTGAGGTATGGGGTGTGTGTGTACACACATCTCCATCCATCTCTATATTACTTATCTCACTCTGAGACGGCGGCGGCTGCTGCTGCTGCATCCCTTTTCAGAGCTGCTATTGGCCAGAAATGATGTCAGTGCTTCCCAGGCTGGGTGCACTGCCATTGGCGGCGAGCAGGGATGCGGCTGTCAGCTGGAAGCGCTCCAGTCATTCATGGGGACTTCAGTGTGTGTTTGCTGGGCACACTTGGACACAAATAGATGGTGAAGGATCTGGCAGAGCCAGGTGAGCACTTAGGGCTTCACTTTTAACTGTTTCTGTGGCCGGGATGAAGTGCCCTCCATCCCCTCCTGCATCCCTGCATGAAGGCCAGGCACCCACCTGTCCCTCCCTTGTTCTGGCAGCAGCTTGCCATGATGCTGTGGTAGGGCACATCCCCTGCTGTTGCACGGTGGCCCTGTGACAACCAGAAGAAGCTCCTTTGCTTCTCCCCATTTGCTCCCGCTCAGCGATCACAATCCCTGGCTCTGCACCGAGACCAGCAGCAATCATGACAAGACTTGAAATGCTTCCTCTGGGTTCTGAGTTACCCGGCATAATCTCTACAGCTCAGCACCCACCTCCTGGAGCAGTACTGAATCAGACTGCCAGCTCTGCTGGCTGCCAGCTCCGGGCGCTTCTCACCCTTTTTAACTTGCAGCACGCCAGCAGCTCGTGCTTCAGTCAGAGTCTGCATGGCTCTTGCATTGCTAAGCACCTTTGCTCAGTGGGTAAATGAAGGAACAGCTTCCTGGCGCTCTGTCCCTTTCTCAGCTTGTGCAAAACACCAAGAATCCAAAAATAGGATGTCTAGAGGTGGAAGTGCCACAGGACAGGTGACAGATGGACGCCGGCTCTCTGCAACACCGCAGTACACACAGCCCCAGGCCAGAGGGCTGTGTGCCCGTCGGGGCCGAGCCTGCTGGTGCTCCCGAAGCACCTTTAAAGCCGAGCACTCCCCTTGACCGGCCTTCCTGCGGGCGAGGGATGCTGCTGCGCCCGTCGCTCCGTCAGAAGCGCCGGTCCGGCGCTCCGGCTTTGGCTTCGGCTTCAGTATCCCATTGCATAGCGGAGCCGAGGCACCTGAGCGGGGAAGCACTGAGGACACGAGGGCTTGAGCCTCCCGCGAGCCACGCAGCGCCCTACAGAGAGCGGCCCCAAGGTCAGCGCTGCCCCCGGGGCTCTTCGCC
>JAOWBP010004368.1:4750186-4765656 GCA_028571105.1 Tragopan temminckii | reverse complement strand
ACGCGCTGTGGCACGACCGGGTCGCCGACCCGTCCCAGCGCGACGAGGAGACCGTCGCCATCCGCGAGCTCGGCCGCACCATCGCCCCCAGGGGAACCGGCCCGTCCGGGGGCAGCGTGTCCTCGGGGGACTCGGGCGGCCCGCTCAGCTGTGTCCTGAAAGCAGCCGGAGTGCCTGAGGCGATCCGTCCCCGCTGGGAGGAGTGGCCGCCCCTCCAGGGGACCGTCACCCCTCATCTGTGTCCTGCCCTCGCCAGTGACACGCAGCGCAGGGACGCTCGGTCCCTCACCCCATCCCTCCTCACGCTCCTCATCCCAGTGCTGACACCGGCTGCCTGCTTCCCACGTCGGCTGTCTCCGAGTTGCGTTTAATTAAGGCTCTGCTTTGGTTTAATTAAGGCCGTGGTTTCACGGGCTGCACGAGGCGGTGCGGATGGCTCTGAGCCCCGCGGCCCCCACCGCTGCTCCGTCAGCTGGACCCGGGATCGGGCTCCACGTCCCCTCCGCTCGGGGCCTGGGGGACAGCAGCAGAGGCGTCCTTGCTGCCACCCGCGTGGCCTCAGCGCTAATTAATCCAGCCGAGCCCCTCGCATCCCCAGGCAAGGAGGACGCAGGCAGGGCTGACGAGATACGGGTCTCCAGAGCACAGAACAAAGAGCTCCAACGCACTCGCTGGGCCCGAGCTCTGCCCCTTCTATTGTAGGTCCCCTCGGCCGTGAGTGCCCGCAGCCCCAGCAGCAGTGCGGGCGCCGAGGGATGGAACAGATGGGAGACGCCGCTCTGCGAGGATCCGACGGTGAATCACACGCCGGCAACGGCTGCTCCTCCGCAAAGGGCTCGGCTGCTTCCCTCCCGCGGCGGATCCGATGGAGCAAGCTGGAGCCGTGCCCGTGCTGCCCCTTCGCAGGAGCAGAGGAGGCTGCAGCTGATCGCTGGCTGGGACGTGCGTCAGCCTAACAGCGCGATGCGGTTCTGCAGCTCCCTGCCTTCACCTGCACGAGGGTGAGCGCTGCTGGGTGCCGAGCACCCTAAGCAGGCAGGGCTGCAGTCAGCCCAAGTGTCTCCAATGTCTCGGTCTCACGCACTCCACATTATTACTTATTTGACTAAAATAGCTGCTGTCGCTGCAGCCTTTGGGCTGCTTCCATAGCCAAAGGGAAGTGGTGTATAAATCACACGCGCTGCCCGTGGGCTGCATTGGACGCTGCCGGGGTGGATGAGAAATAAAGACCAAATGGATCACTTCTGGCACGTGCTTCCAAAAATGATTCAATCCTATAGGCGAAGCCGTGCCCATTGATCCACACCAGCCATGCAACTCACAGGGAACTCACAAGCCATGCGAGGCGCCCACCTCTGGATGCACACACTGGCAGAGGGACCTTTCCCTATGGAGTAAGATGCCCCAGCCCTTCTCAGACAGACCACCAGAAGGCCACCACGTGGCAGCATACTGAAACAGGCAGCTTTCCAGCCCTCCATCCCCAAAACACAGTGTCCTGGTGGTCATCACCCTGCTCCTGCCCAGCTTTCCCCACCCCACGGTGCCAGCAGCCTCCTGCAGAAGGGCCGGCTCTCCTCTGGAGCCAGGCGCCTCGCTAATGAATTTCTGGCCAGACATGAAGAGTCCTCAGGAATGTTAATAGTTTGCTGGAGGATAAGCAAGAGATTTGGAGAGATTTACACCGACTTTCATGTGACAGCCCCACGAAAGTGGCTCAAACCCTTCCTTTCCTACGTGGGGGCGGAAGGAGGAGGCAGCAGCGGTGGCGAGTGATGGGGAGCACAAAATGCAGGGAGCAGTGCTCGGGGCACAGCGCATGGCTTGCATGATTTCTGGCAGGAAATGTCTTCTGAGGACAAAGAGAGCCCAGAGGAGGTGATGGTCTTACCTTCACGTATTCGCTGCCGGACTCCAGGCCATCGTGGTGGCTAGAAGGGGAAAAGAAAAACACATGAGCAAAGGGCAGCAAGTTGTGCTAAGGAGGTGGTGGCACACAGGGCCCCGTGCCCTCACTGCCTGCCTCGTGCCCACTCGGGACAGAGCTTAGCCTTCATAATGCGATCAGGAAAGAATGGGCCTTTTTATGGGATCACTCCCCAAATCAGCTTGGGGCCGTATGAGCAGGGCCTGGCAGGGGTCAGGGTGCTGGGGGCTGTACTGGGCCAGAACCACTGAGTGCTGTTGGGATGCATCACCTGGGCAGGCATTGCTGATTGCTGCTCTACAGCTCTGTGCAGCTCCACAGAAATCAGTCACTGAAGGATGGGTGATGCTGTGGCTCAGACTGAAACTCCCACTCTCCTTGGTGGCACGTTCACTCTTAGCCCTACTGACAGCAAACCCAATGACAGACAACGAGCCCAGTGCCTGACACACAGCTACTCTGGCCACTTCTGTGCCATTATTTCACGGGGGAAACTGAAGGCTTTTCCCTTTCCTGAGGATTTAGTGGTGCTGTGACTGTCTTTTGTGCACCTGTGTGTGTCTGTGAATGAGCCCAATGGAAACAGGAGGAAGTCTGAGGGTGGAAAGGTTATAACAACGGAGCTGGGAAGGGAGGCCCTGGGGATGCCCGAGGTGGCGGCCACCAGGCATTGACCCACTGGTGGCACTGCAGTGGGACAACATGAGCCCTATGAGAGCTGTGGGTGCTCCCACCCTGCGTTCTTCTCTTCCCCCTTTCTCTTGCCCACCCTGCTGCAGCGGCATGGGAGAGGAAAAGTGGAGCTGGAAACTGGGGGTGAAAAAGTGAGAAGAGCATTCGGAAGGGGGCACAGCTGCCTGGGGCAGCTGCGGGCTGCCTGCCCACCCCAGCGCTGCCTCTGCAGCCTGTTTGCCTTTCACACGGCCGCAGAGAGCGCCTGGTGCTGCGAGAGTCGTGAGAAAAACCGGCGGGAGGACGGGGGCCTCCGGGCAGGAAATCAGGAGCATGAGAGCAGCTGGGAGACGCTGTGAGGAGGGGGGGCTGCTGCTGGGGAACGGCAGCAGCTGCGGCTGGGGGGAGCGGGGGCTGCAGCCCCCCCGGTCTGCGCATTCCTGGAGGAAACGGCATTTTTTGGGGTAGCGAGAGCCTGGGAGAAATTCCAGGGCTGCCTTTGGAGTGCGGTGTGGTGGCCGAGCTGCTAAGACTCGGAGCTCCTGCTTGGGGTTTCTGCTGCTTTGGGGTCCAGAACAGCATCGTGATCACCTGCAAATGTGTCAGTCAGCTCTGGGCTGGAGAACGTCACGGTGAGGTTCCAGCCCCAGACTAGAGCCTAGGCTCTGCTTGTCTTTGAATAGCAGGACTGTGCCCCAAGAGAGCTACTGTGCCTCAGTTTCCCCTCTGCATCCATAGGGCAGAGCTGCCTCCTTTGAGCTCTGGGCTGGCCGTGCTGTGCAGGGTTTGCCAGTAACGGCAGCGCCCTACCCGTGCCCTGCGGGAAGTGGGATTTCCTGTGCCTGGAGGGAAGCTGAGTCACATCTGCCCAGTGACCTGCCTGTGGGTCACCTCCTGTTGGTCACTGTGTCCCTGCTGTGTCCCTGCTGGCGTCACTGCTACTCCTGCCTGGCCACCGCCCAGCTCTGAGCATCCCCAGGGCTGGGCACTGCTCTGGCTCAGTGGAGTGCAATTCCAAAGAGGCCTGATCCCGCAGGGAGTACCCCTGCGAAAGCACTCATATGTGTGGGCAACCTCGGCCCACCTTGCCTCAGGAGCCTGAAACTCAACCAGGAGACTTGGAGATGCTCCAGGGGTGGATAATGTGCCCAAGGGCCATGTTTGTCCCCTCCATGGTCCCTCTGTATGGGTACTGCCTGTTCTGGGCAGCCACCCCTGGCCCCCCCTACAATGTCCTGGCAGGGAGGGACTGTCCTGTCCCCAAGAAAGTGCCTGCACAGGAGGAAGGGCTGGGGAACAGCACTGTCCCAGCCCTGCTTCCGCCCACCCGCTCCATGACACAGCCTGGCCATGGGGATGGCTCCGGCACACAGCCGCTCCCTGAGCCTGGAGCAGAGCACAAAGACCCCCAGTGCCAAGCCCTGCTCCAGTCACTCTTGTGCCTCAGTTTCCCCAGCAAATAACATGCCCAAGCTCATCAAGAGAGCAGCCCTGGATAACGTAAAAAGGCAGTTGGTGCTCAATTTTTGGAGAGCCAAGTCCACACGCTGGCAGTCCCCAGAGCTAAGGCACCTGGGTGGCTGACAGATGTTCCCATGCTGCTTGCTTTCCACTCATGCCAGCCTAGGAGCTAATTCATTTTTGGGAAGGAGGTACCCTCCACGGGTGCTCCAGAGTCCCAAGCCCCCAGACTCTGAACCCAGGGACACCCACAGCCCCAAGCTGCTCTATCCCAGCACTGGGTCACAGCCAAATGTGGTTTTGGCAGCCGCAGGCGATGCTCTCGCTCTTTCCATCAGCAAATGCCAGGCCTTCGGTGGCTCCTCCAGCATTTGCATCGAGGCTTTGTGCACCCCAAGCAAAGTCTCTTCCCATCCCTTCCTCTCCCTCCCCATCCCCTGCGTCACGCTGGGGTGTCAGACCCTTACCTGCCCTGTCCCAAGGTGGGAAACCTCCTGCCCACCGCTGTCATCGGCTCAGCCAGCGCCTCAGCTCCGGGACGGGTAGAGAAGCTCTGCGGGCGCTCCCGTGCCTGGCTCTGAGCCGGGACGTGGGGCGCGGGCGGTGGCGGACCCTCCTCCTTCCCGTCCCAGCCCTCCTCCGGCCCTCCCTTCGCGGCCGGCAGGAATGTGAGGCCGGTTCCCACCGCCGGCACGAATTCCTTTTCCTTGCCCCGATCCTGGCGCCGTGCAAAACCCCCCAGATGTCAGAGTGAGCCTCATTGGTGATGAGTTAGAGGGGATTTGGGGCTGAAATGGGGGGTTAAGGGGATAAGAACAGGGCTGGTATGATGGGACCTTGTTACTGGGGGAAATCTGGCATCTCTCACCAGTGCCCTTCAGTTCCATGCATGTTTGGGCTGGGATGATTTTGATCCCTGTGCCCAGCTGATGGATGGGGCTAAAATTAATCTTGTTGGTTTTGAACTCCAAAGCCTCTAAACAAGCCAACCCTTGTCTGTGAAGGTTGAGGTCCCCAAAACCTGGGGACGGGTTTCACTGGCAGGTGGGGGGGGGGTGGGACTGGAGACAGGGTGGCTGGGTTTTGGGATTGCCTCTGTGCCTTGACAGAAGAGGACAGAAGGAATGGAAGTGGGAAGTGAAGGATGACGGGGATGGGTCAGTGCAGGTTGCAGTTCTCTGCAGTGAGCCCCAGTGCTGGGACAGAGCTGCTGGCAGGACAAAGGGACACTCATGCTGAGCAGGGCCAAGTGGTGTTTCCACCCCATCCGGAAATGGGAGGGAGCAGAAATCCCACAGGAAACTCTGCTCTCATAGAGAGGGGCCACAGTGTGCTAGGGTCATGCTGTCCTGGTGGCCAGGTGCATCCCGTGGGGACCCTGCTGTGTCCCAGCCCCTTGTCCTGCCCAGGCAGCGTGAAGCGGGCAGAGTAAAGCCAACAGATCCATACCTGTCCGGGGAGCTCTGGCTGGGGTGTTCTTGCCCCTTTTCCTGGAAATCCCCATCTATGGTCTCTGCTTCTGGTGCTGCACTGGGGCTAGGAGCCAGGCTGGGGCTCGGTGCCTCCATCCCAGGGCAGGGGCTGCTGCCTGGGGTCTCTTGGTCCGTGCTGGCCTTTTCTGCCCCTGGGGAACGTGAGGGCAGAGTCTTCTCCTTCTCCTGCTCTGCTTTTCCAGAGACTGAGGACGGATCTTTTCCAAGGTTTAGTGTGCCAGGCATCTTCACGGTCTTGGGGACAGGCAGTGGAGCTGTGCTGGGTATGTTGTCCCTGGAGGTCCCTTTCTCTCGGCAGCTCTGGGTACCCCTGGCTTTGCCGAGGCTCTTCCCTGCCTTGCCCAAGCTGAGCCTGGGCATGGTGCCCATGTGGCTGTACATGTCTGATGAGCGGGCATAGGGGCCAGGGCTCTTGGGCATGGTGTTGAGATCATCCTGGGTGCTGCCGAAGGACTCTTCCAGGAAGCCCTGAGGAGGAGGCAGACCCATGCCCAGGCTCTTAGGAGAGCTGGGGACCACTGACACACGCCGTAGAGTGAAGGAACGGGGAATATTGCTCAGGCTTTCAAAGCCTTTGAACTTGAAAAACTCTGACAAGGAGAAAGGAGAGAAGAAGGGGATCAGAGCTGGGCACAGGCACCACACCACTGTACAGTCTGGTGCCAGCCCAGCTGCACCATGCATTGCTGGTCCCACTCAGTGTGATGTCCCCATGGGCTGGGGCATTTGCAGTGCTGCTCAGAGTGTCTGTGCCAGATCCAGGACAAACATCCTGTGCTGCCCTGGGTAAGACAGTGGTCGTGTTTCACTGCTGCAGCTGTAGTGATGGAGGAGAAAACACTTGGCCTCAGTGAGCAGGAGATGGAGAAGGCCAGAAATTACTTCAAATCTCTTCCTCCTGCTCTTGCCCCCTGCTCTCCTAGAGACAATACAGGCAGGGCCCTTTCCAGGATGAGAACTGGGACACATTGCATTTCCCCATGGTGCTGGGGTGCTGTGGTTGTGTGTTATCAGGCACAGAGCAGGAACTGGCCATCAGCTGGGCCCCATGGTGTTCGTGCAGCAGTGCCGGCTGTGGGCAGTCTCCTGCCTCCCCACTTCCTCGGCTCAGCCCCTCACAACCTCCTTGCAGCTCCCTGTAGCCACCTGCAAGTGCTGAGCTCGCAGCGTTCGCTGCAGGAGTATTTATAACCCTGACGGGAAGCTCTGTATTTCACACCTCGGTGCTGTGTGCTGCTGTGGTACATCCCCAGTGACAGCACATGGGGCAAACTGGGCTACAGCCACTGCGCTGCACAGCAGCACTGCACAGCTGGAGACCTGGTGCTCTGGGTGCCTCGGGGGTTTTGCAACGCTTACACAGCAGGGCTCTGTGCAAAGCCTCTTCCCCTCCAGGTTTGCAGGGACAGGAAGCAGAGTGCTGCAGCAGTACCGTGCTAGGAGCCTGGGTGCTGGGGTCCCACGTCCTACAAACTCTGCAGGGTGCCCCTGCTGCCAAATGGGGCAAAGGGGCTCCAGAAATCCAGAAACACTCTTGCATAGCCAAAAACTCATGACCTGGACTCTGTTAATGACAAAACTGCTTTAGGTTAAATGTCCCCTCAGTATCCGAGCATCCTCTGCATCTGGGACTGCTGCAGGGTGGGAAAGCTGGGGGCCTTCCCCATTTTCCCCGCATTCCACCACAATGGAAAATCCCAGCTTGGCTGGGGCCGTGGGAGATGGGTTTTGCTCAGCTCCTCACACAGCTCCCGTGGGAGCGCAGGGGTCGGCCTCCCGCCGGCGCCGGCATCAGCACATGGAGGCAGAGGAATGCAGGGAGCAGCAGTGAAGGCAAGGTCCTGCTCAGCGCAGGGCTGGCGGCGTGCAGCCCGTTGGAGCCGCCTCCGAGGACTTTGGGGAAAACCCAAGGTCTGTGAGAAAGAGCGCAGCTCCCTCCTGGTGGGCACCAGTACTTCCTCTGTGCTCAGCTCCCACTGCTTCGGTACCGAGCGCGGCTCCATCGGTGCGGATTTACCCCCCAGCATCCACCCCATCCCTGTGCTGCAGGAACACACAGAGGGCTCCTGGACAACCCCAGCTCCAGCTTGCAGCCCCAGCCATGCAGTAGGGTAAACACTCCCTGAAAGCTGTGATTTGGGGGATGAGAGCAGTGGTTCACCCCTGTCACATGCTGGCACCCAGTGCAAGCAGGCTGCTTCCAGTCCAATCTCAGCACCAGAGCCATCAGCACCAGGGCTTGCTCCAGACGTGGGGATGGAAGCCCCCAGAGCCTTCAGCAACTTTCCTAACAAAACTGAAGACTTCTTGCTTATGAGAGGTGACCACGCTCACACTCGCACATCCCCTTCCCACCCAGGCAGCCCAGGTGAGCACCCAGCACCCACCCTCTCCATCCCGATACGACTTACTGAATTTCTTGAAGCCCGCTCGTTTCTGGCCCTCAGCCATAGCCGTGCCGGGTGGACGCTGCAGGGACCGGGAGGGACAAGTTTATAAACTTGAAGCCTGTCCCTGCCTGCTCCTCCCTTCCTGTCCCCCCTCCGCCTCTCGCTTTGCTCTCTCAATCACTCAGCGCTTCCTCCTCGCTGCTGCCATCTGCTCGCGTGGCAGCCGTGTCCCCTGTGCTCCCGTCCCCTCTTGTCCCTGCAGTCCCCTCCTGGCTGCTCAGGAGCCATCAATGGGACTGTGCTTTAGGGCTGCCCCAGGATCGCTGGGTGCCGGCCGTAGAGCAAGATGGCAGCTCCATGGATGGAGGTCCCACATGCACATATGGGGCTCAGCCCCATGGAGGAGCCCAGGACCCCGCTGCACCGTGTGCTGGGGGAGCTGCGTTGCCTGTGGGAACGTTTCTACGGGGGATGCGGTGGCCCAGACCTGGCAGGCAGTCACAGGGCCTTGTCCCCAGCAGCCACCTCCGTGTCCCTGCATGGCCGTGGCACTTCCTATGTGCTCCCCGTTTTTGGAAGCCAGCAGCCCCAGATGAGCCATTCTGCACGCAAACGGAGCGGGCAGGGGGATGTGGCTGTCTGCATTTGTTGTGGTGTGTGTTGCACTGGGACAGAGGCTGGGGGTCCCGTCCTGCCCATCGCTGAGCACACCAGCGGTGACACTCTGCTCCGGGGGCTGTGCTCTGAGGTGACTCACGGCGAGTGGACGCGGGCAGCGGCCCTAAGCGCGAAAGGTTTATCCGGGGTGACAACATGGCGGCCGACGGCGGCCTACAAATCCCAGCAGGCAGCGCGGCGGCGCGCCGGAAGTAGCGTAGCGGGAGGGCGGAAGTGAGGGCGGCGGCCGGCATGGCCAAGCAGTACGACATGGTGGAGTGCCCGTTCTGCGATGAGGTCTCCAAGTACGAGAAGCTCGCCAAAATCGGGCAGGGGACCTTCGGGTGAGCGCTCCGGCCCTCGGGTCCGCTCCCGGCGGGGCCTGGCTCCTCTCGGGCCCGTTCCCTGCTGCTCCTCCCCGTCGTGGGGCCCAGGCCGCGGTCCGACCCGGGGCCTTTGTGCTGGGGGCGGCCGGGCTGGGGGCTGCGGCCTCGTCCGCCTCCTCACGGGGCCGCCCGTGCGGTCCTTTCCCTGCTCACGGGTCTCTTCCCGTTCTTACAGGGAAGTGTTCAAAGCCAAGCACCGGCAGACGGGCAAAAAGGTGGCGCTGAAGAAGGTGTTGATGGAAAATGAGAAGGAGGGGGTAAGTGTGGGCGTGCGGCCGTGCTGGGCTTGGGAAGGGCTGGGTTGGAGGGCGCGAGGAGGAGTGGTGGGCTTTGGAATGGCGGATTGGAGGGTGCTCCGTGGAACGTCAGCGTGTGTTCTTTAACAGTATTTACCGCTGTAACGTGCCAGGTCTTGAGTACACAGCGTGGGGGGTGGGGCGGTTGTGCTGTGGGTCAGCTGGGGCCGTGCTGTGCCCTCAGTCAGGGGAGGGGAGGGCGGCTGTCCGTGTCACCAAACACCTCCACCTTGTGGCAGAATCCCTCTCCTAAAGGTGGTCTGATGGCCAGTGAATTTTGTTGGTGTCCCTATAATATTTTGAAGTTTCAGTTGCTTAAATAAGTTGTTGCAGTGCTACTTGAGCAGGTCCCCTGCTGTGCTGCAGCAGTCCAATCTCTCCTGTTCTCTAGGCAGATGTGAGCTGCGCTCCTAACCCATGTCTTCTGCTTCTCCTTTCCAGTTCCCCATCACAGCTCTGCGAGAGATTAAAATCCTCCAGCTGCTCAAGCATGAGAATGTGGTGAACCTCATAGAAATCTGTAGGACCAAAGGTAGCTGGCGGGGTCTCCTTTGTGCTGGCTGTTTGCTGAGGGGGTGTCTGTTTTCAGTCCTTGTTCATGGCTGAGCAGGCTGCTGTGTTGCAGTGGGGATGGATCTTCCAGCTGAGCACAGGCTCAGGTCTTTAATCTGGGGTGACCACACACTCATCTGTGAAAACTCATTCTGAGTGAATGCTACTGTGCTGCAGCTTGGCTGGAAAAAGCTGTTGTTAGTGCTGCTGGAGTGTGCCTGTGCTGTCGCAGTGAACGCTGTCTGTGTGCTGTCTGAATGGCTTTAAATAAACCTGCAGCGGGAGAGAATTTGAAGCAGAGGATTTTCTGCCTGGTGGTGGTTTTACAGCTTTATGGTGCTGATGCCATTGGGAGCAGGAGCCGTGCTTCTGCATGTGCTTACGCAGCTCGAGGAGCTTTGTGCTGGTGACAGCTCCAGCTGGAGACATGCTCAGCCTCTTGTTCTGTGCGTGGCAGAACCCCCCAGGCTTTGAGGGCTGGATTAGAAGTGCTGCAGCTTCACAGTGAATGATTCAGTTGCTCTGTGCTGAGCTGCTGTTCCATCGCGTCGCTGCAGGCAGTCCCTGGGGAAGGCAGCATGTCTGCTGTGTGACTGGTGTGCTTAATGCACCTGGCCTGGCTCTGTTTCCAGGGGAATCATTTTAAAACATTTCCTCATTTTTATGTATCCTTCTCTTGTATAGATTTGTACTGCAAAAGCAGTTTTGAAAGTGACAGATGATATTAAAGCCTGCTGTGCTGTAGTCAGTCTTTTTGGTTAAATAAAATTGATAGTGGCACCTTTCTGCGGCTGATGTTTTCTGTGCTGAACTGGTAGAAACCTCAGGCCTAGGTCTGGGAACCTGGTGTTGCTCCATAGAATGTAGGTTACTGCCAGTTTTTGGAACCAGTAGGTATGAGGAAAAACAGCACCAAGAAGTTAATTTTTAATTCTTGGTGTGATTAAACCAGTTGTGACGACTGCATGTTTCTGGCATGCCTAAGGTAAATATTTCTGTAGATGTGTCAAATCATTTGGGTTTTGCTTAAATTCCGGTTTTCATCCAAATCTACTTTGACCTCAGTTTCAAGTGAAAAACAGAAACGTTTCATTTACTGTTCTCAGACTTTAAGCTTTTCTCTTTTTATGTTGAAGAGGTGTTGTAAGGACTGCACCACTGTCAGGGACTGTGTGTGCAATCTAGAAAGCATCTTCCAGGCATGCAGGGGGGAGCTGCTGCATTTACTGTGCAGGCTGAGCTTAGCCCTCATTTTCTGGTTGTTGTTGCTGATCAGCAGGTTTTGCTGTGCACGGCTGATGAAAATCAGCCTTTCATTTTGGTGTGTTGCACATGTGCTCTATGAAGATTGAAATGGATTGCTTCATTTGAGGTTTCCTGTTATTGACCATAAATTGCAATTGAAATTGGGGTTTTAAATCATATCGATCTGCGTCAGTCTGTTTTCATAGATACCGTTTGAGGTTGCAGTAAACTTCACTTTCTAATGTTACTTTAGAATAACTGTATTCCTGTGAGTCTGTCTTTGCCTGTGCCTCCTTTAATGCTGATGCGGTGATTGTGCTTGGCTAGCAGCTGTGTGTGTGCACCCATGGGCTGCAGTTTGTAGGCATGAAATCCCAGAGCCATTATGCACGCAGCACAACACACAAATGAAGCTTTCAAAGACTTTTTTGCTCTTTCCTTGCCTTTCTCATGGTATTTCCTACCACTCTGATCCTCATCCCCTGTTCTTCAGTTGCTTGTTTTGCTGTTTTAATACCTCTTTTTGAAGGATCTTGAGGCGTCCGGGGTCCCTGTTTTGATGTTTCTCTGCCGTGAGGTTTCACCTAGTGAGTGAGGATGGATGGAGGTCAGGAGGAGCTCTGATGGGACTGAAAATCCCTCGCTGACTGTCCCTCCTTGCCTCTCCTGTAGCCTCTCCGTACAACCGCTGCAAGGGAAGTATCTACCTGGTGTTTGACTTCTGTGAGCACGACCTGGCTGGCCTTCTCAGCAACACCCACGTCAAGTTCACGCTCTCAGAGATCAAGAAAGTTATGCAGATGCTATTGAATGGACTTTATTACATCCACAGGAACAAGGTAATGGGCCACATCTGTGCTGTGGTCTGAGGTGTTGTAGTACAGATTGGAGGGAAGTTCTACTTTGTCCTTCATCTCCCAAGTCTGAGCGCCCTGCTGACACCTGGGTGCCCAAGGAGGTGATAACTCAGTGGCTTAACTTTTCGATATCTGTCCTTGTACAGATCTTGCATCGAGACATGAAAGCTGCAAACGTTCTGATCACACGGGACGGAGTCCTGAAGCTCGCAGACTTTGGGCTGGCTCGAGCTTTCAGCCTGGCTAAGAACAGCCAGCCAAACCGCTATACCAACCGTGTGGTGACTCTGTGGTATCGGCCGCCAGAGCTGCTGCTAGGTAAGAGGTGATGGGTGCTGCTGGCTTCTCCTCCCTTCACATCCCAGGTGACTTACAGAGCACCTCTGTTTAGGGGAGCGGGACTACGGGCCCCCCATTGACCTCTGGGGTGGAGGCTGCATCATGGCAGAGATGTGGACCCGCAGCCCCATCATGCAGGGGAACACGGAGCAGCATCAGCTCACCCTCATTAGCCAGCTCTGCGGATCCATCACGCCAGAGGTGAGGGTGAGAGTGTGGGCAGGCTGCGGGATCTGCAACGCAGCAGTGAGGGCAGGGACTGGCACAGGGCACTTCTGGTCCTCTTCCATCTCCTATGTGTGGGCTGTTGTGTGTTCCCAGCACTGGAGTGTGCCTGCTGCTGGCAGGGAGGCTGGGGAGGCTGCTGGGAGCTGAGTGTCCGGCTGAACACTGAGCATCCATGCTGCTGTGTGTAAACTCCAGCTCTTCCATGACTCACGCCACCTCCTTACACATAAGAGGATGACTTTGGCCTTTTCTGGGATGACTGAGCAGTGTACTTGTTTTTGAGCACTGAGAGGATGCTGGTTGCCCAGGGAGTGAAAGAACAGAACAATATATGTAGGAATCTGTTCTGTGTTCATCTGAGACACAGCCCCCAAACATCCTCTGTCTTTCTGGTTTTTGTTTGTTTGTTTCAAGCGCTTTGCCCTCTTCACCTTGGAAAGCCTCTTTAGTTCTGGCTTGTGATTTGTGGTTTCAGCTCAACTCTGGTGTGAGCTCTCAGCTCTTTCTCAGCTTCTTATTTCTGGGAAGTCTGCCCTGCCCTCTGGTGGGGGATTGAGCCGGGAGAGATCTTGGCCAGGGCTGTAATTACGCAGGGTGAGACGGGCAGATGGTTTTGCACACAGTGTGGAGGCTAATGTCTCTGTTACTTACACCAAAGGTGCTTCCTTTTGTGCCCAAGCACTTGCTGCTCTTATTTCTCCCAGACTGATATAAGAGCAGGTGATTGCAGCAGGCTGTTGTTTCTTAGAATAAAAGGTGCTGTGTACATCCAGGTTATTTAGCAAAGAGTTTTGCCTTTGGCCTTTCTGGATGTTGGAGTTGACCCAAGCCAACTAGTATTCTCTAGTAGATTTTTTGTGTGTTTGTGTCTATGGGGGGGAATCAGAAATCCTGGAGTATCTTCAGGAGTGCCATGCCATGTGCTGTTCCCACAGCAGGAGGATTCTGTCCTGACTTGTCTGCGTGTCTTTAGGCCTTAGTGCACTCTTTATTGCCTTCTTCACGCTGTGGGAACGAGGTTTGCTGACTGGGAGGTTATAAAATGGTATTGTTTGCTCACAGACCTCACACTGGTTTGCCTGAGGGTGTTAGGGAGCGCTCAAGCCATTGCTGGTGCTATCTTCTCCCAACCTCTCCTTCCTGACCCTTCCAGGTCTGGCCGAATGTGGATAAGTATGAGCTGTACCAGAAGCTGGAGCTCCCGAAGGGCCAGAAGCGCAAGGTGAAGGATCGCCTGAAGGCCTACGTCAAGGACCCCTATGCACTCGACCTCATCGACAAGCTGCTGGTGCTGGACCCGGCCCAACGCATCGACAGCGATGATGCGCTGAACCACGACTTCTTCTGGTCAGACCCCATGCCCTCGGACCTCAAAAACATGCTGTCCACCCACAACCAGTCCATGTTCGAGTACCTGGCCCCACCACGCAGGAGGGGTGGGCACATGCCCCAGCAGCCAGCAAACCAGGGCAGGAACCCTGCGGCTACCAACCAGACTGAGTTTGACAGGGTGTTTTGAGCAGGGTCCTGGCTGGGCTGCTCTGCGGGATATGTTGAGCAGGGGCATCTCAGCAGGGTCTGTCTCTCCGATCAGGGACTTCCTTCAAGGCCAAGTGCCTGGTGGCTTTACCTGAGTTCTGCCCTCTCCCTGTGCAGCAGCTCTGCCACCAAGGAGCTGCAGCAGGCAGCTGTGTGGTTGTGTGTGTGTGTGAGTGGGGAAGTGATGCCTATGAGCCCGCAGCTGTTTTCCCTGTGGCTTTGGCACAGCCCGTGTCCCCACAGAGCAGTCCATATTGATTATGTTAATCTTGTGAATCGATTGCTATGGATCTGATGATGGAGAAGCTGGCTCTGTCAGCGCTGGGGCTTGCTGCGGGGAGCCCTGCTGGGAGCTGTCTGCAGCTCTCATTTGGTGTTAGCTCCTGTATTGCATGTCCTCTGAGTGCTCAAGTGTTGGTGTAGGATGCTGCAGATGCTTCTGAGTAATGCGGGGAAAGCAGAGTGGCTCCAGGCTTAATGACCAACTCTTGCTCCAGCCTTTAAGGGGACTTACTGGGCAGGGCATGCTGATGGAACTGATTGCTCCATACAGCCAGGATTTACAGTGGGAATTAATCTGTCGCAGCACTCTGTGTTTGTGCTTTCTTGGCTCTGGACTGCAATTAAGTTCTTTGCGGGACACACCCAGACAGCTGCGTGCTTTCTCCCCTTTGTGCTAATGATGGAGCTGGAGTTGCTGTACTCAGGCTGTGCTCTGGGCTTTGCTTGAAAGCAGCCCCCTGTCCTTGCAGTGCTTCACAGCATGGTTGTGCTGGAGCTGCAACGGCCGCTCTGCTTACAAACACTCCTGTGTGCACTCCTCTGTCCTGGAGCCATTTGTGTACAGTCTGCAGCAGGACTGCCTTCCCCAGGGACCAGGTGCACACCGGGCACTGCCGGAGCGCTGGCACAGACTGGTGCAGAGCAAGAGCTTCCCACCTTGTCTTCCATAACTGACCTCCAGCTGGAGCTGGCTGCCCTATCCCGAGCCACACGAATCCCCAGACTTTCCAATGAGCAACGTGTACAAAATGCAGGGGGTTATAACCTTTGCCGTTTGATAAGTTGTCCGTTAACCAGGCTCATGGCAAAGCCCTGGAGGCAGAGCAGCTCCGGGCGCACGGCAGCGGGCATTGGACTGGTGTGAGAGCAGTGGGTGAGGATGATAAAGGACACCTACAAGGTAAATCTGACACGGTGGAGGGCTCTGGAATAGCGTCTGGGTACGGAGGGGACTTGATGTGTCTTTTTTTTGTTTGTTTGTTTGGGCAAATGAAGTTGGTTGCAAACAATAAGCCAGATTGCTCCGTCAGTTGAGAATAAACACGGTCCTGTTGCGAAGGGCCGCTTCCTTTCCCGTGCGCGTGGACGTGCGGCCGCAGCCGGCTGCGGGGAGGGACGTGGCGGAGGGGGACGCGTGGCTCCGCT
>JAOWBP010004368.1:4686323-4721489 GCA_028571105.1 Tragopan temminckii | reverse complement strand
GAAAATGGCCAAATTCTGGGAGCCCTGCAGCCCTTAGCCAATATTTCTGAGCAAAAAATACATTTAGAACAACAAAAAGACCACAACAAATCCAGAGGATCAGTGTGAAGTACCAAAAAAACAAACTTTATTTTCCCCCAAACCATAACAACATTTGACATTATATCGATTTCCTCATATATTTGTTATTTCTCTACGTTAGGAACCAGATACAGAAAATACAAACACGATCTGTTGAATCAAAGACGGCACAGCATTCCGTTAGAAAATGAAACAAAAAAAAAAAACTAGAGGAGCGAGATAGAAATGGTGAAAAATAGTCCTTCCCAGCCCCAACTTCCCAAGAATCATCATCAAAATAGAGCAGTGGAAGTAGCTTCTCTTTCTAAACGCACTTCTGCTTTAAGAAAAAAGTTAGAGATTTATCTTTAGATTCCAAAGTAAAAAAATGTTAAACTATCTCTTCAAGCAATTTTGGAAGTTTGCATAGAGCCGTTCCCTTTCCAAAAATATCAGCCATCTCTCTATAGAATCTGATATAAATCAAGTGCCTCATCCGAACACCGCCAAGCTCAACTGACTCTCATGAAAATAAAACAGGATCTCCCCTTCCCCTCCCTCCCCCCACAAAAATACGGGCTCTACCATTAATCCTTACGGTTGAGGCAAGTGAAAAGGCTCAGCCACACCTCGAGCTCAAAGCTTCACCCACCCACGTTCCTTTCATCTCCCAGGTTTTCAGCGTGGTGGTGCGGTGGGCTGATGGATGACGCAGCGATCGGGAGGGAAAGGGGGAGATCTGCACGCACCCCCCAACAGCCAGAAAGTGGTTTTTCAGTACAAACACTTGCGACCAGGCAGTGTTTGCTGTAACCTGGCCCTGGAGACCAGCCTTGTCCACAGGGCTAAGTCACCAGGGCATTTACTCAGGAGGGGTGCGGGCAGGGCTGGGGGGGAGTTTGCAGCCCCCGGGTAAGGCAGCGAGCAGGGGAGTGAGGGGAGGGCAGGACGGCCCCTCTCCAGGAGGGGTTTCTTTCACCGAGGTGCTTTAGCGTACCTGGAGTGAGGTTTTCCCAGAGGTTCACAACGGCGTGTGCAGAGTCCAGCTGCACAGCCACCAGTTTTAAAAAGAAAATAGCAACAACAAAATAAATTAAAAAAAAAAGTCAACCCCTCCGATCAAGATTCAAATGAAAAACGTTTCTTCGGGTCTCAGCCCAGTTCAGAACCCTCTAAAAACTGAAGCAAACATTAAAAAAGGGCTTTAACTTTCTGCAGGGGGCAAAGAGATGTGGCAATGGGGGGGAGAGGGGGGGAAAGCAGATCAAAACTTGCTGCCCATCACTTCACGGACAGCACGAATCCTCCCCTCCCTTCCCCCCCATTTAAAGTGCCAACCATTCCCCAAACAAACAAAAGAAACCCCAAAAAACAGAGGAGCAACATCCTTCTCCCCCTTTTTTTTCAATCACCATTTCCAAATGATACTCATTTCCTTCACCAATTCACAACCAAGCTTATCCCTTTGGACATGTACTCAGTTCAAACCGGTTTTTACAAGTTAGTAAAAAAAAAAAAAAAAAAGACACTACACCGAATTTTCCAAGCCTTTGCATGAGGCTTCCACCAGAGGTCCAGGAGCCAAGAGCAGAGCCCACATGCCTGGCCCTCAGCCTGGAGCACAGAGCCAGCTCTGCTCACTAGGGCCAGGGACGCAGGGTGTTTGTTGCCAATAAGGCCCTTTTCACTTGTCTAAGTCACCTCTGAATCCCCTGAGATGGAAAACAATGTGGGTAAGAAAGTCCTCTCTTGGCCCCCCAGGAATAAAATATCAATGAAACAATAATTCAATCAAAAAAAAAAAAAAAAAAAAAAAAAAGAAAAGAAAACACACCAGCCTGCTGGGTTTATAAAAAAAAATTATGAACGTCAAGACAAAAAACAAAAAAACAAAAAAACACAAACCCTAAAGGAAACTAGCCAGAGGTTTGGGTCTGGAAACTGATTCACTTCTTAAATGTTCAAAATCCAACGAAGAACAGATGGCAGCAATGCCAACAAGGAGAAAGTGCGTGCAAGATGCAGCTTCCCAAGAGACCAGCACCTGGTGTGTCTGCTGCTGGCCAGGGGCAGAGCAACAGCCTCAGGTGGGGTCTGGAGATAGAAGCAGACTGCTCCTTCCTCCTTTGCATGGCTCCATCCTGGGCATTCTAGCCCCAGTTGTGCTGTATTAGGCTCAATGACAAGGGCTGCCTTCTTGTTCAAAATGAGGGGTGGGAGAGCTAAAAAGCTACATACAGACCAGGACCTGTGCAGTCAATAACAATGTAGAACAAGAAAGAGATACCCCATGAGACACAGTTATCCAAAATGCAAGCAGTGATGTGCCAAGCTGCTGGAAGAGAAGCCAGAGACGCTTCCAGGTTTGCCACAATTACATGATGGAGCAGTTACAACTCTGCCAGCCTGGGAAGCTTTCTGTATGGCTCAGCTCTTTTTGCTTTGCTGGAAAGAGATCCCTCCTCTGTCCCACAGTGGACTTCACAGCGTGCCTAGCTGCTGGTGTCTCAGGGCAGCAGACTCTTGGCAATCGAAGCCCAGAAGAAAACGCTTGGTTCCCAATTGCTCTGACAGTAACTGTCATTGTTTTCCATGTGAATAGAAGCAAAGCAGAAGAACTGAGATGGGTTTGGCCTCTTTCCTGACTTATTTTTGCCTTTTTCAAGTTCTGGTTGTTGCTGTTGCAACTCTGGCAGTGCCCCAGACCCGATTTCCAGAAGGCGCCGTGTTGGGAGCAGCTGGACAGCCAGCTCCCACTGCTACCTGCAGGCTAGGCAAGAACACACAGTGCTGTTTGTATACTTCTGGTCTTGCACTGACCTGACCAGAGATTCAGGCGAGGCCCAGCTTTCTGGCAGAGCCCCAGGAAAGAAGAAAAGCAGTCAGCTCTCCCCTTCCTGCACACACGCAGAAGCCCTGGAACAGGGCACCTCTCACCCAGAGCAAGCAGGAAGCTCACCAGCCTGCAAGCAAGTGCCAAACCTACCAGTCTGAGATCACAGTTAAAACACCAGAAAGTGTGAAAGAGCTTTTGTTTCAGACAGAATCAAAAGATCCAATATCACTTCTCTACATTAAACCAAACCTAAGTGTTTTCTGTACCCCTTGTAACCATAATCCAAATTTAATTCCCTTTGAAGGGAAAGGGGTGAAAAAGACCCATATCTTACGCACGGTCATTCCAAATACAGAAAGAAGTCTCTTAAGGAGAGAATCTATCAAAACACAGTAAGCAGCCGTACAGCTCTGCCTCACAGCCTAGCACCCTCTCCATACAGCCATCCTTAGCTAGCAGGGCAAAAAATATCAAGGCCCTTTCATTCCTCATCTCCCATTCTGCCAAATTCCCTTTTCCAGTAGCTCATCTGCATGCATTCTGGCCACAGAGACCACTATTAATCCTTTTTTTTCTTTTTGTCCTTTTAAAAAGGCTTTACAATAACTAAGAATTTGAACAACAATGTGATCAGTTACAAATCTTTCCTCGCTGAATGAGACAAGTGTGTGCCTGTGAGAGTGTGCACGCACACGTGTGTCAGAGAAGGGCATGTTCTGACCATGCCAGGATCGTGCCTGTGCCATTACTCAAAGTGCACGGTTGCTGAGTGCTACTACAGTACACCGGCAAAAGAGGAAAGGATACCACACAGAAATAGCTTACAGGCCGCTAGTCTCCGTACAGGAAAGGCTGAAAGCACAGCCTGCTGACAGCCCACGGCTGGAGGCTGCATAGATCCTCATCTGCAATTCAGATGCTAGGAGAATCTATAAGTGAGAGCTGAAAGGGACTGACATCTCTGCTGCTCACATTGAGGAAAAGAGGCAGCTGAAGTGCCAAACAACTGTGGAAAAACCCGAAGAAGAGCAATTGAAAGATCAACCAGAAAAGCTTGAAACCCTGTCAGAAAAGTTGACTCTTCACGGAGTGGGTAAGAACAGCTGCTGTAGAGAGAACAGCAGAAAATATCCAATCTACCTTTGAAGGCAAAGGTAGCGGGTTTATCTTGCCCTACAAGCAGAGCTTCTCTCCAGCCCCAGAAAGAACCAGCTCAGGCATAGATTCCTACTGACAGGTCAAGAAAGGACAACCAGTACCAATTACCTTACTGGCCCAAGCCAAGAGAGGCAATTGTTAACCACCAAACCAAAGAGACCACTGCAGACAACCGCATCCCACTCTGGCCCAGGGGATGGTCATCAGATAATGAGAATCTTTTCACAGTCCAAGAAGGGCAATTCCCTTCCTAAGCCAAAAAGGAGGCGTTGTATTCCAAGATCCAACAGTGATTATTTGCTGAATCAGTCCAGCAAACATGGATTATTCCCCTGGAACAGCAGAGACAAGCCTCCTCCAGGTAAAATCTGGAACCTCTAAAGTGCTCCTGCTAATGCTAATAGATGAACACTGCCCTTCCATGCCCAGCAGTGGAAGGGTGCAATACAGTTAGTGGTATAACAAGCACTAGCATTTAACCATTTATCAACTCCCATCTGGATTGTGGTAATTTTCTGAAATGCACTTTTGGGAGATACTTCCTATGAGAAAAAGATTTTTGGGGTTTTAAGTGTAGGAAGGTGAAGTGTACACCACTGCATACCTTGTTCAATAAAACTGTTGCCTTGGAAGGTGATGCTCCCTTGCAGTCAATGGAAAAAAGCATCCTGCAAGTAACCATTTCACCGTGTCATCAACAAGCAGCTCTTGGTTTGGTTAGAATGGTTCCCCCCCAAGTGGTTTGAAGAGTTCACAGTGGCATAACCCAATGTTTTGGGGAGACAAGCTGAGAAATCCCCCGTTGCAAATGGATGGGTGTAGCAAGGGATGCAGAAGAGCAACATGCTCCAGGACTAAGGATAAGTCCAGCAGACACTTTGCGTCTGTTTGCAAACAGGGGAGGGCAGGCACTGGAAAAATTGGGAAGTGAAGGAGGATACTGCCAACACAGGGAAAGTGCATGATCTGGAGTGGTCTCGGAGTAGTTCTGCAGTGCAAACATATGGGTAGGGGCACGGAGAAATCCCTTCTGGAATGCTGCATGAAGAGAGGTAAAGGTTGGCATCCATGTGGCAGCAGATTGGGTAGGGGGCCTGTTTCCAGCAGCTCTACCCTGTTCTTCACATTTAGTGGGTTTCAATCACCACTGGCTCGTAAACTCCAGATGAGACCCTGAGGACGCAGAGAAGATGATGAGAAAGCCAGGTTATTTTCCCATTACTTAATGCAAACAAGTTTGTATTCAGAGCTTTCCTCTCATGAACACTGCTCTCTAACCTCACACAAACTACTGACAATAACTAGTCGATCTGGTGAGAGGTCCACCCGCGTAACACAAAACAGACAGCTACATGCAAACTAACACTAGAGCTTGAAAGAGTTGGGTGAAACACAAATCCTTTTAGAGGACAGAGGGAAAGGGCTTGGGTGGAGTATACTGTGCAAAGAACAAGCATTCCTGACTGCTCCCAATTTTGTCACCAACTTGACATATCTTTGTATTTGCCATTATTGTTTTCTGTACTACAAAAAATGCTACAAAACTTTAAAAAAAACCAACACAACTAGTCAATACGCTATTGTGGCAAGACAAAGTTTTATTCTCCAGAAGTCTTTATTGAGAGCACAAGCCCACAGCACAGATGGAGGGGTAGGGAAAAGGGAGTTGCAGTTCTGCTGCAGTCCAGCAGGAGGCAAAACTGCCTGCGAGTGCAGGACCAAACAGGAACGAACCTTTACCATTGTATCCTTTTACTCCTCACTTATTTCCGTTCTTGGATCTAAAAACTAGGATCAAATTCTCTCTCCAATTTTCCACTGAGAACTGCATTCACACTCCAGTGCAGCTGTAGACTGTCACCAGAGAGATCCCAGGGGTACGAATGTGGGAATAAAGCCACCATGTAGCACATGATGTTTAGAAATCTGTTGCAAAGGTGAAAGTTTTCTGCATACCCAGAGCTAACTAATTTCTCTGGAGTCTGACTGTCTGCAGTCCTTTCAGGAAACCTACCTGTTTCCCAGCTGAATACCACTCAGTGTAGTTGTTCCATCTCTGCTCACAAACAACCGAAGGTTACTGTCTGCAGATAGAAAGAGAAGTAGGACATCAAAGTACAGAACTACTGATGGTTGCCAGGTTCTCCTCTCCCAGCTGCATTACAGAATGTTCAGCATTGGAACAAGTGCGTTTCTGTGAATCCATATGCACACTATCTGGTGTTCCCATAGCAATAGGACCCCTAAGAGTTCCTCCTGCTTTAAAAGGGAGCCTCACATACAAATCAAGCACAATATCAAGCTAAGAAAAAAACAGCAATTTTTCCCCCTCTCACCATTATGTTTAAGTTACTGTTTTACCTTTGCTGTGGTCTGTAGAAGAACAGTGGCAAGCACTGTTTGCAAATTGATGCACAGCTCTCAAATCCACAGTTTACTACCATAGAAACACCTAGCAACCACTCAAAGAAAATTTCTGCCAAAGGGGGAGTCTGTGGCAGACCAAATCTGGCTATGTACAAGGTTGGCAGCTTTGCTAAGGAAACTGCCAAGACTTCCCCTCTTGAGACTCATGCTCTCACCTTCAGTATTGCTGACATCTGTGAAGTCCTGACTCTGCATTATCTTCTCCACTATATCATCTGCATCGATCCTGGTGTCATCCACTCGTGTTGGGTGACTTTCCACTGAATCCTTTTTCCTCCTGGGGAAAGAAAATCAAGGGAAAAATCAGCCTTTAATGGTGGACACTTAAATACTCTCAGTTCTTTTAGGAACAGTCCTCCTCCCAGGAGCTAATTCCACCCTAATGCTGCCTGAAGACCAGAGAGTAGATTCCATCTCAGCTTCCCAAAGATGGGGCTTTGCACCACAGTTACCTACCGGGAGGGTCTGTCCAGCAGAAGAGCTGGTCTGGGGGGGCGAGGTGGCTTCTCTAGTTTGTGTTCCCGCTCTCCCTCAGGGCACTCCACAGTCATACTCAGCCCTCCAGACGCACTGCTGCTGGTGGAGGTGTTCCGGCGATGGGTCAAGTCAGACATACTAGAAGAACGGGAGTGCTCCGTGCTGTAACCTGCAAATACAGCATGATTACAAACCACACCTTCCTTCTCTCCTGAAAGCAGAGTTAACACAGAGGGCAGCTTCTGCTCTTGTATACTGAGGTTTATACATAAATCTATGAACTCATCTGCAGAGACTGACCAGGAAGCTCTCATATTACAGAGCTGGGTAAGAGATAAGGCTGCAAGTGACTCTCACAAGAGCTTGCTGCAGCAAAGAAAAGGATGGGGCCAGTGATGGCACGACCATGTGGATCAATAGTTACCAGAGATCTTGGACTGCTGGCTGGCGTAGCTGGAGTTCCGTGAGTGCCCTGAGTGGAAGACTTCCTCTGGGCTGGACAGATTCTGATCTGGTTCTTCAGGGACACCTGCTGAGAAACAAGGCACTCCAGTTACACCACAACCACATCAGTACATTGCCCACAGTCTTAGACTAGATGCTGATCCTGGGCCACTAGATTAAGGAAAGTGAAAGTCTGTTGGTAGAGTCTTGCTGTACAAGCTAGCAAAGAGCTTACGTGCACTTTGGAACTAGGGATGACAACAACAGTTTCCTCTGTTAAGTTCATCATTAATTCTAGTACCCAGTGCCTGAATTAACCTTGGCCTTGAAGGACCTAGAAGGACAGCGTCCAGAGGTTAATGATTTTAACTACAGATAGCTAACAGCACGAAAGTATCAAATGGCCACCATCAGAAAAGTATTACAATTTCTGTTTGGGTGCTTCTCCTGTTATGGCTTTTGTTCCGCTATTATTTGTGAGCCCACACCATTTAAATCATATCTGAGCTTGATACAGAAACTTCAGGATAACCTCTATTTCTTTGTCTTCGCCCCAGTTTGCCTCTTTTGCAACAAGTTTATCTCAAAGTGCGCAAGTGTAACATGCTGGCAAGCTTTTTAAGAACAGCACCTGTGCACTGGGCTGTCACTGAGGTTATGTGACCAGAGCTCTATGCAGTGTCTGCCTGCACATTTAGAGTACACTGGGAAGAAAAAAAGCAACAGGAAAACGCAGTGTCCTTGAAAATGGGCTCATACAGAAGCCAAAGAACTCTGCATCAGCAGCTGGATCAAGGCCATTAGATCTCAAACCAACCTCTAAAACCTTCAAAGCTTTTCTAGAAGAATAGCTGAGTGGAGAACAATGATAAGTGTCATTGAACACAATGGAAAGCAGAGATGAATGCGATACATTAATTATTAATTCCTCAGGAAAAAGAACAGACTGCTTTATCTCGACTAACAGAGGTATGGATGTGGCAAAGACGCATGCTGCTTCTCCTCAGTCCCACTTACTGAGAGTTTTGTTTTTCTTAAATTTCTTAAATGAGTTGAGAGCAATGAAAATGGGTTTGAGAAATCATGAAATATTAAAGAACTTCCCCGCTTGCAATTGCTGGGAAAAAGGAGAGAAAGCATCCAAGTACAACTAAGCACTGCATGGCTCCAGGATGGGCATTCCTACCTGAGCTGAGAATGGTTGCTCTTGGCTTGGTCTGACGCAGAGAACCAATTGTGGCTGAACTGCTGTTGCTGCTTGTGGTTCCCTCACCCTTGCAGGTAAGCTGCAGGGTAGAGTCCTGCCCTGGTATGGTGATGGATTTGGCAGTGGAAGGCGGCCTGTAATCAGAAGAGAAGTGTTACAAGCTGTGAGGCAGGGCCTGGGGATCATCCCATCACTGGGGAGACCCACTGAGCCAAGAGGATCCCCCCAGCCTGCCCCCATCCTCACAAGGAAGGAGGGAAGCTGGCAGTCTCTCTGACCAGCAGCACAGTATAACATTTGCTGCTTCCTCCCCTCTCCCCCACTCCCTTGCTATATACAATATTTAGGTCTTCCCCATCTCATAGTGCATCTGGACTGCAGATGCAGCATTTTACAAACTGCTGATTACAAGGAAAAGCAAGTTTTTGATGTAAATTAAGGCAAAAAACGGAGCACTCAATCATTTATGCAGGACAACCTCACTATCCTCCAGGAAACTATCCAGAGCTGCCCTTTTCCCCCAGCACATGTTCCAGCAGCCAGTCAGCCTCACAAACAGGAACCAGTTTGCTTTTGTCCAGCTCTAAATTCCAGCACCCTTCTGTTACATCTTTCTGGCTCAGGTCAGAAAGAAGCCTTTTATCCCCCATCCCCCTGTGAGAGCAATTTTACAATGCTTAAATAACCTTTCCATTTTTTAATCTGATGATTTTCAGTGAGACTAAAGTATTTTTACAGCTGTCAAAATTATTTTTCTGGTTATTCTGCGTGCTCCCAACATCCCTTTGTAAATGCTGGCTCCAGGATAGAACTGCAAGTGCCTGGAGCCCCCTCCCTTCCTCCAGAAGTGTTTTTGAGTAGAAGCCATGGCATGTGTAGCATGGCAAGGTTAATATTCCTGTTGGAGCCCTAACTTCCTTATAACTTGAAGTCTGAACTGCAACCAATGGATTATAGTATGCTTTTTAAGCAAGGATTGAGAAAGAAAAACTTTTATTTGTCTCGCTTGGAACTCTGAGGCCAATGTGGGTAGATGCTACATGAGAGGATCTTTCCAGTGTTTTGGGAGAAAATACTGAAGACATTTCTTATGGCAGCCAGAGAGCTATAAAGGTTACAGGAAACCCACAGCATGCCTTCCCCAGGGGAAAACAAACTAACAAAAAATAATAGACAAACAGAAAACAAACAATGACCATCAAAAAGCCTCCTTCCTAATTGCATTATCAGTGATTTACATGCAGCCAGGTACTTCAGGGACTCTGTCTCACAGGTTAACAAGGCCCTTACTGCCTTAATCAAGCAAGCTGTTCTTGCAGCAGCTGGCAGGTCAGGCAAGCAGCCCGTGCTCCCCTCTGTATGACACCCAGGAGAAGCTCTGTCTCTGCTGCAGAAAGCAAGTGCTCAGTGAGCACATTCAGGAGTGATTTCCCAGCACAGTTTAATTCTTGCCCAATCCTCTAATGAGTGTCATTTCTCAAAAGCTCTCCCCGATCAAGGACTATTCTACATGCAAAGCTTCCATTTTTAGACATTTGCACATCATCACCATATAAAGAAAAGAAATAGGATGACTGCAAAAATCCTTTAAGAAAGTAAGGAGGTTTGACTTTCAGACTGACCCTACTTCTATTAAATTGATATTTATATTCCATTCTGTATAATTTGCAGGCAAAGTGGTGGGGACTTGCTTCCACAGTGGAAAAGCAGCAGGTAATTTTTGTCAAATGTTACTGTCAGACATTATTTCATTTTATCACTGAAACTAATCCTGATAACCTGGACTTAAAACATCTGTCACTATTAAAAGTGGTTTAAGATACTCAAATTTTCCTCCTGAAGCTTTTTTTTTTTTTCCAGAATCAGATGGTACTGCATTTATGGGTTGAAGGTGCCTCTGCTATGCTGTGGGAAGGTATTAACAAAATAAAAATTACATAACCGTGCAAGCTAATTTATGCACTTCAAGCTAGCTCCTAAAATTAGACCTTATAGCCCAGAATATTACTGCTACAAGAGATGACCTTAAGGTAAAGCTGCCTTCTCTCACACTGCTGGAGTCAACACAAAACAACCAAGTTAGCATACAGCAGTCCTGTGTGTACAGCCACATGCCTTACAGCACACTACTGCAGGCTGGCCCAGATTGCAGAGCCTTGCAACCTCATATTGCAGTATAAAGGCAGATGGTACTGCTGTATCTGTTAACTGATGCTCCAACAATTGTTAAAACAAACAACTGTGTCACAGTTTCACTGTATTTCTTCTTTCTTATCACAATGGACTTAAAAAAATAAAAAAAAAGAGCATGGTGACAGTTTCTCTACTAATCAATACAAATTATGAATGCAGATCGCTGTAGAAGAGCAGAGAAACTGAGATGCTTCAGCTTTGCAGTATTTTTGTTGCTGTTTCAACATCTTTATCTTGCATGGTATGCGCTAAAATATGTTCATTCCCAAGACTGTTTTCTTCACTGACCTTTCCTTTCTCAGAGGTCACCAAAACCATCCCCAGAGCTATGAGAAACTCCATCTTTTGTGCACAACACCAAGTTTGTTAAAACTCATTAGTTTCTAAAACTTAACCAACGTTAAGAAAAAGAAAATGCTATGTGCAACCAAGCCTGTTTCTTTCCCAGGGGAAAAAGGGGAAAAAAGCCCTAACCAAGGCAATCCCCAGTCCAAGGGATCCAGAAATTCAGTTTGAGTTTAAAAGGCAAATTTGAAAAAACACTTCACCCTCATATCATCTCACAGAGCAGCAGTGAAAACTGACTGACAAAAACACACACACATACACAGCTTTTGCAGGTCACCCCTTGCATCTCCCAACACTCCTAGATGTTACCACTGGCTTTGAAATCCAGGATTACCCTACCCTATAGTAGATTCTTCCTTTTTATAGCTGGGAAAGCAGAGCAGAGAACAAATGAATCAAGAATACAGCCCGGTTGTGCTATTCTAGCTGATGAACAGTCTAGGCCACCAGTTTCAAGCTCTCCCCTCTATTTTCTAATCTCAAGGACACCTTTTTCCTCTCCCCAGCAATTTTAGTTTCCAACAGAAAACTGGAAAAGCACATGGTGTTCTGGTCTCTCGAAACAAGGTAAGTACTCAGAAACTCACGTTTTGAAGCAGGGGTCCCCTGAGAGCAGGGACATCCCGATCGTGACCTGGAGAGAGGGAACAAAACACGTCATCAGCCATACTGCTCAGAGCCCCCTGCTTCAGGAGGAGGCCAAGGGCTAGACGTAAAGCTTAGTGAGACCTACTTCCTCTCAAAAGGAATCAGCTTCAGGCATTTAGCAAGATATTCCCTCCCTCCCCAAAGGGCTGGCATCAATATCTGCAGTGGCTCAGCAGGAGGCAGGCTGGCAACCCTGACCATGCACTTTATCTTTTTCCCCGTTTAGCATTCTGTGTCATCAAAGAAAGCATACTGAGGCTCATCACTTGGCCAAATGGATGCCAGTGTATCAAAGGGTGACTCTGATAATGACAAGCTTCCTGAGTCAGACTAGCAGCATAAAAGCAAAACCCTATCTTCATACATAGGAGGACCTTCTTTCAGGCCCAGCAATACGCTCTGGTTGTGATCTTTTGGAATTCAATAGCAAGATTTCCAGTATGGCAGTGCCAGCTGCTGTACCTTTAGGATGGAGTTGTCCTGTCGTGTGTTCTTAGTATCGTATCCTTCCAGCAAGCAGCAACGAACAGTGGATCCAGAGCCCGCAAATTCTGCCAGATTTAGATCAGCAAAGCCCAGCTGCCATCAAGAAAAGGGAAAGAGGAGAGAACAAAAAGAGTAAGAACAATCAAATCACTCAATACAGGAGATGCCCAGACTAAAGGAAGACAGCACCTCTGTGAGTCAGGGCAGAAACACAAGACAGTGCACACAGAGATGTGGTTATAGAGACCATTTACACCTGAGAATGGGAAGGGACACATTCCCCATCCCCAGCCAGGTGACTCAGAGGGACATCAGCTTTGTGCAAGAAAGGAAACAGAGCAGTGATGCTGGCCAGGACAGTGTTAATCAGGCTGTAGCCATTGCATAACCAAGGACGTGGATGGCACTAGGTCAACGATGTGGAAAAAACAGAATCACACATACACAAACATAATAAGGTACTCTTTGTATTGGGCCATGCCAGAATGCAGTGGAGCATGTGAACCAGGAGATGAAAGGATATTGTTACAGAGGAAAGTTGATGCTGTCCTGAAATACAAAACAGAGCCTCGCAGCACTGCAAGCTGGAAGTCAAGAGCCATGCAGTGATGCATGAGCTTCATTGCTACAGATGTGGCTGGGGAACTCCTGCACCACAGCTTCCTCAGTATCTCTAAGATTTAACTAACAGGTAGCACACTTGACAGTGAGAAGAGAGATTTAGCTGTGAGCTCTCTAAACATTCTTTAGAAAACAGAAAACAAACATGAAAGGTGACAGGAAGTTAAAAATTACAGGTAAATTCAAAGAGGGTATTTGATGTCTTTAGAGTACAAACACAATGAAGAATAGCTTTGCTTATCTGCTCTAACTCCTACTGTAGGAACACAGTGCTTTCCCAAAAGAAAAAGTTACAGCTTCCTTCAAACTCAACAGAAGTCAATTGTGCCTCATCTAATCTAACCAGAAGTGATGCTGTAACCCACATTTGGCCAAACAGTCTCAACACAGAAAGTCTGCATCACTTCAGCATATAGATCAGCTGCCACAAGAACAAGGAGAGAAGGTGGAAAAATAAAACCTCAGATCTAGCTATTATTCTATACATCAAGTACATTTCTCCAGTCCTGGTGGTGACAACCTGGATGATACAACTGAACTGTGAGCCTCAAATTGTAACTCCATGCTAAGGAAATGTGGCAGTTCCACCTGTGGAAGCTGATGGGAGTTACAGCACAAACCACAGCCCCTGCTGTGTGACCTCTGGCTCCCATTGTTCCAAATCAAAAGTTTAAGCGGCAGCCTACACATGCCTGCACAAGAAGTATGATTCAAGGGATGACAGCAACAAGATTAAGATACCTGCTTTGCTTCCTTCATCTCACTCTGAAAGGGGAACAAGTGCTGATGGAAAGAAAAAAAAAAAAGGGGTGGGATAGAACAGGAACCTTTCTTCTCCAAAAGAGAAAGAAAAAACTAACTCCACTCCCTTCTTAAGGATCCCCTAAACTCAAACGTTTCTCTAGTTCTTGCTGTACATATTTTTCTCCCTATCTTCTTGTCAAGAGCTATGTTTCTTGCTGAATATTCAGCAATAAAAAAAAAAAAAACAAAAAAAAAACCAGTGACTTTCTAATCTTTCAGAGATGAACTGGTGAGGTGAAAGCCACACACTGAGCTGCAGTGCATCAGAACTGGAGGACAGAAGAGGTTCTTCTGGTGTGGCTGCATTGTACAACATGGCACAGGAGTGGCCAAGACCCAGATCCTCATTCCTCCACTAAAGGCATCAACAGAGTGCAAGAGCCTCTCAGAGACCAACACCAGAGCAGTGTGGGAGAACTCTCAACCGACCCACACTGTGTGCTGAGGTCAGATGCTCTCCTCAGGAAGCAGACTCCCAGTATATAGAGGAAGGATCCCTTAGCAAGAGGATGTTTTCAGAAGTAACCTTTCCTAATAGCTTCCTCAGTTTTCCAGCCAGCTGATGGTGTTTCTTCCAGCTTGGGAAAGAGTTTCCGCTTTATCAGTCCTTCCTGTTAGCTTCCACTCTATAACCCCTGACACTGAAGTGACAACAACGTCAAACCAAAAGGTGCACCAGGCTATGGAAACTCTGTCTTGAGCACAAACAGCTTCAGTGCCATTAGCCCTGCTGAAATGGGAGCAGGTAAATGTGGGCACTTCTCTCCTTCCAACTCATCTGCACTCCCTGGACAGGCAGTCCCTCAGAACAGAGGAATAACCACCCCCTCGATGTGAATATAGTGGAAGAGAAACTGATGGCCCCAGAGTCACTGTCTTCATTAGCCACAAAAAAGGAACAGTACAGATAGCAACATTATTCTCTGTGACACAGCAGTATTAAGGTGTGAGTGCAGCCTTTCTCTCAAAGCCTGGTACATCCACGGCCCCAGGAAGGACATCAATTAGAAGAAATTCTTACACAGTTGTGTGTGACCCAAACATCTGTTTATTAGAAACTAGCACCAGTGACTCATTTTCAAACATGGATTCGGGCTCTGTGTGAACTCTGCTTTTAAGCCAACATTGTCTCTTGTTCCAGCACAAAGAGAAGGGGGTGGCATCCAGCCCATTGTCTCTCCCACAGCCTGAGCAAGAAAATGAGGAGGATAGGGGTGTAACAGAACATTAAAATAATGCTCACTTCTTGCCTCAGTGTCTCCTGCGCCCTGGGAAGAAAGTGGTTTCTGCTGTAGGTTTTTGCCTGTGCTCACAATGCAATAAAGTGCCCACCCCAGCCATAGCTGGTTACTGTGCTTGGGAGAACAGAACTTAGTCTGTATTTCTTCATTAGCAAGACACTGCCAGAAGCCAGAGAGTTCACATCTGACTCAGAACTTCCCCAAAGTTTGAGGACACGCAGAACATCTTCCCAACCCCCCTCCCAAATCCACATCCAGTACAATCTGGATCCTGTCCCCGCCAGTAAGTTTTTTTGGAAAAATCACTTAACTCATGTCTAAACTAAGAAACAATGACTGTTTCTCCAGACCGCTTCATGCAGCAGCCATGCTACTTTCTGACTGTTCAGCCATGGGTTTACAATGGCTGCAAAGCACTAAGAGCACACAAGACAGTCACCACTCTGTCACATTTGCCCTTTCTTTGCTCTTACCTTGGAGTAGGTTTTTCCGCCCTTCAGCTCCTATAATGGGAGACAAAACAAACAGGAAAAGCAGCTATTACATGTGCTGGGGAAACAGGGGGAAAGTCATTACTCAACCCTGGAATTTGCTGTAAGGATTTCACAAACTTCTGTCTCTCAAGGGTACCAACACCCTGCTCTCTGTTAAGTACCCTGGCTGGGAAAGAGGCTCCGTGCAGTTTGTCCTAACCCAAACAATCCTTCCTTCCCACCACACTGCACCATCACCATTCTCCTTGCTGCCAAAAAAAGCAGCTGGGAAGCAACACCAAAACACAGGTGGTACCTGCCGGAAGCAGAAGCTGGTGCTTACCTTACGGACGGATACTCGGCAGATGCAGGGGTCCAGGAGCCCTGTGGCTGGGTTGGCACTCATTTTACACACAAAGGTAAATTTCTTTTTCCAGCGGACACAATTTTCCTGGACTTCTTCTCTGTGAGAATACAAAGACAAATAAAACACAGCTTTCAAATGAAAGTACAGAGCCAAATCAATCCCAGTTATTAAGAGTCTTTGTTATTGGCTGGCAACATTGTCTGCAAAGATCCTCTACCAGGTAACTCAATCCATGCCACCTGAAACTGCACCAAAGAGTGTTACCTTAGCACCAACCAATTTCACCAGCCAATGCAGATCAAATCCATCTAGGTTACAGGGCAGACTAATCATATCTCACCAACATTTGCCTTAAGCTCTCTCCCAAGCTCTTCTCTGTTCCCTGCTTTGCTGGTTTAGTTCATTCACTGTCCAGCCCAGACAGAGCCAACCTCTATAACTGAACTGGGCTGAAGGTTTGTAAGCTTGTCTTCCTATACGTCGCCTTTGTACAGCTTTCTGTGCAGTAAAATTGCACTCTTTCCTGCACAGCTTTTCCTTCCCATCCTGCCTCATAAGCCAGGACTAAGTCCATGAGAACAGCTGGCCTGATGGAGGACAAAAACACAGGTGGAAACATTCTTGGGTGCATGCAAACAGGACCATTCCAAGGAAATGCAGTATGCTTCACACAAAGGCTGTGGATGTCACTGCAACAAGAGCAGCCCCAGCCAGACAGAGCAATCCTCCTCACACAGCTCTCACCATCCTGCCCCAGTCACTGGGTGAGTTGGGAGGCTGTGACTCAGGCGTGCACCAGAGCCACAGGAGGAAGACAAGGAGGAAGAACAGGCTCTCTGAGCACATGAAATGCTTCAGGTACAGCTTGGGCTTCTGCAAAGCTCTCAAAGAAGGCTGAAATTCACCTCCCAAAGAATGTGGGTTCCAAGGAGCAGGAAAGGAGGTGTGGGGAGCCTTCTGCAAGGCCCTGGGCAGTGAGTGATCCTCTGCACCAAGTGATCCCCTTACAGCTCAGGCCTTGGTCTTGAGCCAATTAAGGGGAGGCAGGCACCGCTGAACGCTGTGAGTTAGCAAGTCTGCACAGAACTCTTATCTCTTCTCTCAGCGCAGAACAAAAGGGGCAAGGGCACAAGATAAACTGTTTGCTTTGGCAGTGAGAGAAAAGCTTCCTGTGGTCTGACCCAGGCACAGTGTAGGCTCGAGATATTGGGGGAAAAGGGAAGAAATCAATCCTGATATTGACTCGACTCCTCCTGAGAAGGAAGGAGCAGAAGTCAGCCCAACAGAACCCTTGCACAACCCTGATACAAAGCCATGGGCTGGGGCCTGAACTTACAGGTCCCTACCAGTCCCCAGCTATCCTGATAGACTTCAATGTGCTGGCTGGAGCCAAGAGCAGAGCCCAGAGAAGGGGTAGGTGATATACTAAAATCTGTAATCCCCTGTAATGCAGAGGAGGGCTGATCATCCTTCATTAAAAGGTGGGAAAACAGAAGACAGCAGCTCCTTCAAGGCAGCAAACTTAAAACTTCCAACTGGAAATGGAAGCCATTGAAATGTTAGACATCTAAGTGCTCAAAATACCTTTGGATTCAGGATTTATTCACGGTGAGATCTGGTTCTCACTGCTCCACTCAAGTCATTCCAACTCCTCCAGGCAGGAGAAGAAACATTTCCAAAGGGACAAAAATGGCTTTGCCTATTCATTGAGCCAGCCACATTAGTTGAGTTAAATTTCATATCTGAGGTGCCTTGAAGCTGACACAGTGGGATGTATATCAAATGATCTTAAGGAAGGAAAATTCAGGTACTGATGAAAAAAGAATTCAACTTAACAGAAAAATGCCTGTAAACACACGTGCTTCAGAAACGCAAGGGATGTGCATAGGATGCAGAAGACACTAATCATTTCAGCAGCACTGCTCTCCTATCCTTTGAAAAGGAGCCACTGGTCCCTTGAGAGCAAGGCCAATGCTCTCTTTGCTAACAACACCAGCGCTTCAAACCAAAGCTCAGAAGGCAGCTTCACACCCGATGGGTTCAGCAGTGCTGCTGCAGGCTGACCCACCAGCACGGGCTGGAGCTTCAGCTGCATGCACAAGTCTTACTTGTGATTCCCTCCTGTATTACAGTGCAGCTATGATGAAGTGTCTGCTGGATGCTGCTAAATCCAACTAATGCTAATTATTTCAAAATGTGGCAAAAAGTACTGATTAGTAACAAAAGAGCTCCTTCATAACTAACTTGCTGTTAGCATAAGAAACACTTTGTCGCTTGTGAAGGAGATTTGCTGGCCTTCCAAACCTGCTGTAGATAGCATTCAGCTCAAGTCATTGGCAGAGACACGGGGTGAGGCACACAGCACTGCAGACAGCCCCCAGCCTGCAAATGTTCAGCAATGACTTCCAACATTTTTCCTTTTAAGAGTGGCTTTTATGGGTGGGGGTTGGGGTTGTATCATTAAACAAGGGAGCAGCATTGTTTCAAGTCACACTGTAAGAAATTAGTTCCACATTTCCAAAATACAGCGTGTAGTGAAGCAATGGGCTTTGCCCATCCACCTCCCATCAAGTTATCGTAAGGATGGTAATTAGGGAGCGCTAAAATAGGAAGAAAGTGGACTCAGACAAGAAGCATTTAGCTTCAGAATATTCTCTGATGTACAATTAGCAACCATCAGACAGAAACCAAAACAACGCCCAAAGCACCCGCAGAGGTGTTTCCTTCCAGCATAATCACACAGCACCTAAAAGCAAACCCTGAAACTAACAGCTGAAAACCAAAAGGGCTCAATTTAAAATTTTACTCTGTATTTGAAGCATCAGAAATAGACCAAACCAATGCTGGGTACTAGGTGTCACTTCAGTGGACCTTCAGAAGTTTTATTTGAACAATAAAAAAAAACAATCAACAAAAACTCTGTTCTATTTTACAGCAAAGCCCTCAGGAGGCCAAATCCCCTCCAGGCTCAGCTTCGCCCTCTTCTACCTCAAGACTTATTCAAAGCTATATAATTACTCTCCCAGACCTAAATATACCACCAGAGAACAAACCAACATCAGCCTACAGCAGCTTTTGGGACAAGCAGTGTCCCATAGGTAATGCTGTGGGGCATTTGGGCTCCTGGGCCCACGTCAGCCTCGTGCCAAGCAGTGGGACAGCCCTTACCAGGCAAGGTGCAGACCATGGGTGTTCCACCATAGCACACCTGAGCCTAACTCACGGCAGCGATGCACAGCTGTAACCCACTGCACTGCCTACTGTTACATCCCAGTGTAGAACTAACAGCCCTGCTTGGTGAAAGCCACAACGCCTCTTTGGGCCCAGATCTCACACAGCCTCACTGCAGCTCTGAGACAGGCGGAAGAAAGCACTAGCAACAGATTTTATGGACGAGATGTTTACCAACTGTGATTTCAGTGCCATGGAGAGCAGCACTGCTGCAGAAAGCCACAGCGCTAACTGCGAGTTAGCTAAAACAAGCACACAAGGAAATGCTTCTAGAAAAGGCCACGTGTAAGACCCATGCTACTTCAGACTAACGTGAGCCCTGTCCCACCAGACACCACAACAGAAATTAGAACTTCTATTTACAGCCTCGAAGCTGAGCTGTGCCCAGCTGGGTACAGTGTCTCAAACAGCCTGAGGAATTAATTTTGCCTTGCTGAATTGTTTAGAAATGCAGATGCATCACCCTTACTTTACAGCAGTAGCCGTATGTAAGACAGCATGAAGTACAAAACACTACGAAAGGGCTATAGGCTTACGGGGAAGGCAAAGACAACACAAAATAGCTTTTGAAACACCAACCATTTCAGTAGAGCAACACGTGTCAGTTTGATGCTTCGTACATGGGAGCAGATGTGGGAAAATCTCAAGCTAAACAAGACAGCACATAGATAAGCATACACAAAGAGCTTCTTATTCAGATCCCCTCCTCCTCATTTGCACAAAGGCTAGGGCAAGCTCTCCTCTTGCTGCTGCCCAGCCCACGCACCCCCAGTCCTCCAGATGTGGATCTGCATCAGATCCTTCAGGCAGAACGAATCCCCTGCCTTGCTCCCAGCAGACAGTGCTCTGCTCCCCTGGCTGGTCCACCACCTCCTGCAGCAGTGTGGCATCAACGATCTCCATCTGATAAGGCACAGAAAGACAATGCCACTGTGAAGGGGCCACCAAGCCTCAGCTCAAACTCATCTAAAGGGCAGCCAATTGAAAAGAAAATTCTGAAGGGGCCCTGATGCCCCAGCAATGGGTCTTCTGGGAAAGAGGGTAGCGTGGGTACAAAGACATTCCCACAGTTACTGAGGAAAGGAAAAAATAACTTCTTTCAACAGACTGCATCTGAACGGTGTGCCATACATCTCCTCCAGCATTTCTTTCCACGTGTACCTTGGCTCTTCTCTCAGCTGCAGGGACACATCATTAAGGCTGCCTAATCTATTCCCCAGCACTTTCGAAGGCAGAATTAGAGCAGGATTGCTGACAGTTCCTTAGCTCAGAAAACCTGGAACAGTCCTGTGTTACACTCTGGAGAAGACAGTTTCTATTTTAACCAGGTTATCTAGTGCAAAGCTGTAAGGAAAGAGACACCTTCTGGAGGGCCTAGCACAAACACTTGAAAAACCCATTCTGCAACAGCATTCACAGTGCTACACTCCCTGCACACCAGAATTTACACCATCTTATAAACATGGCAAGTCCTGCTGCAAACAGAAGGCCTAATCAGTGCCCAAAAAGCAGAGACAACATAAAGGTAGGTGAAAATACATGCAATATAGAAAGTGAGCCTTTATGTAGCCATTAGCTGGTTTAGACTTGCAATCCAAATGCTATGTCCCCAAATAACAGGCTTAGGACAGAGCACTTCACTGCAGCACAGATGTTATCTCGTATCTCCAAGGCTTTGCCATCCAGATGCCTTGCAAGGAAAAGGAAAGGACCAAGAGCCAACAGGAAGCAGGACTAGCAGACAGAATGCTGAACACTTGTGTGGGAACCTGCCACATTCACAAGGACCAAGGACTGCTGCCCTTCCTACCTGCTACCAGGCCTGTGTGTGCCACATGCAGGTAGGAAGCAAAGCAGTCTGCTGAGTGTGAGGAATTTCAGTTAGAACACCTCACGCAGGATTGGTGATAACCAAATATTTCTTGGGGAATACAGGCTTCTAAAAACAACAACGAAACAGCTGGAGACGGAATACAACAAAATCCAACAGTTTAACCTGGAGGGGGGGAAGTGCTTTATGGAAACTTATTTACATGGAGGGATTTCAGGATTTTTTGACCAAAATGAAAAGCAAGCAGCTCTCAACAATAAAGTGACTCTGTTGTGACTGGGCTTACATCACTGACCGAAACAACAGCCAACCCAAATAGCTGGATGCCTCCCCTGCTGCAAACAACCCTGTATTCTCCAGCTGACAAGCGGTGGTTGTTGCATGGTCGACATTAGCAGTTATGATGGAAAAATGGCTCAGAGAGAGATGATGCAGACCGTGTTACTAAGAGAACTAAGCAAGTCTTTGTCATTCGAAACAAGTCTTATTTGGATGTTTCACTGCAAGCGTTTTAAACAAGGGTTCAGTAGTGAGGTCATCGCATCCACCAAGTGCTTGTAAAATTAACTTCTGAATCCCCAGCAAAGACATTTCAGTGAACTGTAGTAGGGAAGGACCCTACCCATAGTCCCACGGATTGATGTAGCCATTCATTACACCAGAGGGGAGATGTTTGGGCTGTCTAGATGTCAAACTTGAGCACCAACACCTTTAGAATGAATTATTCACATGTCCCAGAGACAAATGCAGGAAAAAACAGAAAAAACAGTAATTGTACAGGAGAGAAAATTTAATGGAAGTGACTTCAGCCACAACTGAGAAATGAAGGCAAGAGACTCCAAAGCTGCCCCACTGCAGGGGAGGACAGCTTCACACCTGTGGGAGGAAGGCAAGGGAAGAGCCAGAGCAAAACCGAGCTGAGGAGGGAAGCATGACCAGGTTAACGTGAAATAATAACAGGATACGAAGTTCTCCATAAAAATAAGCTGGTATCTAGTAGGCAAGTGATTGACTTTTTATGGCTTTAACCTTATTCCCAGAAGAAGCCCATTTCCGAAGACACACAGCCTCTGAACTGCATTACAGCTCCCTCGAAAGCAGTGATCAATCTCAATAAAGATCCATCACTATGAGGCAGGGAACAGGAATACCTCCTGGAGATCAAGGGGAGCAGTCAATCACAGGAGAAAACCCTCCAGCATCAGCATTCCTGGTTGTATATTAACAGCTTCTTTGGAAGGCAGTCAGTTATGCTCAGGTTCCATGCACCCAGACCTCTCCTCCTAACACAGAGAATGTAAAAGAGATACTAGTAGAAAAGTGGAAGTAATGAAACAACAGCACAAGTTGCATAACAAAATAAAAATCGTGCCAAATGAGAAAAAAGTCACAGAACAATGAACCTGTAAGACTTAAGCTATAGAACAAGTCTGATGACTTCTGGAAGGGCAAGTAAAGGTGGAGCACGGAGAAGGCACGAAGAAATACTCTAACAGGCTCAGCTGTAGAGCAGCAAAGGATGGATACACGCACAGCACAGCCAGTCTGCTTTGAGGTCTTCATATCTTTTTGTCATCTTGAAGCAGAGAAGCTGGACATCAGGAAAACAAGGACAAGAAGGGCCTGTAACAGTAAATATCATGCAACACATCTCTTCTGTTACAGACTGTGCTGCTGACAGACCAACCCGGAGCAGGACATCCAAGGACTTCTTGTCACATCTCCACAACACAAGTTCTCTCTGGGCAGAGGCCAGGGATGCGTGCCAGGAGCAAACACATCACAAGCAAAGGACCAAGCTCTTAAGAGTAAAGAAAGGAATAACTGGATGGATGATTCAGTTACTGAAATACGAGTCTGTAATAATGTGTGTATCGAACACTGAAAGACGCTTTTGCTTTTTTTGAACTCTGATCATGCACTGAGTCACCACCCCAACTCCTACTTCTTTTGTTCTGACAGGCTACATTGGAGCTGGATTAGCCGAGGAAACATCACGTGCCAGACTGCCAAGCTTTCTTCTTGTAGGCAAATTCACAAGTATTTCAGTGACAGAAAAAGCCAGAATGGGTCAGTGATGCAGGTTTCCCTTGGCCTGCCCAGCTCAGGTGCTGCACGCTCTGGTCTGCGATGAGCCATCACTGCTCAGTTTTGCAGCAATCTGGGCTGCTCTGTAGCTCACATCCAGCACGCCCTGAAGACACTGTCTGAAAGCTGTTTTAACCCAGAGTCAGATCTGATTTTTTCCAACTACGGCCACTGCACAACGCAGTGCGCTCTGTGTGAAGTGGGAAGGGAACAACCCAACTAGGAACTGCTTTGAGCTCCCGCCTGTGGTCCCAGCCAAGTCAGAGGGCTACAGAGGCTGAGCAACCCAAGCTGGAAGCTCCATGGCACTGGGGGGACGTTGGCACAGAGGGAGCGGGCTCGGGATGACGAAGTGCACCATGCAGTAAAAACACCCAACTAAGATTAGAAGAAAAAAGAAAGCCTCCTGACCCTCCCAGCACTCATTTGCCCTTTGGACAAATTACAGCTGTAATTTCCCTTGCAGTTCTAACAGATAAAGGAATCAAAGCTTCAGAAAAAAACCTGGATTTGTTCTGTACAGATGCTTATAAAGCAAAGGTCGATTAATTCATTGCATCTCAGAGAGAGTTTCAGTAACAATGCAGCTTGGAAAGTCTTTGCTTGTGGCAGACTGTAGATATGAAATGAAGATTTACTGATTATCTACCGTTGATATATTTATAAACTTTCTCCATCCCCTAAGTGTTAGCTGTCATTTTGAGACATTCCAGACTTGCCTTTTGCTGCCTAAATTTAAATTCCCAGCAAAGAAAGACAGCAACATAAAACTCAGCACGGAAATCTGATAATGCCTTTACTGTGCACGGTACAAGAATGGCTACAACTCCATGCTCTACTTGCAAACATGATGTTCTTTTAAGGAAAAAAAAAGCTATCTTTCAAAACAACAACAAAAAACCCATAAGCACACTAAGATGAAAAATCAAGACACGGCTCAACCCAATATTTCAGGACTCTGCTGGGACAGTAAGTCTGGAAAATAAAGATGCTGAACAGAACGAACAAGAATAGGAACAAAGTTCTTGATGCAATGACATGTGCTGAGATGAATCCCTTTGCCTCTAATTTGTGGCACGTAACAAAGCTAGAATAGTTAAGTGACATTTTTGGCTAATATCAGCCCTTTTTCAACCAAGAGTGTTTGCCAACATAGTTGTACTAGGGAAGTCTTTATAGCGTAAATTAACCTGCACAGGAGGCCAAGTTCATTTCTGGAATAATTTCATTAATACCACGTGATGTAACATCTCTGCAACTTGGCTCAAGTATGTTGAAGAGCTCTTCAGTAAATAAGCTGCCTGAAGTCAACCCCAGTGCTAAAAGTACGATCAGTTACCCAAGAGGTAACACCCTACTGTGCCCAGACATGTTTTTCTGAGTCACTCCTACATGGTGCATATTTAGTGAAAACCAATAGTAGAAATCCCTTTATATATTAAGACCAGCTTTTTCATCCCACCACGAATACAAATGTTTTATGATGGTTTGTTTATAAAGGCATTATTCAGCATTACAAACCAGGTCACTGGTTTTAAGGACAAGGTACGAACGCATTCTCTCTGAACTCACACGCCCTCCTATCAATATCAGTATTGCTGTTCATCTGCAGAAAGGCCATTCAGTAGGAGAGCTCTGCAAATTACAGAAGGCTGCTGAGCAAAGCCTGCTGCAGCCCTGGCTCATCACCATCCCAGTAGTAACAGGCTAGGATTCTTGATATTGCCTTCCTCCTTCCTACCTCTTCATCTCACCTGGACCCTGGAAAGTCAGACCACTATCATGTTGCTTCAATAGGCAAAGCTGGCAGAAAATGACTACCTGCCTTTTGGTTAGATTTTCTGTCAGTTTAACACTGAAGTAATGAAGTCAGAGGAGCAACAGAACCAGCATGAGAGGAGAGAAGCAGGGACACACATGCAGCAGGCAGGTCAGCTTTTGTTTCTCTAGATCACAGCTCCAGATAAAGTGATTCTCTCAGAAAGACCAATACCTGGTGACGTAAGTAGCACCCCACTGACTGCATCCTAATCAAAGAGAGGTAATTACGTAAATTACATCTTGGGTAGGAGCAGAAGGCAGGAAAATGCTTTGCTTTGTGACAGCAGTTTGTGCTGGTTATGCCACTGGGAAGCATTAGAATGGGCTCCTGCTGCCTGGCTGCCAGGAGTGGGGTTGTGAGGATCAGAGCACATTTACCTCCCCTGTGGCTGTCACCATCAGTTGCATTCAGATGCACATCCTTGATTTCCCACTAGTGAGAGAAACCGCCATTGGAGATAAGTATGAATCACTTCTGGAGGAAAGACAACATGCAGATTTGTTTTGAAAGAACAGTCACGCTTGGATGGAATGCAGGAAAAGCCATTGCTGTAAACCTACATCAAAAACCAACCTTAAAGAGAACAGTGGCCGAGCAGAGTATGATCAGCTACCCCTAGTACAGAGGCTATAAGGTATTTATTCAGCAAAGCAGGAAGGCAGAAAACAAAAAAAAAAAAAAAAAAAAAAAGGAAATACACACCACCACAGCACAGCATTTCCCTCATAGCAATGAGCACTGAGGGCTACTTGAAGACATAAGATGAGCAAGGCTGTACTTGAAAGGAATTCAACATTTATGCAGATGCAATTGCCTGGTGTTACTGAAGTATGAAATAAAACATAACAGGCCCTTGACAGAAGTCAGGAAAAGAGCTTTCCTACAGACAGGTTACTGCATAATCACCTGTAACATGGGCAGGCAGCCTGTCTCTGAAACAGCTCTTATTGCTTACTCTGGAAGCAGGACACGAGCTGGGCTGCCCTGGTACAGCAAGTCTATGACTGCTGCTTCGTTCCAGAGCAATGGAGCGTTAAGAGACCTGAAAAGATTGCTCAATTATAAATATCCTAGATTACCCCCTTGCAGTCAGCAACATGCCTACGATAACATGAAGAATGGGAACTAGCAAGAGAAACAGAAAAAGCACAGAGAAAGAAAAACAGCCAAGCTGGAATCCTTGCCCCAATTCATACAGGTGCAAACAAAAATCCACTGCAAACCCTGTTAAGAGTCAGCAAAGGTGAGGCTGGACGTGTTAAGTGCAGATAAAGCCTGACAGAGTCAGATTTTAAGGGGGGCGAAATCCAAGTTTTTTCCAGGCAAGCCTTTTATTTCCCCTCTCCTGGCCATCAATCCTTTCACTTTGGTGAGCAATATCACCCCTTAAAGTCTGGAGACATAAGTGACTGGACAGAACAGCACAGTTAGAACCCCTGGGCAGTAGCCATTCTAGCCTCCCCATTTTGCAGCACTCACACACCAATTTACATGTCCTAAGGACAAGAGCTCCAGATGCAGTGCTGATGATGCTGGGCTTTGTGCTGATCCATCCTGCAAGCAACAGCAGGCACAGGCAGCAAGCCTCTGTTGATCATTAACCCAACAGCCATTAGTGAAACACCTTGCAGTCATTTCATACAAAGTTTTATTCTGAAAGCAAAATGGAGGTAACTATCCCAAACAGAAACCCTGAGGCCACATCCCATTTACAGACTTTCCCCTCTGGGCTCCTTGTTCTGCTTCGCCATTGCAAAGCCAGTCTGGAGCACAATGCTTGATAGTTTTTGGAAGGTGCCAACCAAACCCTCAGATTTCATCTCCTACATTTTGCACACTGCATAGCAAGAGAAGGGATGTGCCTCGCTTTGGCAAACGCGCAGCTCTAGGAAGCAGTAATCTCCAAAAAGTCTTGTTTCAGCTTTGTGGTTTTATTTCTTTTTTTTTTTTTAATTATTTTTATTTTTTAATTTTAGAGAGCACATTTCAGGGTTGGTTACCAACCACACGCAGGGTGATGGTTTCTGTCGGTCTCTGAAGATGCATTGCTAATTAACACTGCAGCTTTCCAGTCCTTCCAGCACAGCAAATCCACATGCTGTCTTCCTTCCTCCCACGTGAGCAACTCCAGCACTTTCAGGCTCAACAAACAGCATTCATTTCTTATTTAGAACACTTTCATGAAAGTATTTTTAGCTCCAGCCCCATCTCCTACAACAGCATGAGACCTACAACAAGGCCTTCCCTCATCAGCAACATACGATAAATACAGCTGAAGGACAGGCACAATCCTGCTCTTTTGCCATCTCAGCTACTTTCCATCCGCATGGAAAGCATCCGTTATACAGACTGTGTATGTTCTGGCTTATCTAGAATATCCTGTCTCTTCAACATTTGCCTCCCCCCAACACTCTGGTTTCCATGCACATCCTCTTCATATTCCTCCTTGCCCCCACAGCCCCATCCCATTTCCTTTATATCTTTTCCTCATCTCAATTTTATCATTTGAATAATGCAGGAGACTCCTACAAAGCACATGAAAATGACATTCATGAAGACTAGCAAATTCAAATCCCACAGAACAATTCCCTTTCTTGCTCTTCAGATTGAAAACACACCAAACAACAGGGCTGTTTAGCCAGCAAACACAGGCCCAACTGTTTGGCCAGTGGGAAGTGCCTTTCAAAGCCAGGCACTAAACTGAGATACTGAGTCCCTCTGTGTGGTACCAGAGATCATGACACAGAGGCAGGAGAGGTAGTGATGTGCACCATGCCTCCCAACAAGCACACAAAGGCATAATGTGAACAACCTGCAAAAACAAAAAGCCTCCCATCCTGCAGGTGGAGCAGCCGGCACAGGGTGGGGTAACGCAGCCACCTGAAAAAACACAGATCACTTTCACAGCATGGATTACTGATAGGAGGTCACAGGTTGGTACAAAGGAGAAAGGAGATCAAAATATTGATCTGGGACACTCCTAAAGGCTGTTCCTTCATTATGTGAGGAGGAACAGCTAGAAACAAATTCGTGACCCATCTTGGAAACAACTGCACCCCCAGCTCTGAGCAGGCAGAGCTGGCAGCTCACAAAGGATGCAGAATACATCCTGTTTGAGAAAGGAGGCCACGCACAGAGCCACATCCGTCTGTCTTTGCATAGAGCAAGAACTTAAGAGTCAAGCTTGTGTGATGCTGCAGGAGCTCACTGTGCAATTTCATCATGCTGGCAAGTGAAAGAGGTTTCTGATCTGAGGAAGAAGCTGGAAATCTCTCCCAAAACACCCGCAGGTGTATCTTCCTGCAATGACACTAAGAATAACTCCATAGCTATCTCGTTCATCTAGAAACTGGTACCAGAACAACTTGCTATTGGCAGCTTATGGCCTATTAAAGTACTAACAACTGTGCAGCGAGACCACAGGCTCCTGGAGGCATGCATGAATTCCTCAGAAATACAGCTTCAAAGCTCGAGTCAACACTGGTGGCAGCTAAAGAGCACAAAGAACAAACAGCCTGGAAGCCATTTAGGTTTCCCCCATATTTCAGAAACAAACACAGGTCTTAAAAGGGAATTGGGGCACCCTCTCCTCCCTCTTTGTCCTCAGCCAGGGCTGATAGCAGTGCTGTTCTGTAAACCAGGCAGGCCACAGGGCCCCAGTCTCAAAGCAGAACACACTTCCCAGCAAGTAATTTTTTGAGCCAAGCACTGTTTAAGTCACGCAGATAAGGCTGTTGCTAAGAGTTAGCTGTCAAAGCACTGCCAGCTCAGAGTCAGCTCTATGGGGGAAGTTCAAAAGCAGACTGTATGTATGTGAGCACTTACTGATGCTGTGCACACGGCGCATCACTTGGAGTTTCAGGTTTCAGTTGCTGGTCAATAAAGCAGCCCCTGTGTAAGCAACAGCAGGTAAAACAGGAGTGCCAGCCAAAGCACCTACAGGGACTGCTCTGACCCAGCAGGATACAGCCTCCAGGGTAGGGAAGTTTTAACAGAACTCTGTTCATCTCACACCAGGCTCCAGCTGGTGATCTGCAATGGGAAGAGGCAAGGCTGGTGCGAAGCTCCCTGCACTGCAGTGCCCTGCTGCCTGGTCCTGCAAGTGCAGCAGCCTATGAGAGCTCGTACTGGTGACCAGCCTTACACGCTTTATCACTTCTGCACTTTTTCTAATACCCCAACTAAGCAGAGGTTAAACCTCAACAGCTGCTGCTGTTCTCACAGCTCTCATCAACATTTTGCCATACTGCTGTAATGAAAACCCTTTTTCCTCACCTTTGCTGTGTAGTTTCTCTAGTTTTGTTTCAGAATGCAAGCAGGGCAGGTACTGTGCCTTATTACAGCCTTGAATTAGGCTGTGTTTTACTGCAGAGTGTTTCTAGAGGCTGCATTCAAATGCCTCTTCCATTAACACTCCCAGTCCACTCCTGAGGCTGCAGCCAACACAGCAGGAGGTTAGCATGTGTAATGCAAAGAAGCTGCTCTGCAGCACTGAAACTTACTCTTTCAATCCACATATTTGGAATATATTTATATATAGGGAAGACTGGCATTTATAGACATGTGTAACAAGAACGCTGTTAAAGTGTTTTCACACCACACGCTGCAGCAGAGGACAAAGCCAAGCACACGTTGTACTAAATATGGAAGTGGGAGAGCCATTCAGAGCCACAACGAAGTTCTTCACTACACCACAGCAATCCCATCTGAGGCAAGATACAGACAGCAACCCTCTCTTCTCACTGCAGATAGCTGTCTTCCCCTCTTGAAGATGCTAGCCCTAGAAGAGACAATTTCACTATCTACCCTTTGCTTTAAAGGAGACAGTAGTGAAGATTTAAATCACAGCTAGTCTGAATCCATCCTTTGGTCTCTGATGAGCCAAACTTAATGCTTTTCTGGTCAGAAGGAGCCAGATATAATGGCAATTTAGGCAAAGGCAGTGAATTAGCTGATTTCTGACTTGCATCACAGAGACGGTTGCATTTATGAGGTGGTGAAACTTGCATCTTCCCTAACAAAAGTGTTGGAATCACCTATCAGCTGTTAGCAGGGCAGTGCCTCTCCCCCTCTATTTATGTCCTACAGAAATAAAGTTGCACCTATGACTTAATGACGCTTTGCATCCCGTCACAGGAGGAAAGCAAGCAGCTTTAGATCTGTGCCCACACCAGGATGGCAGAGACAGTAACACAGACCTTAATCCACGTGGAACTATGGGTGTGAGGGGCCTCCCCCAGTATCAGTATTTCCTTTGGCATTCTGCATGCAGCTTTCCGCACGCACACAGTGCAGGAAGTGGATTTCACTCTTAATTACAAATTGCAAGAGCAAGAACATTCTTGGTTCAGGCTATGGCACCGAAACACTTTCAGGCCAGACCACCCCAGCAAGGTCAACTCTTTCCACACCACCACTGCTCCACTCCAGCCTGCATACAAACAGCTGCTGGGCTGCAGAAAATAAACTCTATTCTCTGGTTGGTGCAGGAGTGCCAGGATCAGAAAACCAAGCTAAAACACTACACATGCTTGAGAAAGCATGTTCTCTATGGAAATACAGCTGGAGGGGAATGGAACCACGGGTTGGCCTGGTAGGTAGCACTTTTTGCCTTCAGAAGACAAGGTGGAAGGTGGGAAATGCCTGTAATGTCATTAAGCTCTTGCAAAACAGTCTTCCCGTTAGAGTAAGCCAGGGGTTTTCAGAGAACAATTCCTTCCTTCAAATCCAGAAATACCAGAGCAAAACTGCTGGCAGACTAACAAAACAATGTAGGATGAGGTGTTATGAGTGTGTGGATAACACCTGGCTTTCCACTTCCCTTACATCACACACCAGCCCTACTCTCTGCCAACATGCAGACAGAAGTCATCAGCGCAGAGGTAAAGAGCATCTGGCTGCCACTCAGCATTAACTGACATTGTAGGCGGGGGGGCAGAATGTGAGGGGGGATTTAATCAAATCTTCCCCAGTAATACCCAGAGACGTAAGTGCACGAGCTGCAGCTTTCTGTCCTGTTTGGATGTCCCTGCTTCCAGCTGCATGGAAACGCTCTCTTGCCCAGCAGAGCCGGCACCTGCACAGATCCACAGACCCCAGATAAGGCTGTTATGTCATTTATCCAGGAATAAAGATGCACACAACCTCTGAAAGCTTCAAACTGGTGCAAAACGCAGCAGCCCATCTGCTCTACAAAAATGGTTGCCATGAATACATCCCTACCGCTCCACGCCTGCTATTTTTAAAGCTACTTGGGAGGCAACTGAATTCACTGGTGGCTGTGCTATTTTAGTATCTGGATTAATAATATTCAAGGCATACACTGGTACTGCTCAGTGGGGAAATACAGGATCTGTCTGGCCCACACCTGGCTCAGATGCGCTTTCAGAAGACCAGCTTCTAAAGGAGAGCGATAAACCCAGGGATGGCAGATGTTTGTTAAGCAGAGCCCTGTACTGCTCTTATCCTCAGAAGCCCTGCTAGAGGGAAAGGAGAAGATTTTACAAACTGAGGAGGGGAAAGGAAGGGTGAAAGGAAATTTATAGCTGCAGGTTAGTCACTAAAATATTCACAGCCTAAAGTGAGGTGTTAACCCAGCATGCATGGAAAAGGGACACCTGTATGCAAGAAAAAAAAAAAAAAAAGAAACCCAAACAACAAAACAAGACACCTCAAGTCAATGTGTTGACAGGACTTGGACCTTTTCCAGAGTGCCCTGAATTCCTAACCATGTTAGTTCTTGGTGCACTTCAGGCAGGTTCCCCTCTCAGTGGGGTTGCTTGGCCCCTACCCCATGACAGGAGGTGTAGGGGCTTCTGCTCTCATCTGCCGCACTGCCCCCAAGGCCCCTCCAGATTCATGCTGAAAGGTGGAGCGTGAGTCTGTAATACAAACCTACAACCCAGGCCCCAGAGGACTTGGGACAGGGTCAGACCAACACAGCCACCCACTTCTGCTCACAGGTGAGTGTAACCCAGTGCCGCTCATCAGCTCACTGGGAATACCACATCTCCACCCTCACCACAGTCTCTGGAAAACTTTTATCTTCTCAGTCAACACTCTGCTCCACATCGTAAGTCACTTAATTGAGGAAAAAAAAGAAAATCCGATTTAGCATGCCCTATACCTACTTCTCCCTGCTCCACTTGCAGGGTTAGATGGGGCACCTTGGCTAGATCAATTCTCTGAAAACAGATGGACAGCAAGAGCTACTTTCATCACAGCTGCATACTTTTTCATTGCCACAGACCAAAGAAAAGGTCAAACCGATTGCAGAGCAAACACTGAAACTTCCTGCATAAGCTGTTCATCCTAAGATGACCCAAAAGACCTTTCAACTCCAAATCAATCATTTTTTGAATTGGCTGATTTAAGAAAAATGATCACAAGCCCTAAGTGCACAAGCTTTTCATACAACATAGATATAGCACCGACTTCCCTATATTTCCCCAGGTCCATAGAATTTCAAAGAGATCATGGAAAACAACTAAAGGAGCACAGAGCAGAGCCGTGGTAGGATCTGGAAGCCTTTCCATGCATTACCTCTTTTCCTCACCGCTCCTGGAAATTCATGAAGTTTCTGTAACTGCAACAGGGGAAAATATTTGAAAAAGGTCAAATGACTCAATACCATTGAGACCCATAACTTTCCCAGCAGGAACAGGTTTCCATGTGCTTTCAGTTAGACTGCAGCCAGGTCAGGGGGAAAGGCTGCAAGCCTAACAGCCGACTTCCCCTCTGCTCGTTTATAAGCCATCGAGCCATTGAGTGCGATGGATGTGTTTGGTTTGAATTACAGATGAGTTTGTTGCTGGAACACATCTGCAATCTGCAACACACTGCGCACTGAGAGAACTGCTGAACCCCAGCCAGCTCTGAAAACAACCAGACACGGCCTGGACGGCTGGCAGTGTCAGCAGCCACCAGCAGCGCGCTCCTAGGAGCTGCTTTCAAGGACAACAAGGAGATGGAGATTGACATTCCTGCTGCAAGCTTTTCCTGAGCCACCCTCCATTTAATTCAGCTTATTACGGCTCCAGGAAGCAGAAGGGTTAACTTCTTTTCAAGTTCATATAGTGTTTGAATTCCTTAGATAAGCTGCTTCCACCAAACACAAGGATGTAGCCTCAAGAGAGTACACTGTAAGGAAAAGCTCTTTTGATAGATATTCTTCAAAAGAGAAATTAATTCACAGTCCATTCTTGCATGTGTTCCATGCCCATAGTTCCTATACACTACAGATGAGGTTGCAACATGCCTCTGGAAAAAGAAACGAGCTTTGAACATTGCCCTATCATTTCTGTTTCCAAGACAGAAACGTTTCACGCTTGCCCAATAAAATCTCTCCCAGTACAAGAAAGCACAATGCACTGCACCACAAAGAGGAAAATCAGACCAAACCAGGCTTTAGTTCTGGTATAAAACAGTTACCAGCAAGCAGAAGCACACACTGTACCTTTAAAATTGAGTAGTTACTCAGGAAAGTTAAAAAACAAGTTTGAATGCCATGGAAGGCTTCCTTCACATACTGGGGCAGAAAGAAAGCAAGTCCAGGCTGCTATGGAATTTGCATTTGCATACTGCTGGTGATAATCTGTGTGCATAGCTGGAAACAAAGCGAGTTTTTATTAGCAATTAGTAGCAGGAGTGGGGACAGGTCTGCCGGAAGGAGCTTGAGAAATGGCGATACATGATGACAGAAAGACCTTATAAAATATGTGGCAGAATGATCCTGATGTGATAGATCGTTAAAAAGAAAATACTGCAGCTATAAATTTGGGAGATGCAATGCTATTTGTTCAAGGAGATAAACTGTATCTTTAGCGCTGACAACTTTGACTCCAGGCAGCAGTTTTCCCTTGCACAGCAATTTGCAATGCAAAGCAAGCTACTTCCACTCTTATCAAGAACAGTAACTTCGAAACAAACAGAGTGCAAAGCTGGGGAGGGCTGAGTTACTTTTATAGACACAGCTTTCTACAGAGTTAATTTTCAAGTGCTGCACAAAAGCAGCAGGGCACAACATCTATAACAGCACATGAAAACTTGGGCAAGGAGGGAAGAAAATAAAATAAAATTATGTGGACTTCAATCAGAAAACCATCTCCTTCAAGTGTGCGACCTCCTGCTCCTTCCCTCCCTGTGTCTCTGATGATCACAGTGCAGCTCTAGCAGCCAACAATCTCCAGGCTTAGCTCTCCCCTGTCTCTGGAAAATGATATGGCACATGGGGCCCAACGGCAGAACTAGTGAAAACATATCAAGGGATAGGCAAGTGGTAGCCATATGCCAGAGCAGTCGAGTAAAGAACAGTCAGGAAAAAAAGAACATCCAGAAAGCAAATCTGCAAGCAGCTTCTTACCTGGTAGATAAGCTAGCAAAGTCTCCTCCATCTAACAGCCTGATTTTGCAGAACAGAACCCCATTCACAAAGGGGACAGCAGTCAGCTCTTCTAGAGTAAAACTTGTCTGAAATTTGAATTTCTTCTTCTTCATCAGGAAAGCCATGGGCAAATTCAGTGTGGAAAGCCCAGAAACTCCAAACAAGATGAGGGAGGAGTGGCTCAAAACACACACAGACAAGCAGAGGAACAGCGCTTGTTCCTGGAGCGTAAGCAGGGAGTGAATTCCAGTTCAGTTACAACGACGGCCCAGCCTCAAATGCACAATCTTCTTCTCTTTGGTGGTCGGATCTGGCTGTGGGATCATTGCCACGGCAGGCTTCAGGTGAGGAGGGAGAGGTCAGATTAAATCTCTGCAACATCTCCAAGGGAAAAGGAAGGGAGATAAGTAAGTCTCAGCTCCAGACCAGCAGGAGCTGTTCCAGTTAGAGGCTGCAGTGCCCTGACTTCAGCAGAACCCCTCCAGCAGGCATCTCTTGTGGGAAGTCATCGTGAGTTTCTGAAGAAGCCTTAAGTCTGTGCGCAGCACATACAGAATGCTTCCAGGTTCTCTCTCCTCTTCCTGTGCTACTCCTTGGTACAGGTCTTCAGGTCAGCCTTTGGGAGGGAAATGAGTAAATTAGTCCCAGGCGGTCCTGGGCTCCTCCTCCTCCTCTAAAAACCTGTTTGGATGGGTAATATTCAGCACACACTCATACCAATCTTAAGAGGTATGGCCCCAATTAGCCTGGTCCCAATATCCTCTTTCCCCAGTTTGCCTAGGGCAAGCTTCACTGCTGTCATGCCCCTCATAATTCCTGTTTTGCAAAGCAGCTAATAAAAATCTGTTCTATTTTCACCCGTCATCTTCTGAAGCAGTTCACAGCCCACATCGGTCTAACCAGCACACGTAACTCTGTCTCAGGAAATGCAAAGTCTGTTTCTTTTCTGGTTCTCCAACCAGCCCTAAGCGTTAACATCTCATAAACAGAGGAGAAAAAAAAAAAAAAAAGAAAAAAGAAAA
>JAOWBP010004368.1:4604542-4643073 GCA_028571105.1 Tragopan temminckii | reverse complement strand
AATGGTTCCGGTGCGCAGAGCAGCCAGCGTCGCATTGCAGCTCCTCCTGGGAGAGCCCGGCCATCCAGGAGGTGCCCAGCTCTGCGAGGGAAGCCCTATCATCTCTGAATTACTTGTCAATGGGAAGAACATTTGGTAACTCGGGAACCAGGTAAGGCAAAAATAGGGGGGGAGGGTGGGGAAACCACATGCTGCGAGTTGCTTGAGGTTTCTCTCAATGTTTTCTTCTTTGGTCATGGAAAAAGCTTTGTGTGTGGAACCGCGTGCGACACCTCGTCCCCTGATCCCTTTGCACTGGTCACGTCCCAGCTGACACCCGCTTCCCTACGTCCTGCACATTCCTCCTTTCAACAACCTGCTGAGTTCAGTAGATCACGGGTTGTTTGAGACCTTGAGCCAAAGGCTAGAGCAAGAGTTGACCCAAAAGATACAGCCCAGCTGTCCTTGCTGCAGAGACCCTGTGTAAAGACATAGGCCAGAAGTGGGGTCAAAGCCTTGGAGCCCGGGTTTGATGGCATTGTTCAAAGGAAGCACACGGGGCCGACCTCGAGGTGATATTGCTTTCCTGGCTCGGATGGGGGAAGGTTGTAGATGTTGACGATGGGCAGCTGCTGGGTGTCCTGCGTCCGAAAGGAAAAGAGAGTCCGATGCCAGCGTCCATCCTTGATCTGCACGGGGGAGGGAGAGACAGACAGAGCTGCTTAGCTGTGGGACAGATCTTAGGATCAGACCATCACTGAGGTTGGAAAAGACCTCTAAGAAGTCCAACCACCGACCCATCCCTACCCACTATGCCCAATGACACAGAATCACAAAATCACAGAATGGCCTGGGTTGGAAGGGATCTCAAGGATCATGAATCTCCAACCCCCCCACCACAGGCAGGGCTACCAACCTCCACTGACACATCCCTCACTGTCACATCTACACAGTTCTTGAACACCTCCAGGGATGGTGACCTCACCACTCGCTGGGCAGTTTGTGCCACTGCTCTTTCTGAGAAGAAATTTTTCCTAACATCCAATGCAAACCTCCCCTGGCTCAACTTGGAGCTGTTCCCTCTTGCTGGAGAGTGATGAGTTTCACTGCACCATATGACTGAAAAGCCCTGAGTAGGCCTAGTTCAGAAAAGCATTCTGGGGAACACTATATCCCGGCTGAGTCGAAGGTAACATCTTGAAATAGCATCACAGAACAGTAACCCAGACCCTTCTCCCCCTTTTTTTGGAAGTGGCCATGGAATAAAAAGCACTGGCACAATCTGAGTCTTGCTGTGTGTGCTGGGTGGGTTCAGCCTGGCGTTTCTCTCCTCTCTTTGGGCACAACGTACCTTGCAATCATCAGCTGCCACCTCCGGCTTGAGCTTCCCCTCTGCCTCAAACATTTGCCCGTTCCACGCCTTGAAGCGCACGGCTTTCTGCGAAGGTTTCTCGGCAGAGCCCTCCCTCCAGACAGAGGTGTTCAGGCAGTGGATGGTGATGTGCTGCACCACCTCCGAGCTCAGCAGGCGCAGGAAGTTCATCTGGACTCTGCCGATGTCAAAATCCAGCTGTGAAGGTGACAGAGGTGTTAGCAAGGCTGGGAGGGAGGATGGTCCTTCAGTGCAAGGGCAGAGGTGTTCCCTGCACTCCGTGAGGTGGCCACACATGGATGTCCAAGCCCAGAACTGGTTCTGGTGTCAGTATGGGCAAGAGAACCCAACACAAAGTCAAGCTGGATTGTTGTCACGGGGAGACAGCAGGTTCTTTATTTTTTTGAATAAAAATGCAGGCCCTTAAGCAGGAGGAAAATGATGAGTGTTCTGAACGTGCTCTGGGCACTGCAGATGGACCCGGATATTGCTAGGGGTATTTTTTGTTACAGGTACTTCCCCGAGAAAAATCCTGTGGCATTCACTTTGGTGGACGCTTGTGTATTTAAGCTGACCTCAATTTTTCAGGCAGCAGAAAACAAACGGCAAGAGTGACCCGAACATAAATTAATCCAACAAAGCATTTGGGAGCAGCGTGTTTGCTAAATTACCGGCCTCTATTAAGGTTATGGGTTAATTAAACACTACTGGAAACGTACTGCTCTATCTTGCAAAGAGTCAACAACACCATCTTAGGTGTATTTTTTAACCTCATGAGAGCAGTGCTGAAGGCCAGCAGCAGAGCTGTGCTCACTGCCACCAGGATAAGCCAAGTGCTGTTACAGTGGTCACTGTCCTGTGCTCTGGCAGAACTCGGCCATGGGTAAACATTTCATAATGTGTGTATGGGAAATGCTGCACAGGACGAGGCGTGTGTACCTTGGAGACAGTGATGGGGCTGAGACACGTCTGTCCACCATTGGTGAAGTTGCAGATGACTTGTATGGTGTCTGAGGAACAGCCGAGATTTGGGTCAATCCAGTAGGTACCTGAGGAAATGGAGGATGTGGGGATTAATGAGAACACTTAATCTTTTCTGTGCATAAGCAATGACAAGCTTTGATTTCTGCATGACTGCCCTCAGCAGTCCATTCGGGGCAATGTAATATGGTCCTAGGGAGGGATACAGCCTTCTTGTACTCAAGGCTTCCTACCATCTTTCATCTTCTGTTCACAATTCATGAGGTCTCGGCAGATGCGTGCAGGGTTTTCCTTGGTGCCCAGGGGTCTCTTGATGCTCTGAATGAGGTTGCTGAGGTAGTGTAGAGTCTTAAAGATCTCCCCTCCATGGTCCAGCATGAGAAGGTCTGGATGTTGGTAACCCTGGAATGAAAAGGAGGCACCTGGCACTGTAACCATTGAGGGTCTGCATGGGGAACTGCTGAAATGCTGGCAAAGTCATGAAGTTTGGAGCTTCAGAAACAAGGAACGCAGCAGAATCACATCCTTTAACCTGGTACTCCACAAGAACAGCAGACAAATTGAAGCTTTGCATATAGAAACTTCAAGCAGACAGAAAGAACAAGCATGGCTGTGACCATCCCCAGCCCACAGCCTCAGCAGAGACCAGGCAGTTCAACAGAAGCCCCGTACCTCTGTCTTGAGCGCCGCGTTGGAGTCAATCAGTGTCTGGAAAGCAGCCCCAAAGCCATCTTGTTGCTAGTGCGGGGCAAAACAGACTGTGAGAAGCTGAACATGCCCTGATGCAAGCAAATGCTGCTTGGTCTAGGGTTGTGATTCAAGCCTTGCTCTGCGAATGCATCTCTTGCTGGACCTGAACGTATGTTTTCAAGGTCCCCGCAGTGCCTACCTCTGCACGGCTTACTATCACCATTAACAAATGAACAGAAAACAGCAACTTACAAATGAAGCTGGAATTCCCGGCGGTCCCTAGAAATCAAAGCAAAAAACGGGAATCAGCTGGAATGATGGGCAGCCACTGCTGCAGAGATATTCATTCATGTCCTTTTGAAACCCTCTCTCCCCTGGGGTCCCTCGATGCAGAAGAGCGAGACAGGCAACAATGCTGTCTCTATAAGATGTTTGGAGATGGTTTGGACCAAAGCACAAGAAACACTGGTCCATTCACACACATGCATTTTTGCATATGAGGAACGGGGCTAAGCTGTAATTTTCAGGGAGTGAGCAGTCCCTCTGGAGGGTATCACTGCGGTAATTTTAGCTTGTTTCAATAATGTCTTTGAACTCTTTCCATGTATACGTACCGGAGGGCCAGGCTGTCCTCGTGGGCCTGGAGGACCCTAAAGACAGAGTGGCATCAGTCAGTGAAATGCTTTCAGTTTGTATTTCCACTTCTTGTGGCCGTCACCAGAACTGAGTCTGTTCCCTGCTGAAATCCTCCCCATTTTTGGTGTCTTATAACATCCTCTCCCCCAGACACTTCATAAGACTGCCCTGTTTCCTCCATCTCCCACCTCTGGGTGCATCTCTCTGCACTCAGTTCAGTCCTGCTGCGTCTCTTGTTCCCAGCCCTTCGTTCTTTAAGCATCATGTTCTCTGTATGAACAGTCACCTCCCCTCCAGCTTTATATTTGCTAGAAGTAGCTGTTTTATTTAAATAAGATATATTAGAAAAAGTGATTTAAAGACTCACCCTTGGGCCCTGAAACCCCTGTAGGGAAACAAACAAACAAACAAACAAACAAACAAGGGAAGAAGCTGTCAGAAGATGCTGAATTCTAGAAAGAAATCTCTCAGTATGGTCACGTGCAGGAATGACCCCTGGTCATGCAATCTGGTACCAAGATGGCACCTCGGTTCTTGTGGTACCAAGGAGGATGAGCAGTATGTATCCAGTGTAGATGTGTGCACCTTGCCCACAGAGGAACCCAGTACCCAAGAAGAGAGGTCCCTCCCAGGCAAGGAGCTCACTTACCATGTCCCCACGGCTGCCTTTGTCCCCCTTTGGCCCCTGTTAAAGTACACAAGATGGCTGTTAGTGACTGCAAGCTGTGCTTCTGGATGCAATGCTGCTCAGAAGCACCTTGCAAGGACCCACTGGGACTGGGCTCCATCTCCCTGGGTTTCCTCTCTGCCAACTCTGCCTCTTTGTGCTGAGCTCTACGTGACTTCACGCTCACGTTGTTATGAAGCCCCGACCTGAACTGTAGTCTGTGGCATTTGGAGGCAGGCAGAGGTTTTCAGCACTTCCCTGAATCCAACTGTGCCCAGTTTAACACACTTATCAGATTATTATTATTTTTTTATTCTTCCCTTGGGGGCTCCAATGTTGAGTTCTTTGGAAAATCCAGTGACTTGCTTAAAAAAACTGAAATCACATTCTTGCCTTCCAGTCTGATCCATCTATCTATCTCAAAACTTGCACTTTAATAGTTGTTCCTCACTTATAAGCTAATAATCCCAACCACATATGCAGCTGGAGATCAACCCTTGAGCTTAAGCTGCTTGTCTTAAAGACCATTTTGTTCCTGTCATTACAGAAGGACTTGGGATTTACTTATGCTGGCCTCAGGCATGCTGGATCTCAAACACTGCGATCTAAAATCTACAGGCAGAAAAAAAGGCAGATACTCACTGGGCTTCCTGTGGGGCCCAGAATGCCAAGCGGACCAATAATTCCTTCTTTTCCCTAGAAAAGACAAGCCATGCATCAACCATTTGGGGACAGATGGACACTGCATCTCTTTGCTGCTTTTCAGCAGCATGATCACGGTGTTTGCTGTGGCTGAAATAAAACACAGGTGCACAGACACAAGCCCTCACAGTGTGGTTGTCACAGCCCATGTGAGGCCTCAGAAATTCCAGGAACAGAAAGATTTTGGCATAGCTGGAGCAATCTGCAGCGGTCCGTATAGAGGCAGAAGAGGCCCACGAACATGTGGAAGGTGCAGATGTGCCCTGGCAGCACTGTGGCCACAGATTAATTGCAAGGCACTCATCAAACCAACGTATCGTGCTCATTATGGGAGTCTGCAGCCTTACAGATACAGAGGATGGAGGAAGTAAGAAAATCTTCCCAAACCAAACACATGGAAAAATCGCTCACCATGAGGCCAGGTGGGCCACGTGGTCCCTGAATGCCTTTGAAACCGGGGTCTCCTGGTGGTCCCTGCAAACAAAAATGAGATGTCAGAGCCCATTAATAAATGTAACCCACGTTGATGCTCCGGCTTACAGCTCTGCTGCCTCTTGTATATGGGAACTGGAAGGTCCGATTAAAAACATTTTTTTCCCACTCCTGTTTTGCAAGCCCTTTACCTTCTACAGAAAACAGCCCGGTTCCCTTTCCCCATCAAAATTATATTTTGGTCAAATGAGCCCAAATTTCCAGTCAAGTCTCTCAACTGATGATTAATGTTGGAGAAATGAACTCATGCCAGTGAGTGATGTGGCTTAGTGGACATGCTGGTGATGGGTTGATGGTTGGAGTTGGTTATTTTAGTGGTCTTTCCCAAGGTTATTGATCCTATGATTCTATGATTGAAATATGTTCAGGTGTGGGGGGGGGTCTATAAGACACCCATCTTCCATCTACAATGTACCCACTTTAATAGAAATAACCTTCATCAGAGCATATGTAAATGCATACTCAAGGCTTATTTGAAGATATATAAACTTAATAAAGCTGGAATCACAATTGGATTTCAGTAGCCTCTGCAGAGCTACTACCAAATAATTTTCAATAGGTACTGCAGTGTCTGTTCCCAGCAAAGAGACTGGGAAGCCAACTGCTCACCAGGTCGCCTCTTACCTTTGGCCCAAAGATGCCCGCGATCCCTGGGAATCCTGTCTCCCCAAAGTCTCCCTGGAAATAACAGCCAAGACAAACACAAGAACAAAGAACAGCAGTAAGTTCACGCTGAACCGGTCACTCGAAGACACGCCAAGATTTCAGCAGCTTCAGAGAATGAGAAATCCATTAGCATTCTTCTAAGTCTAAGCAGGACTGATGAGAAAGAAGTATGAGAGAACTCTGAAGGAGGCATTACACAAACATCAGGGTGGAAGCAGCCCCAGAACATCTCACAGACTAAACCTTTTTGCCCCCAAGATGAGAGGCATACCTACAATATTTCTAGCAGATGCTTGGCTAGCTTGGAGGGCTTGGAGCACAGTCAGCAGAAGCAGGATGAAGAGCTTTTACTCTGAGATTGATCCTACAAGTCCATGCTCCAATCCCATTAAAATGAGCACTTATTTTATTTCTAATACTAACTGGACTGCCCTATGAAGGACAATTTCAAACGATGCTTACTGATGCTGACCAAAAGGAGCGTGTGCTCCTACATCACCTCCCATTTAAAACCATGAAAACCATACAAATCCCAATTCTTTTTCTATACAACACTGCAGGATTTTTTTTTCTTCCAGTTTCTTAAGAAAAACAACAAATTTGCAAGACCATCAAGCTTGGATTAGCATACAGCCTGCAGTCTGAGAATAAAGAAAAAGCACTGGGCTGCACGTCCTTGCATAAACACCCTCATTTTACCATGTTTAAGATGCACGTCCTGTGATATTTCTGGGTTTCTCAGATATCAAAATGCAAAGAGATGCAACGTTAAAAAAATGGGACAGAAACATAGGCCAGATGATTCATTTACAGTCACAGGAACACAAGAGATGGAAAAGGCTCCTTTGGCCTCTCAGCTGGACTATGTGACCCATGCTGGACTGCACGTTATGGGATGTTTTACAGCGTCTTGCTCAGCCCAGCTGTAAATTACTCAAGTGATGGGGTTTCCACTGCCTCTATTACAGGGCTATTCCAGAGTTAATCTACAGCCCTTACTGTTAGGAAGCTTTTTCCTGCCATGACAATGAGAAGCTGCTTGGCAAGAAAGGGCTTGGTTGGGCTTGGTGGAGTGTTAGAAACTTTCCAAGCACACAAAGTGGTTTAACTGCCCATTTATGGATCCTGGAAAGGAAACATGCTACTGAGAGAAGGACTACGGTCTTTCCTGTGTTACGAGAACCAACCAAGACTTCTTTCTGGAGGAATTCAGGGCAAAAGAAAGTGAGAAGTCAGAAAGGTTTTAGAGCAATCTAAATGCCACAGAGTCACCTCTTTTGAGGAGACCTGCTCAATACTGACGCAGCAGAGCAGGCAACAGTAATACTGGGCAAGGGAACTTGCCATGTGCAGGAACAAGAGGCGAAACAATGCTGTGGGTGGTTACCTCTCTTTGGCTGGAATACTGCTGTCAAACGCTGGGCAATCCCACCAGCACAATGAAAAAGCAGAAAGAGTTTGGAGCCTGCCCTGGAAGCAGGTGTGCTTCTCTCTCTGTGCTGCTCTGAACCCACAGCTCCACCACCCCCAAAACTTCATGGTGATGCCTGCATCTCCTGGTGTCCCTATGGAGCTGCAGCCCCTTCCGCACCGCTGGGATGGTTTGCAATGCATGGGTCATTTCCCATGGTAGGAGTACCAGCACACGTGGTGGCCTTATCATAACAACAGGTATGAGAGTGCTGGGAGCAGTCACAGTGTTTTGGGGAATGCAGGCTGCTTAGGGGTCCCTGCCAGGTGCTACTCACCGGCTGGCCTTTGGGTCCTGGATTGCCGGGGCTCCCTGGGAAGCCCATTCCTCCCAGTGATCCTCGCTTCCCTGTTTGGCCAGTCTGTCCAGGCAATCCTCTTTCACCCTAAAAATAACAGAATTCAAGTAATTCCAAAGGACAGGAGCTAAATATAACAACGTTCAGCTGAAATAGCCATAGATGGAAAGTTGGGAAGAAGTGGCGCATGGGGATGAGGAATGTGGCTTCATTATGAGATGCCTCAGGTCTGCTAGGGCAGATGGGTGCAGGATGGTGGCATGGCAGCAAAGGCAGTGGGTGCCCGGGATGGCTGAGCAGGAGGACAAGGGGCAACCGATCTCCCAAGAGAGTGAGTGTGGCATAATTCCACAAGCGTCTCTCTGATCACTTCTGGAAACAGCCTGTTATTCTACCCAAGGCAGCTGGAGGGCAGCAAGTGACAGTTCAAGAGTGATGTGCTACGGGAGGCATAGTTTAAATCAGACCTGATAGCCTCTCCAAACCCCGCTGGAGTTTTCCTAATTACAGTCTCTTTTTACAACTGGCTGAATTGCTGTTGGAACGGTTAGATCCTGTAGCCCACCTGGATCACTGCAGGGACCAGTAAGAAACCCCACTGTCACTAAAGCAGCTTTCCCCTGCTTCCACCTAAGGCAGTGCCCAAGTCATATTGGTTCCAGCAATCCCAGCATGATAAATACATGGTAGAAACAAGCTGCATAATTTTCCTGCACCATTCAGGCTTTGCAAGGCAGCAGCTGGAGGGCATCCGTGCTTCAGTGCCCACTGTGGATCTCCTACAGGCAGGCTGCAGCAGCTCCCTTGCAGCTTCTCTAAGGTCACATTTCTTTATCCAGGTTTCTAAAGAAAGGAGTTAAGGTGTTCACAATGTGGGTACAGATATTTGTAAGCTCCTGAGCTGAGAGAACTTTTTGTCAAAGAAAGAAAGGCTGCTGGGATGTTCAGCTGATGTGGACTTAAGTGGATGGATGGAAAGAGAATCAGCTGCTGAGCCTCCAGCTAAGTGAAAGATGGCAGCAGGAACTCAGACTTTAATAGACCTTGGTGAATTCAAGCTCTAGATGCACCAGGCTCACAGACTGCATTGCTCATAGCAGTATCTCGAGTCAGAAACTCACCTTGAATCCTGGTGGTCCCTGTGCCCCAGGCAGTCCTGGTACGCCGGGGTTCCCTCTTTTGCCTGCCATCCCTATTACTCCTTCTTCCCCATCATCTCCCTGCTCTCCCTAGAAAAGAAACACAGGAGAGGTTATGAAACAGGGCGCTCTCTCCAGCTCTGCACATCTTCTATGGGCATGGAGGAGTGGTATGATTCTGTCCTCAGCCAGCAAGCATGCATCTGGGCGTGGGAGGACTTGCAGATACGTGCATGCAAGAAGCTGTTTGTCAGACTGGATGCATTGGTTTGTTTACAGACTTCACCATGCAAAGTGAGATATGAAGAGCAACATTCGACCCTCTCTGGGTATATGGAAACTGGTATATCTGTAGCTGAACTACATCCATTTTTCCTACGTTACCTTTTGGTTTTCCAGCTCTTAAGTTGCTTGCTATTAATGCTATGAGGTTACAACTGCAAACTCACCAGCACCCCAGGCACGCCATCCTTCCCAGGCACTCCGTCCACTCCAGGAGCACCCTCTTGGCCCTGCCTTCCCACCACTCCTCGAGGACCAGGTAGCCCAAGGGTGCCCTAAAATCACAAATATGTCAGCGATGGAGCTCCTGGACAGCACTTTTTGGGCAGAAAATGGATTTTTTTTTTACCTACCGGTGAGCCTCTGCTGCCTGCACTGCCTCGTGCTCCTTGCTTTCCTTTTTGACCCTGCAAAGAAAGAAATACATCTAAAATTGCAGCAGTTCCAACACAAGTCCACTTGGGCGCCTGACTTCAGGGTGTGCTTTTGGATAATGGTTGGAAAGAGTTTTATAAAAAGGAGATTTATAAAGTCAGTTGCTCCAGCACTGGGGAATGAACTGCTATTTGGTTTTATTACAAGTGATTCTTCGTATGTCTTGAGAGTTCTAGGGAAGGAATGAATAGCTAGAAGGCAAGGACCTACATTTTTCCTAATACAGAGCAGATGAGGACAAATAAAGCAGGATGAACTCAGGGGAGGACTCAATGCACTGGCAAACATTAGAACAAGATGCTCGAAACCTGCATCCTCCGTCAGTTCATTGAAGCACAGCACAGACCCACGGCACTGGCAAGTCTTCTGCAGGGCACTCAGGGAGAGCATTTCTTTCCTAAGTAGATCCCTCTTATTTTGGAGAGTTAATGGAAACGAAAGGGATATCTCGTGTCTGAAATTTGCAATGCTGCTTTGTGAATAAAGACGTAAAAGAAATACTCCTGAGGGTTATTAGCTGTAGAATGGATTAATTTCTGTGGAATGAATGGAAAACTCAGCCTCACCACCTTCACTAGGACTCTCTTAATCAGGTCACGCATTAAAGCACTTTTAAATCGAAGCACTGCATTTTCTGTGCACTGTTTCTCCATCCACGGAGGACCAGGCAGGACAGCTACATGAAATAAATACTCCTGGGGGTGCTTCCTCTGCTATCCATTACACCCAAAGGGAGTTCCAGGTCATCCAGCGCGAGGTAGAGTTCATTAATCTCATCAGCTGGTACACTCCTTGCCAGGAACACCTACTACAGACTATCTTCTGCCATTATCCCAGTGGGGTCGGATTAAAAATCCTGACATCTGCCATCAGGGAACAGGAATTTGCTGAATACTGAGGACACATACTTAGATTTTAGCAAACGAAGGCCCTATCTGTGAGAATAATTAGCATGCTGTCATTACAACCAGATGTGTAAGTCAGAGTAGGTACCACACTGAACCTCAAAGGAGCTGTGTGTGCTGTGTTTTCTTGCTCAGTAAGGGCAAGAAGTTAGAAGGTCTCTTCCAGGAAAGAGAAGAACCATATGGACTCCAAATCTGGGAAGTTTCAAGCCAGAAAAGTTTATGGTTCAAGTGAAGGAACTTGCCTGGCTCAGAGCTCCTTAGGGGCAAACAAGCTAGCTGTGGCTGTAGCAGCACATGCAGGGTTATGGGAAAGAGACACAGTTATGGCCATGACTAAAGACTTGCCCCAGATTCACTTCCATGCTGGAGCTGCTATTGTCTTGGTCCACTCCAGCTCCATGAATCCAACCAGCCATCATGGTTTGACACTTAAATACACACTTGCAGCCCTCCCACAAGGTTTTCCACAGTCTTTCAAGGTATAGACCTTTGGCCAAATCACACACGCTGGGATAAAAACATTCGAGTTCTCTTAATCTGACATTTTCTTCAAACTTAGGATGCTACAAATCCACCCTGCTGAAACCTACCACATCACCTTTGGATCCCTTTGCTCCTGGCTGGCCTGGTGGTCCAGGATTCCCCTACAAAACACAAGCACGAAAAATCTGCTTGAAATTCTCATCTGGCAATATCTTGCACGAAGTAGAAAGAACAGCATTTTTTTGTGCCCTTACAACACTGACCGTATGGAAACAATTCACGGGAACAGCCTGTGCTCAGACAGGCCTCCTGGGGGAAAGAGAGCAAGGAATTGTCTCCAGAGAGCATTTAACAGGGTATCAACTGGAGAAGAAGCAGCGCTACCCCCTCACTTGGGTGGTGCTCATGTTTGGGGAATTGGTTTGCTGAATTCCAGACCATGCCTGGAAAACCGTGCTGAGAAGTGAGGAGGAAGGAGCCTGGTTTGGGAAAGGCCCTGCAAAAGCTACGTGCAGAACGAGTGCTTCATACAGCGAGCACATCCCCATATTGGTTCTACCCCTCTTCTTCATGCTGCAGCCCTTTCCTTGGTTTGGCCTGGATGTCAGACATCAGGGAGCAACCAATGGAGAAGTGAAGCAATTCCCCATCACACATCCCTCCATTCCCCATCACACATCCCTCCATCCCCCATCACACATACTTCCATCTCTTCTTCTGGCCTTCTGGATTTTTGTGTGTGTATTTGTATTGGGCATTTTCTGGATTAATGCCAAAGAAATATACAGGAAAAGGATTAAAAAATCCCCTTCCCTTAAATTTGGATTTAATTTAGTCTTTCGTAACACGCTGGTCTGAGAGGAAATGCCATGCAGGCTGAATGAGATGGTCCCACACTGGAACAGCTCTCCTCAAAAACACCATTTCCAAGTGGACCCTCCCAGCATCATGGCCATCGTGCACTGCTCATCTCCTAAGCTTTCAAATCCCTCCTGGCCTGTTCACTGTCCCAGGGGTAGGCTTTTGGGGGTGCCTCCTGTTCTATCACCTATTTTTTGGTCTCAACACATGGCTCAAATTGTCCATTTCAGAGGCATGGGTTATGGAAATGCATGCACTGCATGCCACAGCTCAGCACACATCCCCTACTGCAGCCCTTCCTACCCTCCTGCATCTGTTTTTCACATGCATGTGACACTGGGTAGCTTACAATAAAGCAGCATTTCTTACAGGTAAGCCTTGCTGTCCAGGTTTTCCTCTTTCTCCATCAAGCCCTTCTTGGCCCTTAAATAAAAAACAAGAGAGGGAACATTTGTTTGTGCTTAGATATCTTTGTGGCAACGATGAACAAACACAGATGCAGCATGCAGAGCAGGGCAGGGGAAGATAAATATATCTGCATTCTGCTAATACACAAATGTTGAAGCTCATGGGTACTGTACATGCTACTGTGGATGCACACTGGAAAGAAGTAGCTCAGAGGAACTGCTAGCCACTGTGTAAGCAGGAAGGAATATCTTCTGATACACACAGCATCAGTTTTAAGTTAACAGTTGTAGACTGCTGTCCTACAAAATATGGCAGTAACAGTGCTGCTCTGCTGGGTTTAAACTCTTCTGTTCGGTCCTGGAATGGGTTGCTCTGATCAGTTAAAGCAACTGGATTTTGGATGGAGGTGAGAAAGTCCATAGAGCCTTTTCAGACCAACACCGATTATGTCCCACACAAAGGGAATCACTCACAGCTCTGCTTTTGAGAGAAATCCTGTTAAGGTTTTGGAAGCTTCAAAATATCCAAATTAACAGAGATCTTCCTGTGAAACACTCTGCAGCCATTGGCAGTCTTGAGTTTTGCCCAGCATTACATGACCTATCTCATACACATCTCCTGCAGGGTATTTCCTTGATAACCACAAACCTTCCCAAGACAATCATTTCTGAATCACATACTGGAAATATGACTCACAGGATAACCAGGGTCTCCGGGCTCCCCTCGATCTCCTCTGTCACCAACAGGACCCTACAACAACACAACAAAGGCGTAAGTTAGATGTTAAAAGTCCTGTTACCCACAGAATCTCGATGCCTTTTGTATGTTGTATAAGTAAGGAAGCAAGTCAGCTCATCCCCTGGCAAAACCCAGGCCAGCATTGATTAGGGAAGGGATTTAATATCTTACTCTGTCTCCGGGTGGTCCCTGTGGGCCTTCCACCTTCCCGTCATCACCTTGTTCTCCCTGTGAGTGAAAACGCTGTCATTAATACAGTCTGCAGCTGATATGGCAGATGTTTCTGTCTAGACCTGATCCAGTTTTCTCATCTCATGGGCTCCTAACTCAAAGTCTGTGTTGATTTCACCAACTTTTCATCCACACAATGTCAAAATTATCACTATTATTTTGTTTCACGTCCTCTAGCATGCTGACTGTTCATATTTCTTCCCTAATTTCTTTGCTGGTGGTTTCTGCCCAGTCTAACCATCCTCCCTAAGGAATGAGGTACACAGAGTTATTCTCAACAATTCCTAAAACGAAGCAAGAAGCACATAATTAGGAAAATATGGGAAACAGTTCTTCCTCTGAATTTTATCACCAGCAGTCAAACCAAACTCTTTAATCAAGCACTTCTCCACTCTCACTGAGTGCAGCCATGGCTGCCATGGGAACAGTGGTGGTCTGGATAGGCTCCTGCCTTCTGTGACCCCACTGTGGGCTTCTCTGATCTTCTCTGACCTCTGCCCAGGTGAGAGGGTCCGTCCCTCACACACTAATTGCATGAGCATCTCTGCTCATTGATGGATCGGCTCCCAGCAGGAGCCCAGAGCTCACGGTTTGGCTGGCCGATAACTGAGCTCTCCCTAAAATATCCACAGAGAGATCCCTCAAGGGTCTCCACGCAGACGCTGTATTTTAAAATTCAATTGTGTAAGTCACTTGGGGTCACGGTGTTCTGTTTTCTCTGGAGTTTAGCTCAGACATGGCTGTTTCTTTGCTTCCCATAGAAGATAGCTATATTCCAGCTCCTCTGGTTTTTGGCTGCTCCCTATCGCTGTGTCTCTGGCACTCTGGCTCTTTGGACGAACGCATCTCGCAGCTCCTTTGATGTGCAGCTCCTGGAGAGAGGAGGGCTGGGGGATTCTGGCATCGTGGAGCTGCTGTGTTTGCTCTGTGCAGGGCTCCTGGCACATTCAACGCCCAAGTCTGCATGGCTATGCAGAGCCATGTTTCCTTCAGGTTCCTGCAATCCTCAGCAGCTGGATCACCCTTTCTGGTGTATTTATGACTGCCTTTGAGTTTCTCTCCACTACTCTCCTCTTCTGCTGGTGTTGGAGCTGCTGATGGTAAGCATACCTGTGAAGTTTCTCAGTGGGAATTTCTCTGGGAGGTGCTCGGGTGCTTTGCTTACACGTGAAGTTTGGCAGTAACACAACTGGAGCAGTAAATAACCAGCAGGGAGAAAGATCTTTGATGGTGATGCCAAGGCTCATTTTCTTTAGGAACTGGGCACACTCTTTGGAACCAGAGCAGTGTCACTCCTGAGACACACCGACCCACTCTGACTTCTCGTGGGGCTGAGCACCAGGCCTGAACTTTGCAGCTTGATAGAATGAGACTCGAGATTTGGCAAAATCTCTTGCAGTTAACCCCAACAGGTAGAAAAGAGCTCAGTATATCTCTCTCCATTATGTACTTGATGACAGTGGCATATTCTTCCTTTGCTTCCAAATTTGTTGGATGAGCGCTGCCAGTAACTCCCAGGTTGTGGTTATGCATGGCCATAAGAGATCACGAGGCAGGTGGTGAACTCCAGTCTTCTTGCAGGTATGTTGGTAAACGAAATATGTGGGAAGAAACTGTGCCAGGATGGCTTGAAAATATAGTGCTGAGCAATATGGATGGAGAGATTTGGGGGCAGAATAGAGGAAAAGCAAAGCAATGCCTGAAGGGCTCTGTCAACAGTTTCCACTGCTAATGAACTTGCTGGGTGAACTTAGCAGCAGAAGTCCCAGCAACTGGTTCACTTTCAAGGCACTATCAACGGAGTGCAGGAGGGAGGGGAAACAAAGACACCATTTCTCATGTCTCAGAAAAAAACCAAACCAATTCCAGCAGACATGTTACGGACAGCAGTCTCGGCACCAGCAGGATGTGAACACCTTGCCATGCAGAGCTGAGGTGGGTGTGATGAACTCAAGGAAAGCTCACAATTCTGGGCAGTGCCAAAACTCACAGACTCTCTCCCCAAAATCCGAGTGGCAGTTCTCTGTCTCCTTGAGTCTGATTGCCACTTTGTGCTTTGTCTTCAGAGACAATCCTGCAGCAGTGGGCAGCTCTAGGGCTGCGAGACAGAGCTCCTCCACGACTTCCTGATGCCTCAGCTGCTCGAGAGGGAGATGAAAGGTCTGCACTAATTCTTTGGAAAGTTGCAGTGAAAAAAAGTTAGAGTAAAGGGCAGCAAAGTAAACATGTTGGGATACAAATGGAAAATGCATGGAGAAGAAGGGAAGGCTTGTTATTGTTGGCTCTTGTCCCAAAGTGAGATACGCCAGTTTGTAATTTTTAAAAGGATCCCATCTGGACTGCTTTAAGCAGCTGCCAAGTGCAGGCGTCTGCTCAGAGCAAGGCCTCTTTGAGGAGCTGTAAATGTATTAAATGTGGCCTGGTAGCTGGTTGGGATGGCACAACGGAGCTGCGTTCGCAACAGTGCCTCTCTCCACCCCATTTTCTGCTCTGGAAGAGAGAAGACCTTCCCTACCATTATGTATCCTCCTTCTTCACCGAAGCGACACTTAAAGCACAGTTTAAAGCTCACAGAGCGGCTACAGTCCTATTTTCATTTCTGCTCCTGTTCTCAGATTCAGGCTTCCATTTTAACGTTCGGATGCTTGTGTGAGGTAAGAGATGTCCGGAGGGAAGGAATCTGTCCTTGGGCTGGGATCAGCCTCAGGAGATAAGAAGGAAGGATGGGTAAGAAAACTTCTAGATGCGAGTTTTGTGGAGCAGCTGGGTGGTGCAGGAGGTGTTGCTGGAGGCTGAGCAGGTGGCACCAGGCTCTCCCAGTTTGGCTGCAGCTGGCAACCTGCAGCCCTACCATCCTGCAGGGACAGGGTGAGATTTGGCTATCAATGGCCACAAACAGCTCTGACTGCTCTCAGCAAGATGCATTGGAGTCCTTGCCAGGCTTCAGACTGGAAACTGACAATTAGAGTTTGTTTACTTATTCTTGGATAAGCTGTTACATGCTGTTGCTGAGCTCTGACAATACAAGATCCACAGTAATAATAATAATACAAATCTCATGTTTGGGACGATGGCTTTCAAGAAGATGGCAAATTTAAATGTGCAAAGATCAAGAAAAGAAAAGCAGTAGTAAAAATTTAAGCAACAGACACATATCTGCACATCTCTTCCTGCTCTAAAGCTAATGGTGACTGCTTTGGTAGTCACAGCTCTCAACTTTTGCAGGATGCTCACGCGTCAGCACTGGGGCTGTGAGAAGCCTCTGGCCAGGCTGTCAGCTGGACAACGTGCTTGGCTGTGAGCCCTCGCATCATCCTGGGCTGTGCTTGGCTCCCATTGGCGTACCTGGGCACGCTGCTGCAGGAGGCAGCTGAGGAGAGCAGCATGAGAGGAGCTGGGGGTAGAAATCCAGCAAGGCAGTGAAAGAGACGTGGATGAAGCAGCAGGAAACGAGAGAAAAATCAGCATGTGCTTGTGCCTTAAGCAAAATTTCCGAGGCAGGGGATGTGTGTTAGTGGAGCACAACAGCTCGCCCTGCCACATCGCCTCCTGGCCACCAGCACGAGGAGTCTGAAGGCAGAGCAGTGCGAGCAGGGTGTCCTGACACAGACACGATGCACGCGGAGCCCCGGCAGAGATGTGCCCTTGGGATCTCTGAGTCTCACTGTCTCCTTTTGCAAGCAGCAAAGCTGCTGCTTGCGCACGTCCATCTGCAAACACACGCAAAAGCTCTCAGCTGCAGTGCTGGGGAGGTGGAAAATGAGCAAAATGAATTCACACATCTTTCCATTTCCCCGGGACCCCGGCACTGACCGTTCCCAATCCCCACCACCTCCCTGTCCATAATGGGGGAAGGAGCATTGCTGCTGCTACCGCAGCACGTGAGGGGCTCCAGCAGCACCGCGCGCGGCCAGCTGGGTTGGTTGGCCTGGGAGCATCCAGCCCTGCCGACAGGAAACCATTACAGCGTGAGTCACTGCTCCAGCCTGAACTGGTTACGGCTGCGCTGACTCAGCAAAAGGGGGAAAAACGCAAGGGGAAAGCCAGTGTGGAGAGAGAGCTCTGAGTCAGCCCAGCACCCTTCGGCGAGCCCCTCGCTGCAGCTGGGTTGAGTCACAGCAGCGAGGAGGAACAAGGGGCAAGGGTGACGGGGACCAGCTCTGCTTTGGTAACCTCTTCGGCTGGCTGTAACACAGATGGCAGTAACTCAAGCACACATGAACTTTGAGATATGGGAAATCTAGTGCTGAAGATGGCTAGGGCAAGACCCTCTTTCAAGAACAACACTGGCACATGTTTTTTTTGCTGCGGGATACAACCATTTCTACCCTTGCCCAGGCTGTGCAAGCCTCCAGGGGCCAAGCTTTGGTGCTGATGCTGTAATGGTGATGCTGCAGGGCCGAGCAGTTCTGGTTCGCATGCACTGCAGAGCTGCTCTGCTGCCTTACCTTCTCACCCTTCGGCCCCGGTGGTCCAATTGGCCCTGGTGGTCCCGCGTGTCCCTGCAGAGAGCAGACAGTGCGTGAGGAGACAGGAAGGAGCTGTCTGAGCCTAAGTCCTGCTTGGATTTCTGACACAGCCACATCCTGGAGTGGTACATTTGTTACAGCTAAGAACTGTTAGGAGATGGAGGATGAAAATGAAGCTCTCACCTGGTAACCCTTCAAGCCAGGCTCTCCCTGAGCACCCATCCTTCCTGGAGCACCCTGCAGAAGCAAGCAAAGGAAGCACCATGAGAGCAACCTGCAGGCATAACCCGCAGGCATGGGATGCACTGGGTATGAATTCTTCATCTGCCCTTTTGGACATCTTTATAGGGAGTCCACCAGTGAGACCAATCCCATGCATGACCTAATCCTGAACTGCAGGGAGGAAACCTTTCAGTGTGGGTTCTGAGGGCAGGAAAGGAGTTTTCTGGGTTGTGATGAGGGCATTGCAAAAGCCCTTTGTTGCATCTCTATCAATCTGCACAAAAGGGTTTAAGCCAGATCATCAGATTAAAATGAACTGCAACCCTTCCAGATAAACCCATTTAGTGTGGAAGAAAACCCTTTCCTCAAGACAGGCTGCAGAGACATGCTCAGTCCAATGCACTGCTGCTCAGATACTGCTCTACTTGCTGTGAAATAATCCATGGAGACGTTGCCAATGAGTACGAAGGGAGGACATATGGGGTGGCCATAATTTCTGATGCAGGAAAACACTATCAGCAGAACACTTATTCCATCATTCATTTGCTACTGTTCTGAAACATCACCACCATTCCTAGTTCATAAATAACCCCTGATCTTTCACTAAGTTCAACCAAACAAAGTGCAGAAAGTTTCCTTACCAGCCTGCAATACACAAGGAGGTTCTCGTTACTTACTGCTGCATAATGAATTAATTTGTCCCATGTAAATTAACTTTCTTCCCTCCCTATCATACTACTGTTGCTGAAAACCTCACTTTCAGGCCCCAACTCAAACTCTTTCCCATGCTATATTTCCTCTTGTTGCAATTATTTGAGATAAGTAGATAAGAGTGGGTGTAGAAACAGGACAGAAATCCAAGGCAGAGCTCCTACTATCAACACAGTTTGACTTAAAAGTGCACTGAGTGTACAGTCTCAAAGGGAAAGATCTTAGCAAAAATAGCTGTCAGAGCACTCCGTTTACAAGCAAAGATCCCCAATATTTCATCCTGTCTGGGGAATTGTACAGAACCACCACAATGCAGTGTGAGCTGGGGTCATGGGGCATCACCGCCACCACCACGGAGCCTCTCCTCTGCTGCTCAGTGCAAGTGCTATGCTCTTTTGGTCTATTTAACATCTGCCATCATTTCACTCCCCCTGATCTGAAGATCCTGTTGGGCTCTCTCCTCTACATAGGCCCATGCCCAGCACGGCTAACTACATTTCTGGTGTTGTGTTCAACCATTTGCAGAGCTCTTCTCACCATAGGTCCCAGGGTACCTCGGGATCCTTTAGGGCCTTGGTTCCCCTTTGGCCCCTCCTTCCCTGGAGGTCCTGTCTCGCCAAGCTGCCCCTGGTAGCCCTTGCTGCCCTGCAGGATGAAAGCACAGAGGTTAACACAGGACAAAACAGCTTCTACAGACAACTGCAAGGGTGGTGAGGCACCAGTGTGAGGGTGGTGAGACACTGGCACATCCAGAGGAGTTATGGATGCCCCATCCTTTGAGGTACTCATGGCCAGGCTGGCTGGGGCCCTTGGCAACCTGATCTGGTGGTGGTTGGTGTTCCGTTCATTGCAGAGGGCTTGGAACTAAATGATCCTTAAAGTCCCTTCCAACTCACACCATTATATGATTCTATGATCAATGATGAGCAAACAAAATGAGATCCAGAGGAGGAACTGTTATCAGTGGTAGATGTTCTTACCTTCTGGCCAGGCTTGCCCTTTTCCCCCTGTTTTCCTGGTTTCCCTTCTGGTCCCTAGGAGAGCACCAAAAAAAAAAAAAAAAAAAGCTATTGGAATGAGAAAGCAAATAAATCCAATCCCAAGCAGCATGCTGTTCACTTTGCTGGTGCACACAACCTTAACAGCATCATCCTCACCCATCTTGTTCTACTCCCAAGGGAGCCAACAGGTTGGGTAGGCAGCAATGCAGGCAAGGACACAGTTCCCAGGTACTACAGCATGGCCAAGTTCATTCTTGAGCTGCTCCAGCATACATATGAGAAGGAAATCTCATGGCTTAGAGGAGGAAAGATCTCTGTGCCCAGTATCTACAGAACATCACTGAAAGGAGATGTTTTTCATCTGGTCGTATCAAGGACCTGCAGGTGATGGCAAGCCATCACCACATGTCTGTCCTTGAGGATGCAAAAGGGGAATTTCAGTAGTGTTCAAAACATGGGAACCACATTTCCTCTGACCTTCAAACAGCTCTTCCTTTGGTCCATGAGCAGAGTAGCCATCTGTGCACTGCTGCTCACAGAGCTGTACTGCTCACCACCAACTAATGCAGTGAACTGGATGTCAATACTCTGGATATGGCTCTAGAATAATGGCAATGAAAATACTGCTTCAAAAGCAATTCTTTAGCTTCCCACTGCAAAAACAGACAGTTGTTTCATTGTCTATCTAGCTGCCATACACAACTTTTTGATTACGATGCAAAAGCTCTCCCTTTATGCTATTATTATTGCAATAGACAGCACACAGAAATCACAACATCCTGATCTCAGCTAGAAATAGGTTGGGATGAAAAACTTCAGGTAGGAGCCACAGTGCTGAGAGATGCTGGTCTGTTTTGTGCACCTACATGGGTGCCTCCGTGCAGCAGACCCTGCCAGCCATCCTTGCAGATGAAACAAGCTGTGGCAAGAACAAAGTTCAGCACACTCTCCTGAGGGAGCCCAGGGAATTTATTTTTTCAGTGTTTGGCCCCGCTGGCTGCAAGGCAGACAACATATTTTGGATCTGGCTGAATCAAGCAAAAGCACCACTGAAGAAAATAACTCATAATTTTTGGCAATCGTGACGAACATTTCAACAGCATCTACACACCAGTGCAGCATCTCTCCTTCTGCAGGGTTGGGTAAGAAGGTGCGGTGCTCACCTCTGCTGATGTCGCAGAGACCTACTGGTCTCTCAGGTGAACAAAAGCAACTTATAAATGGGGCCATGCCTGAGGGTTTCTATGCCGATCTGAAACTTGGGCCTCCTAAGTGCCTGCTCTTAACACAAAGGAGCAATTCAGGCTTCTAATAGCCCTGAAGAATTGTATCACTCCTTCATCTCCCCAGAGGGAATAGCTCCACTTTCTCTAAGTCAAACACTTCAAGTGCACACCTCGCCAACACCACCAGAGCTTCACAAAGGACGGGTCCCTGTGAGGACTCCACAGGTCCTGTTCTCTCTTCTCTTCCATTTCGCCTGGGGTTTTGTTTGCTATTTTCGTGCTGCCGTTTTTCCAAGAGGGCACTTTTTGCAATTAGTTTCCCACAGGCGATGAACTGAGGGTCACCCACGTGCTGTACACTGACTGGAGCACAAAGACATCCTCACCAATGGCAGCATCCAACTGGGCCACCCCTAGCTCATCGTGCAGCCAACCCGACACGGGATGTGGAACCAGACACCCAACTTTGCCACGGATACATCACTGGATAGGTCAGATACGTACTGGATATTATATAATTTGGGTATATATATGTCATTGCACAGCAGACCTTCTCTGCACTAACACTGAGATGCTTATTGGCTTGAAAATTTGGAGACTGAGTAACAGTATCACTCACAAAACAAGCCGTGAAGAGTAACAATGCAACTGAGATTTCTAATTAGTTGCATCATATTTTTTCTTCATCAGTCTTCCTGGACCGTGCAGTAAAATCTTTTGGAATTACAGGCAATGGATATTTCTCGTGAATTGGAGAAAGCCCATTTTAAGCTAAATCTGTTCCTGGCCCTGGTGATGGCTGAGTTGCCAATCTTCTCCAGCAGAATAATTTTGCACATTGAGACGTGCTCTTGAATCACTGTGCTGCAAAGGCCCTTGAATCAAAGACTTCCACGTTACTTGTACTTGCCTCCCCAGGATCAGGGTGTGTTACATTTGGAAAAAATGCAGGCAGCAGTGCATTAGTGCAGTGGATTAGATATACCCCCTATAAATGTATAAATGTTCCTGCAGGAGGTCACAGGGATCCCACAGCCACACTGGAGGGGTTGTTTGTACAGCCTGGTTCCCACACCTGGTGCATCTCCCATAGAAGCCGCAACTGAAATTCGCTTCTGCCCTGCACCCAGAATGTCTTTGCTTTCTGGGAATGCAGGTTTGGACCTTTACTCTTCCTCCTAAGAGACATTTCCAAATTGCTCCTAAAATCTGCATTCAACTTCATGCTTGAATCATGAAGTGCAGATACAGGGCTAGAGCCACCTGGGAGAAGGGAAAAACAAAACGAATACCATCTTCAACAGCCCAAGTCCTGTGCACAGCAATAAACTCGATCCACAGAAGACTGTGCTGTGTTCAGACACGGTCTTGCTGTCCCTGGTTGTTCCAGATCATCTTTCCATGTTGGTGGGGTCTCAGCACAGGTATGGGCTCTGATAAACTCCCTGGTGCTGCACTGACCTCACTGAGCAGGGATGTTCACCATCTCCAGAGTGCTCTCCCGACTCCTCCAGCTGGGGTGTGCTCCTTCTTCATGGCTGGGAATGAAATCATGGCAGCACCTCTGCCTCTGGTCAGCGATAGCCGTGAGCCCAGCTGTCACTTGCGGTCAACCAGAAATCATCTTGTGAGGCTCTCCCACTGGGCTAGCTCTTGTTAAAAGCTTTGCTGGTATGAGTAAATGGGTTAACCATGCTGGCAACACTGGCAGCAGAGACGTGGCTTGGATCCTGCAGTCTCAGCCACCTCCTCAAATGGAGCAAGCGCTATCAGTTAGGGATACTCCCATGCTCCACCAGCACTGCTTTCTAGGACTTTGGCCAGAGGAGCTCTGCTGGTGAGCGGGAAGCCTACCATATGGCTGATATTCCTGGATGTGCTTTCTCCAACTGCACAGGAATTTAGCCCAGATGAATGCAGAGACAGCTCAACGTTTGCCTGGGGTTCCCAGAGACGTGGTATCTTTCCTTGTGTCGTTCCCCATGGGGTGGATGTTTGTTGCAGTCCCAGACACGTCTTGGTTTGCACAGTTCCAAGAAATCACTGCACTGACACATGGCAGGGATACACAGGCCATGGCCAGCCCAAAAGCCATTTGGTCGCCTTCAAAAAAGGTCAGATTTCCCTTTTTCCCATTCTTCTGACTCATTTATCCAGGAATGGAAAAACTGGGGCCAGAAGAGGGGAAAAAAACCCAACACTGATAAATCAAATTCCGTAGGATATAATTTGTTCTGGATGCATTCTGTGATCCGTGCAGGGTCTCCATAGCCCCTCAGGGATCTGGCACCTCTTGGTGCCTATTTCACTGCAACATGAAGTTTCCAGGCTTCCCACTGTCCTGAGCAACGAGGGGCGGAAGATGTAGAGGAGTCTATACATCAGAATGATTCATTCCAGGTTCTTTTTGCTAGATTCAGATCAGCTGGGTTAGCGTGCCAAGGCACTAAACACTTGACGCTTTTACGTTTGAGGTTTGTAGACATTTTGTTGTATGCTTTGGTGAAAAAGCAAATCTTCCTTCCAGGCTTCTTCCGTGAGCAAGATTACTTCTAAATGGTGATTTTGTGTACTGCACTCCTCATTAGAGAAGCATGTTAGTTCTATCTGAAGATAATGGTATTAGTGACTGGGAACAGCAGAAAGCAGCAGTTTTAACAAATTCACATGCCTTGAGGTATGCTAAAATATCCCAGGGAAGCAAAATTCCATTGCCAGCTTCAATAAGGACCCAATTCTTTAAGATCTTGTAGTACAGCATTAGATGATCGCCTATGGCAGAAGCTAAATGATTTATTTTTCAATGCAAATTGATGAGTTTTTAAGGGAAAAAAGAAAAAGGCTTTGGGCTGCTGATGGCCTTGGCAGCGACGTCGGATCTGTCGCACAGCGCAGTGTTAATGCGAGCAAACAGATGCGCAGCCCAGCTTTAAATTCTCAAGTCATCAACAGTTGAAATCTATGTTACAACAACAGCATGGAGAAAAACAAAATAAGGAAGTTGAATGAACTGTAGAGAGATATGCCCCAAACAGAGCCAAGCAGGGCGCTGCTGCAGACCCAACTTCCCCTACGCTTTGCGATGCTCCGCACATACGCAGTGCATCTCAGGAAATGATCTCAAAGACAGGACTCACCAGCCTGGTTGGACACAAGGAGCACTACAACTCTTGGCTCTTCAGAGGGCAACTTTCCTTTTTTTTCTTGCAGACCACAACTGGAGGAGAGCACGGTGCCTGGAAAGACACCTTCCCGAATCCCATCTCGGATGGGTTCAGCATTACTTGATGCTGTTATGCAGAAAGTTTCCAGGTGTTTTGTGTGTCAGTGAGTGGAGGTTTGAGGTCACTCCTTCCTACCAAACATGAGGCAGGAAGAAATAGAAGAACCAGAACACAGCCAGTGAGTAAAGAGAAGAAAGTGCCAATGGTGATGGGAAAAATGGTGATAGTTGGAGGCACTGGAAGCAGGAAGGGCAGAAAAGCTAAAGCAGTGAAGGTAGTAAGCATGAAACATAGGATGACCATGCCCATATTGTTCAAGGCCCAGCCAGCCAGCTCATTTAAAGGGAAATGAAAAAGCCCCATATCATTTCCTACTGCTCAGCAATGTCTCCATATGAGAACCTCTACTTAATAAACTTTGATCAAGAGAAGCCTGCCCCGTATAGGACAGTTCACAAGCACTCAGGAAATTAGTGGGATTATTGGGGTCGGGCATTTGAAGACATAAATGTTTTGGATTTATAAGAAACACATTTCCTAATCTCTCCGCCTAGCTGTAGTTTGGAAGCGGAGGAAACACAGAAGCAGCTCCTGAATGGGTATGGGGAAAGAAGAAAGACTCAACTATTCTTGAGAAGAAAGACCTGATTGTACTGTAAGGTTCAGAGGGCTTTGCTGGGAGCACTGGGAAGCAATGGGCCCTTGGCTTGCTTGTGGAAACCAGACTGGTGAGTGCAAGTACAGCTGGCTGGTTGACTTCAAAGAGAAAGCGAGATGGGGAAGCACTACAAGAAGATGTCGGATGGAGAAACTACTCCTAGCATCACCATGACCTTCTTTTCAGCTGAGTTCCTCAACTTAGAATACAGAAAGCAAACCTAAACCTTGTACCCCAACCTCCCTGCTTCAGAGCGAGTCCTAATCGCATGAAGATGTTGCTCTGAAATATTCAACTTTTGATTTTGTGGATGAAAACCTCTATTTGACTCATTCTTTTCTAAGCAGTCATAGCATAAGATAGCAAAGAGGACTGTGCGCAGAGCTGTGCTCTGAGTTGCTCTGGTTTGGGCCAATAGCTCTGAACTGCTGCTCATTTGTTGCCTCTGGAAAAGCCTTTTTTCCCCCTTTTTCCTCTATTTCCTCATCCCTAAGGCAGCCTATGAGACAAAGATGGTGGTTTGATGGATGGATGAGAGGTGCAGGAGAAGTGCAAGCCCTCAACCACTGAGCTTGGAAGCTCTCATAAAAGATGTTACCAAAATGCCCCAAAGAACTGGACATTTTGGAAGCTGACAACCGGGAAGAAAGAAACAGAGAGCACTCGGGCAGGATAACTCCTGTTTATGCCAACGAGCACTACTCAGGTCGTTTTTTCCTTCCTCAAACAACAGGGGTTAACATCTTCCTTCTGAAGGACACAAACACCCTGGGGTTGTGGAAGAGGAGGGGAATGAAATCCTCTCTCTTGCAATAAGGAGGGGAATCTTGGAGTAACTGCACAAAAAGCGCGTCTCCTTCGTCTGAGTCAGGAAAGAAACCGTGCCAAGTCAATGGGATTTATTTCAAATTCTGGCTCATTTCAACTCCTATTAACTCTAAATGAGGACCAGCTGGGAGCAGCCTCCTTCCCAAGCGGCAGAGGCCATGCAGCGCCGACCAGCACGCATCTAGGACTGATGGGATGCAGGGATGGCTGTGGCACACTCTAGGGGGCTCAGAGCATTGGGTGGGCTCAGCCAGCACCTAACTATAAATCTTCCAAACAGCAAAATCCAGCACGTACCTCCCCATCAAATGAGACGTTTAGACTTCCACAGAAGACGAACCTGGGGCCATTGGAGGAGCAGATGTTACTAGAGCTTAAGAAGGACTGCAGATGAGGGCAGTGTTGCCCTGGGATTGCAGCACTGCTCCCAGAAGGAGAACCTGGGGGGAGCTCTTCACCGACCCTCGCTCCAGCCCTATTCAGAGCAAAGGGCTTAAGCATGTTTACTTCATTCCAGCGCTGCCCCATTCTCCTTTGATTTTTGATGCAGCTCAGCCAAGGACAACCCCATGTCTGTGAGTTTAAGGGGCTTCTTCCAGTAGAGGCTCCACGAACCAGCACACAAACCTTGACTTTTCCAGGAATCAACAGCTCAGCACATTATCAGAAAAACCCCACAGCTTCCTGTATGAATAACTGAGGCTGAAGCCAGAAGTGACTCCAGGACCCAGTATTTTCAGAAAGCTGGGTGCCATGCCACTGCAGTGGTGCTGCCATCTGTGGCTGAGCTCATGTGTTCTCAGTGAATGGCTGGACTCCGTGACAGCAGAGCAAGGAGCTTTGTTGCAGAAAATCTTTGAATCATGTTTTCAGTGGCAGGAAACAGAAAAGAACAAAGAGCAAGAAACCACTCTGGGACAAATTCGGCTGTAAGTGCTGTTTGGACAGCTTTATACTAGAGCAGTGTGTTGGATGAGAATTAGCTTCTGCCCAGCTTAGCTCAGAAACCAGTTCATCTCAGCTGTGTCCACGGTGCGGTGTTTCTGGAGAGAAAATGTGAATTCAGAGAAGAAGGTCCATCCTGAGCAGCACATCTTCCTTCCGCTTCAGCATCTTAGCTTGTAGATGATGGGGAAACAAGACTAGGAGCATGTGTATGCCAACGAGAGAGATACTGTCCTCGGGACACCTCCCAGAGCTGTGCGCAGGGAGTGACACAGCTGAGCCCACAGGGCTGCAGCCAGGAGCCATGCATGTTCCCAGTGCTTCTCAGCTGGAGAGTGGCTTTGCCCTTTCCAAAGCACTTTGAGTTCCCTCAAAAAGCCTTCTCAGATCCCCACCCTGGTCCAGTTCTGTCACTCAACATTCTGGAAGAGCAAACAGAAGTACTTTGACCACGTCACACCCAAGCAAAGGGATTTACCAGCCCTTGGAGCTCCTCTGGTTTGTTGATACACATCTGCACCATACAGCACACACAGCTAGATCTGCTCTGATGTAATTGTTTATGGCCATTTTTACCACTGGAGCAACTGGCTCAAAGCTCTCTGCGTCCTGATGTGGCTTGAATGACACTGCAGATAGAATTTCAGGTTAAAAAGGAAGTGGAAAAAGAGCTCAGCTCCTAATTTTGCTGAACAATGAGGGATTTTCTTGTTTCAGAACATGTTGCATTTCATTACCTACAGGCTCTCCAATTGCTTTCCTGGAACTGTAAAAACCTTGCTATCAGATGTCGGCTTTGTATGACAACCAGCACATTATGAAAACCACAGAGCGCAGCCACGGAGCAGCTGGAAACCCACCGCCTGCCTCCTGCCAACTGGCCTGGGCCCTTCGTGCAGCCAGCAGCGGGTCGGCCTGCACTGCTGGCTGCAACCTCTGCTTCCTTTCATCCTTTGTTGTAAAGCATGCGATTGACAGGCAGACAGATCCTTTGGAATTGCACATTATTCTTCAACAACGCTCAACACGCCCAACGTTGGTTGGGTATTTTGGACTGCATGGCACTGTTCCCCTTATATGATTACTAGCTATGATGAATAAGCTTTTCATTTTGGTGAACTACACTGGTGTTTGCACTGCTGATGAACACCTTGCTGGAGCTCGAAGAGCTGCTCCATCTTTCATGCATCCCCATCCCGCCTTGCTGACTCTGCAGGGGACAACACCTGCTCCCCTCACTGTTGACCTGGACCTGCACCTCCAGTCTCCAATGGGGGATGCTCAACCTGGTGCTCTGCAAGGGGAAGAGATTACGACCTTCTTGTTGCTCTCAGTTGGCCAGTCAGAGGTCAAGTGGCCAAGTCTGGAAGAATCAAGATGGAGTGACAGCAAAGAGTTGGCATTAGAGGAAGTGGGAAACCACTGCAAAGAGATATCAGGTGGAACAGCAGCTCAGAAGGGATGCACATCTCTGATGGAAATTCTGAAATCTCAGCTGGATCCTGCACTTAGCTGTATGTTAGTGCTTCAGATGCTTTGACTTCTCCCTCCCTACCAGAGGGACAACTGGCAGAAGCAGGACGTAGAGCTGAACAGAGCAGTGTGAACTTGGACAGTGTGACCAAAAGATAGAGGATACTCGTGTGTCACAGCTCCAGCTGCCTCGAGCCCTGCCAGCCACAGCTGGGAGACTCATGGCCCATCTCCCTATGTTTGCTGAAATCCACTGGCTTTGAAATGTGCACAAACTATCCCTGGAGACTCAGCTGGGGCCTCCCTGCTGCTTTTGTTTGGGATTTAAAAACCGGTTTGCGGATATGTTAACACTGGGGATGGCTGAGCCAAGCTCAAGCTAACGATCTTTGAAAGACGTTTCCTGAGCACCCAGGGAAGCTTGGGTGCACTTGACCAGTAATGTACCATCTTCGGCATGGTTTCCTGGAAAACACAACCTTGCTCAGCAAAGCCAGACCTGTAGGACCAATTGCTGGGTGAAAGCCTCTTTCTGCATGACCCAGTAGGACTACATGGCCCAAAGCAAGCTTTGCCTCTTCCCATTCCTCTTGCTGCTCTGTTGCCAAGCGGTGTGCAAGTTCCTACGAGCCCAGCCAAGTCCTACCTGCTCTGGGGCCACGTGAGGAGCTGCCAGCACCAGGCCTTTCCCCCAGGCCAGTATGTGCAAAGCGGGCTGAAAAAGTACAGCCAGATCCTCATTTCCTACATGTGTCCAGAGCATACAACGCTGAAGAGCCTTTTTCCTTTAGACATAAGCAAGATCAAGATGAAGACTAAACATGCCCTCGGTGTTAAGGAAAATTCTTCAGGAAGTGGTTTAGCAACAGGGCGAGAGCCAAGCCAAGGTGCTGGAGAAGTTTGTCTATGGCTGTGCATGAGCATCATCTTCCTTGAGCCAATATGAACCTCTTCCAGCAGCAGAAGGTGAGCTGCACACCCCCATATACAGGTCAGTTGGTTGGCACAGTGAACCAGCCGTATCCTGGCGTTAACATCTCCATCACCTTTGTAGATGAGCAGGGTATCTCAGCAATACTGGAGCAGCTCCTTGCAAATTCTGGTCAGGAGCTGGTCACTGTGCAACCTTGGCATTTGCCTTTGTGTGAACACGCTCAAGTTTTTCCCCTGGTTAGACTTTTCCTATCTTTCTCCATCAGCCTCGAGAACGTCCATCCATGCCTGGATGGTGGTTGTGGTGTGCCTTGAAGAGATTCGTTTGACTTTTCATCACAGCTTCCGTTCCTCACTTGGAAAGGAGTGGGTTGTAGCTATCACTAGTGGTTTGCATCTCTGATCCATGAACTTGGCAGAAATCTAAGGAAGATCCCACTAACACTTTTACATTTTGGTGGTGATGGATCAACAGTTGGACTCAATGATCTTAGTGGTCTTTTCCAATCTTAACAATTCCCTGATTCTACGACTTCCTCCATGGGAAGCTAGGATGAAAAACTCCAAGAAAGAAAAAAAAAAAGAGAAAAATTATTTGTACTTCTGTCAGAGGACTTCCATGTCTAGATTACCTCAGCGAGCATGGAACAGCAGCCTGTGCATTAGGTAATGGCCCGACGCTTGGCAGCAGGCAGCGCTATCTGGAGCCCTGTGGTCTCTGAAAGTCTGCTCGAGTTCAGACATACGGATATACAAAGGAACATATTAAAATAGTAGATGGAAATATAGCACTTTGCAGTAAAAAAAAAAAAAAAAAAAAAAAAAGGAGTGTTTTTGAGCGGGAATCTTGGCTCTGTGGACTTTTTTTTTTTAAATAAAACAGAACGGCATCATGTTCCCAGGGACATGCTGGCAAACAGTCTGCGAGAATCTATATTTTATATGCTATAACTTAATATGACTTTTGCATGATTTTAGCACTTTTATTGGTTCTTAACTGTGCACAACATAAACACATGGAGCAGCCAGAAGCTGTACCCACCCTGCTAAGGGCTGCCTGCGGGCTGTGGATGCATTTGGGGCAGGATTACAGCCTTGCTCTGCATATCTATGGAGTTTCCACCTTCTAGTCAAGTCAGTGCTCCGATCCCCATCTCAGCCCCAAAACAACACAAATTCAACCCCTTTGCTGCCTCCGTTCCTCACACTTTTCTCCTTGCCTTCCTTTTAGCCAGCCACAACACCACCAAAGGCACAAACGATGTGCTCCAGCACTGAGCACCCACCCCGTGCTCAAGGGCACTGCAGGAATTACGAGAAACAAATCACTGATAGGCTTCCCATTTTGGGTAGAAGGATCTGGCTTTGCTGCAGAGCAGCCTGCTGGCACTGGGCAGCGTTGCTCCACACCTGGTACCACTAAACGAGCCCCAGGCTGGATCCTGCCCTACTGCTCCAAACAGAAATGAGTGAGGACAAATCAGAAACGAGTGAGCGATCCACATCTCGATGACCCACCCTCTTCCTATTTGCAAGTTCTTTTTTTGCAAAAACAGTTTACTTTGTGCCAACACTTGCATCGAGTCATATCTTGGACAACATCCTGCCCTAAGCAGTGTCCTGGTTCACTGCCTGCATCTCCCACTCAATCTGCCCCCACATGTTTTGCTGCAAGATGGCATGTCCTGTCACAGAGTATTAATATCAGTGGTAATGGCTGTCCTTGCAATAATAAATAAAATGATGACTTAAGAAAAAGCATATTTTGCTCTTGCTAGGGTTTCAGTGCATTCCAGTTTCCCAGACACAACATTGCATGCTTTCATTTGTGCCATGGTTGCAGAAGGCTCTCAGCCCTTTGTAGGAGCTGGTTTGCCTTCTGCAACCCAGGGCTCACTGTGTGCCCCACATCTGAGCAGGGGGACACAAAAGGGAGCCCATACTGCACATCTAGGCCATGCTCCAGCCACGAAGGTGAAAATCACCCTACACACAACGGCTAGAAACAAGAGCACGAAGCACTCATTGCTGACCCCTTTGGAGGATCACCCCTCATTTGGGATCGCACAGATGGCCCTATGGAGAGGTGCAGGAGCTGTGCTGGGCTCATGCACCCACCCAGCTACTTGCAATACACACAGGCTACCCGTGCAGCCAGGAGGAGAGCTCCAGCTGCTCCAGGAACCCCACGGACCGGCTGGTGGAGGTGAGCAGGATGCTTTCTCAGACTCACTCGGACACCTGTGATGCCGGGATATCCAGGAGGCCCTTCTTTTCCCTTCAGTCCTTCAGTGCCTTTTTCTCCTTTCTCTCCATCCAGGCCTTGCTCTCCTTTGTCTCCCTGTGGAAGAGAAGAGGTGGGAGTTTGCATACCCACACAACACATGGGTCACCATACATGGCTCTTGCGAGGAAAAAAAACACAGTCCATAATTAATATTTCAGGAGTCTGGGAGGAAAAGAGCCTGCAAGCAAAAGGATGAATGAGGATGAGTCATAATACACTTGACATTTAACAAAATGAGCAAAACCATGTTTTTTTTAAAAAATCTCTTGGCTGGAGGAGGAGGAACTCCCCCATTACATAGGGAAACGTGAACTTTGCTTCTCCTGCAGTGAGGCCTGAACCTCCCACGTGAATGAGACAGTGAACAAGATCTGAAAGAGTCCCTGCCTCACCCAGATGCTGAAAGACTGAATGGGCGTGATGGGTTTGTCTGGAGGGGCACCTGGCTCTTGCAAGGGCTGGGATCAATGCCATGAAGCTGTCACCTTGCCCTGAGAGGGTCTCATGGTTGGAGCAGTGGATTATGGCAAATCTCTGCTCCTCTGCTTTTACAGCTGATGGCACATCTCATGGAGATGATCAAAAGGGCCAATTCTGGATTGACAGTGGCACCAGCCTTGATGCCAGCACTGACAGCCAACTGGTCGTGGTGGCTTTGTTACCCTCTGTGCTAGAGCAGAGCCACATCTCTACTGGTCACATCAACATCTCTGCAGCAAGCAGTGGCTCTTCTGCTGCCCAGAGACACGTTCAGGTTGGACTGATCATCTCCAGATGTCCTTTCCAGTCCTTGTGGTTCTGTGAAACCTGGCATGGTTCAAGAGCTCTTAGGGATGGCAGGAGAAGTCAGAGGATTTGATTGTCTTTAAGGGCGAATCTTTTGGTCCAATGTTCAGAGATAAGCAGAAATGAAGACACATGGCAAACAGCTTAACCAGAACGAAGCAATAAAGTGCATTGTTGCGGGACCGGCTACTTTTTCTTTCCATGGAACAAAACAGTTGGCCTGTTTGGAAAGGCTGGCTGTGCAAGGACAGAAATGGAATGCTGTTCCAAAGGCAAGGTAGCAACTCACAGCAGTTAGATAAAGAGAGCAATGCAAGCTCTGAGCAAGCACCTGGGACTTTGCCAGGAGGAGGGGGATCCAATTTCTTTCCTTGCAAACAATGCTCTGGTCAGCAGTACAGGGGGCAGTGATGGACAATTTTTTGATTTCCCCTGCCAGCCCCAGGAATTCCTAATTAGTTGGAAAGTTAATCTGTAAAAACTCAAATGAAACAGACAAATTGTTGGAAACCATATATTAATATATTAAAGAAGTTGACCTTTTTGGAGATCTGATCATATGCCAAAAATGTGGATAGAGGAGTGAAACACGAGGAGTCCATTATATGTGTCTGCAGAAAAAAATATCCTGACTTCTTATTTCTACATAAATTAAGCCATCAAAGAAACAAGGGGGTAAGGGAACACTGCACCAGAATACCCTCCCTGCTGCAGAACCTATACATCCCAAAATTTACCTTGGCTCCGTCTGGACCAGGTGGCCCACTGTCCCCTTCCAGCCCCATTTCTCCCTGTAAGACAGAAGCAAGCCACATAAAGCTGTGCCCAAACATACTTTTCCCCCAAGCTTTCATCAGATGACTCTTGATCTTAGCCCTGAGAAGGGACAAGAGCCACAGCCAGCTTCAGGCTCTGCATTCATTCCTACTCCCTCCCACAGAGCAGACAGTGTCTCCCTACTTGGTGGAGAATCGAGAGCTCAGCTCAAGCCAATGGGATCCGTGGGGAAGGCAGAGATTCAAGCGGGGCTGGGAGGGTTATGGGATGCCTGGGATCCCATAGAGGGGCTCTATGCCCACAGGCTGTGGGTGAGCAGGGACAAGTGCCTCTGAGGAGCTGATGAGATGGAGAAGTGCCACCAGAAGGTGGGTACTCACTCTTTGACCAATGAGGCCTTGCTCTCCAGGAACTCCCAGCTGGCCCGGATCACCCTAGAAAGAAGGCATCACAGACAAGGAGACAAGCTGCTTACTGATGGTGAGCATGGGGCACTGAATGCCTGTCAGGGCACTGAGGGGCAATAGAGGCTGGAGGGCTCTGGCAGGGGTAAAGAGGTGCTTTATGCAAACCATTGTGCCCTGTCCAATGATGGTGTGGAGGGACAGCCAGGAGCACAGGTCAGGATGCTATAGACATGCTAGCTCTGGTGAAGCCTTGGAGGATTTGCCAAGGAAAAAGAGGCATAGGATGGGGCAGGAGGTAGGGACTGAGGAACAGCATAGAAGAAATCGCATTTAATCCCCACAGAGTCTGCTCACAAGCTCTCTGTGTAGGAGCAAACCTTCAAACCAAGCACTGGGGGGGGACAAAATAAAATTAACCCCCCTGTGAGCTGCTCTGCACAGGGACCTTTGTCAAATAAAGAGATGTTTTCTGAAGGCCGTTCCATGTAGACAAGAAGGTGCATTCATGGGCCTGAAGCAGAGCACCCTCCCCCATAACCACTGGAGGAGCTCAGTCCTCATAGAGCTGAGGCTTGGGAACTGGTGGGACTTTGTCTGAGGGTATTTCTACACTTGAGACCTCGGCTCTTCTTGTTCTATGTTGGAAGCTGCCTAGATCTCTGGGTCTCGAGGACTTCCTTCTCCACTCAGACTTGGGACTTATGACAGAGCTGAAATTCATTGCCAAGCTCCTTCTCAAGCTCTGACAGGGAAATTGCACAAGTGGTTTTTCTTACCTTCATGCCAGGTTCACCTGCGAGGCCAGGTTGTCCCATTGGGCCAGGCGGTCCCTGTGAAAAAAAAAAAAAAAGAAAAAAGACAGACAATGAAAAAAACCTTTGTAACCAAGCAGAAAACAAGATCAAAGACATAATTCCTTTAGCAGAGACCTCCTGGGATAGCACAGCCCTGGTTGCAATGCAATCACCGCCCCGGAGCTGGCTCAGGGCATGCAGCATCAAAGAGGCACTGCCTGGCTCCTGCGAGGGCTCTGTGCATCTCCCACGCCCCCATTCTCCCCTGTAACTCCTTCCAGCCCTCTGCCTGCTAAGGCTGCTGATCCTGGCAGAGGAGCTGGCACCCCACTGACAGCCAAAACCTATGGGAAGGTATGCAGATAGTGGGAAGGTGTTCTTCCTTGACGTCACAGCTTTGCAATAGTGGGGCCACTCAACATCTCTGGCACCAATGCCAATTGGGAGCTTAAGTTTTTGTACATTTTCTACTACCCTGGGAAGAATGACAATCTGTAAGACAAGACCAAAGCCTGTCTTTAAAGGATTCCAGGGGGTTATTTACTTAGGATATTTGCTTTCCAGACAGCACTCTCTCTTCTCTTTGCAGTATGGAATAAAGGAAAAAAGAGCACATAGTCAAAGGGAGCACAGGGAAGAGAGCCAGTTCCTGGCTTGCTGCAATGGATTTGGGCAGAGGAGGGAGCAGGGTGAGTGTTGGGTTTATTAACAAATGGTCAAGTCACGCAATGAGAAAATTCAGGCTCCAATGAAAGCAAAAATCCTGCTTTGGTTTCTCCAGAGGTGCCAGTGCAGAGAAAGGCTCCTGGAAGAGACACAGATTTGAATAAAGCTCTGTACTTTCTTGGTTGGCAGCATCCATAGTGGCTTGGTAGCAGCTTTCCAGCTCCCCAGTGTGGTTTACCATGCTCAGAGCCCGCTCCATCCAGTCTAGCAGCCATGAGAATGGAAACTTTCATGACTCATACACTTTGCAGTAGGCTGTATTAAAAGGTACCTTTGCTGCTGTTTTCACAACCAAGTGAAACATCATGGCTGCTTTACAGTTTCCATACAGGGATGTATGGAAAGGAGCTACCAAGGGGAACTGGTACGCTCAGACAAAAATGCTGATATTTCATGGAGAATCAAATAGAGCAGAGTCTGTAGATGAGTTAGGGGGAAGCCATGGGGCATCTCCTGCAATCCATCAGGACACTATTCAGCAGCTGCTGCTGCTTTGGTTATGGTGTGTTTGTGCCATTGCTTCATGGCAACAACAACCCAAAAAGCACTGTCAGCAACAAAGGCATTTCTCAGAGCTCCTTTCACTGCCTGCAGTGACTGCCTTGGCTATCCACAGCTATGCCTTGCCAGCAAAGGGACCAGTGAGCGGGACAGAAAATACCACTTCCCAGTTTGAGGGCTACAGTTTGTTCCTGGCTCTGCATTGTGGGATGGTGTGGTGGTACAGCCATGCCTGGGATGTGTTTGTGAGTGCTTTGAAATGTTGCTCTTGTTGTGAAGATGGGGAGGCCCAGATACCAGCTTTGTGTCTATGGCCTAAGATGAGAACGATGTTTGAATTTCTGTCTCTCACTGTTTGCTTTGGAAGTTGAAATTCAGACTTGAGGAAGTCCTTCCTGCTCATGTACCTGGGTGTGGAAGGTTGCACTGCTGTCACCTCTGTCAGAAGGTGTCTCTCTCTAGGTGAGGGAAAAAGAAATAAGAGCAAAGACCAGACCTACCTTATGGCCAATTTCTCCCAAAGGTCCAGGTGGTCCCCGTGGTCCTTGTGGACCCTGGAAAACAGAGACACAAGGTCCTTTTCATACAACTGTTTTTAATTCTGAAGGGCACCATTTCCTGTAAGGTAAAACACCAGTTCCCTCCCACATCACAGCAGAGCTATGGGCAGCAAGATGGAAAGACCACAGTGGGTGTACTGAGTCACCATAACAGTTCAGAAGGCCCTTCACCATTTTTCTCCCACCTATAACAACTGCAGTTGGTAATCTAGAAGTGTCTGGTATGCTTTCCTGTCTCTGTCCTGGTCCGTCCCATAGACAGAGATGGCAGAAGATAACTCTCAGCCTGCTTTGATGGGGAGTACCCTTCCTCAAGTCTGTGTCTTCATCTGACATCTCCCAGTGCCAACCCCAAGGCTGTGGGCTCACTTCTGGCACTGCAGCCTCCCACCTGGTCCCCATCCATCCCAACTCTCAGACCCCTGTCTCAGACCCAACCTTGCCCTTCTTTCCTCCATTTCCTTCCAAAATCCAGCCCACTCCTACACTCTCCATGCTGATCCATGCCTCTTTTACGCTTTTCAGGGATCTGACATCATCTTTCCTCGTGCTTTGTAGGGCTCTAGCCAAGTCTTTCACATCTCTGACCTCACTGCAACTGGCAGAGACAGAGAAATTGGGAGTGGGAAGGAGTAGGGACAGAGAAAGCATTGAGGTGTCTGTGTGTGACAGATGAAGAGAGAGTCATAAGGCACTTGCCGGGTCGCCTGGTGCCCCTTTTGCTCCTGGAGGTCCAGAAGGCCCTTGGATACCCTAGGAAAAGGAAACACACCAAGGTCAGCTCCAATCCTATGGCAATGCTTTGTGCCTCCCGGCATGTATCTCAAAAGCTCCAACAAAGAGTGGAGAGGTGGTCCTGTAAGTATGAGATGTCTGAGTCTTTCCTCCAGAACCAGGACCCAAAACTTAGGAACAGGAGTGAAAATGAGTTTCTAAAAGAAAGCACTCTCATGGACACTTACTGGAAAGCCACGGGATCCTGTCTCCCCAGTCTCGCCCATCTTCCCCTGTGAACACACAGTGACAGATGTTAGCAGCTGGATCTCTGCTCAGACACCTGTGGTGCTTTGGCCAGGAGAAGCTGCAGGTCCCTGGGCACTGTGTGCACCCCTGGAGGGGTTTGACACCTTGCCACATTGGGCAGGTGCTGGCTCCAGGACGTACCTGCAGCCCATCTGGCCCCAGCTTGCCTGGCTCTCCTGGACGGCCCTGCAAAGCAAGAAGACAAACACTGATTGGCAGGAGCACAAATGGTATTGGTGATGCTCTTCTGTACCTCTTCTACCTGCTCTTGCATTCTTCCGCACCAGATATCCCCTCCAGTTCCCTGCAGCTCTTGAAAGACTGATTGCCCAGCACCCTGCCCTGAGGAGCACCCCAACCAGCAGGCAGTTTGGGCAATGAGCAATATGACCCAAGTCTCTTTGAGCAAACACTGCTTTGGAGGAAGGTTTTGCTTTTGCTGCATAAAGGATTCGTTCCTGCTGGCTGGTGCTCACGGTGCCATTGTGACCTTGGTCTGTCCACAACACAGCCAAGAGCAGCCTCAGCCAAGCTGGTGCTCACCTTGGCACCTCGTGACCCTGGCTCGCCTACTGGTCCATCAGGCCCTCTGGCACCCTGGAAAAAGGCAAAAGAGAAAAAATGAGGGTTTGGCTCACTAGGAAGTACAGCAGCACCCTAGCTGTGGTCTGGGGAAGGCAGTCACACTTGGGGAGGCTGAGTAGGGCAGTCCAGGGCTCAAAAGATCCCTTCTGTGCTTTGTTCTGTTTCATTTCCAACCATTTGCCAACACACAGCACCAGAACATTTTTATTCCCTTTTAAACTTAATTACCAGCTACAAACCGAAGCCAGAGGAGAAAGGCGTGTGAGGAACAGCCTTACTTTCAGGCAACACTTACACAGTGACGGCTTTGCAGTGCACAGGCTCACAGTTCTAGCCTTATTGATATCAGATCTCTTCCTTCCTATAAACACTGCTTTTCCAACTGCTCCTTGGCATATCACACTGCTTCGTGGTCACAACTGAGACAATAAAGCTACAAAACGGTGGGGTCACCACCCTTAGAGGTTTTCAAGAACCATGGAGATGAGGCACTGAGGGACACGGTCAGTGGGCATGGTGGGGCTGGGTTGGGGTTGGACTTGGTGATCTTAGTGGTCTTTTCCAAGCTTAGTGATTCCACGATTCTATGATAAAACACACAGAAAGGTACATGAGTTCCCAACTGAAGTTACAGCTCCCTGCTTGTTAAGGGAGGGGCTGCTGTCAGGAATCAGGCAGTGCTCGTGCAAGTGCATGCCAGGAGAAGAGCAGCTGGCCATGCCTGCTTTGTCACCTCTGGTCTTGGGGCCAGCATCTGTTCCTGGGAGGGTCCAAGAGCCAAGGGAGACCTGAGGTGCACGGGACACCCAAGGTGCTGGTGGAACCCACAAGAACCCAGGTGCCAAGGGATCCCGGTGAGCTCATGGTGCAGCTCAGTCATGCTGCAGGAGGGGAAGGTGTTCTTCCAGAGGGTCTCAGCTGTGAGAGCCCTGGTCTTGCAAAGAGGACCCTTGACT
>JAOWBP010004368.1:4578758-4604442 GCA_028571105.1 Tragopan temminckii | reverse complement strand
TGCTGCAGGAGGGGAAGGTGTTCTTCCAGAGGGTCTCAGCTGTGAGAGCCCTGGTCTTGCAAAGAGGACCCTTGACTGAGTTTCGAGCTGCAGCAGAGCTGAATGCACAGCCCTCCGCACCGCTCGAACCCCAGAAACCCACGTCACGCTGATGGAGAATAAACAGAGCCGTGGTCAGGCAAAATAAAACGGTAAAAAAAGGGAATACTGAGAGACTGTATTAATGCACGTCATGTTCACAATCAGGCTGTGATCTCAGCTGGGACTCTCAGGCGCTACTGCAATATAAATAATAAATAATAACACAGAGCGGTGCTAGAATGTAATGGTAAGAGGAATTCTGAGAGTGGGCCAACGCGGAAATAGAGAAAACAGGAGCCAATGTGCTTAATCGGGATGCGAGCCCAGTGCCAAAAGTAATAAGAGCATCAGGGAGCCAACGCGTTAGAAAAGCAACTCCAAAATGACAGGCACAGGGAGAGACTCACAAAGAACGGCAGTGTAACAGCAGAAGATGCGCAGGAAACTTGGCCAAATTATTACAGCAGACAAACGCTGTCAATATAAAATAATGCAAAAACTTCCACCGTGCTTGGCAAAACCCTGTGCCGCCGAGCATACCAGAGACAAACTAACCAAAAGCCTGCACTGCACGTCAGTAAACACAGTAAATTGCATGCCATGTAAAACACAGCTCTGCCTGGGCTGCGGGACAGACGGACGGAGGGACAGTGCCCCAGCACAGCGCTGCAGCCAGGGCTGTTTGCCGTATCCCCGTTTCCTCCAGCAGAGCCCTGTCAGCAGCATGGCAGGACCTGCCAGGGCAATCTCCCTTCGCAGCAGTCACCTGGCTAATCCCATCACAACACATCTCATCAGCGCCTGACCCAAAAGAGGAGAAAGTGACCCCGTGTTTGCAAATGCATGTGGCAAGCTTCATCTTCCCCAAGCCTCCTGTGCTCCGATCCAGGATGAAGGCTTCCCCTAATTCGCCCTGACAGGGAAGGCTGCATTCAGCCAATTAGTGAAATCTTCAAATCTCTCTTCTCCTGACAGCGCTGGTTAGAGAGGGGTGAGCGAGGTCCTGGCAGCTCTCCAGCCCATCCTGTGCCAATGCCGCAGCGCACGGCACGCTGCCTTCCCTGGGCACACGAGGGCACGCAGGGCACGGACTCATCTTGAGAATGGGGTAGGAGATGCAGTGAGAATGGTTTTCTTGCTGGTGTCAGCATATGAGGGACGTGGTTAGTGGGCAAAGTGGCAATAGGTCGATGGTTGGACTTGATGACCTCAGTAGTCTTTTCCAGCGTTAATGATTCTGTGATCTCCAGGAGCCCATGGAACAGTGAAAGAAGCTTTGCTTTGGTCCATGTGAACATTTGTATGGCTCAGGGCAGGTTCTGCTGGGCCACGGCTGCACACACAGTGTGAGCTCTGAGCAGCTTTACAAAGCAAAGAGGAAAAAAAGCGGGGTTAGATGGAGACCTGTCCGCTCCTTTGGGCTGTGCAGAGAGATGCAGGTTCACAGCTGAGGGAGATCTGAGAACCTGCTCACCTGCTGGGTCAATGTGTAGCTCAGTGGCATTGCTACGTCCATCCCAAAGCAGCACATCCAAAATCACAGGGTTGTGCTGGGGAGTGCCACCAGACCAGATGACACCTTTTATCCACCTACTGACATTTCACTACCATGGTCCAGCCGAATGAAAAGCAAGCAGATGCCCTGACTGAAGATTGGAGACATCACCAGCCACAGATCCATAACTAACTCTCCTCAAACACGCCTAATGCTTTTTCAGCCAACTAGCAAGATCCCTGGGAGCAAACCAAAAACACCTGTGCTATTTCTCCATAGGCAATTTCTCAGCTGGACCTGGAATAAACAACCACTTCCAGGGTGCTTACATAGCACCACGAATTCCTCGTGCTTATGAATTCCTGCAGTTTGTGATGCTGCAGTGGGGATGGCCGACAGGGAGACAGCGGTCCTCCACCAGGTGCACAAGTCCTATCTCCTCTCTGCAGGCTGCACGTGGGCAATAGGAACTGCAGGATGTGGTGGCAAGGTAGAAAAGAGAAATGTTGCTTGGGACTTGGAAAGCCAGCATCCCATCCAGCGAGAGGAGAAAACTCCACGAACATGGCTATTTTGGCCACAAGAATGGAGCATGGCCACTTCACAGAAGGTTAGGCACATGCCCAAGAGCTACACTGAAGAGGGTTGAAGGGAAGGAAGGCTGGACTTTCAGGTCCCAGTTCTTCATCCTTTGGGAATCAAAGAGGGGACGTCGTGTCTGTGGAAGACTGCTCAGTATTGGTTGGATGCACAAAGCAAGGAGGTGGGGAGGAACAATGCCTTGTCATGACTGAAAAGAAAGTCACAGTTCTTTAAGGATATTCTTTTCAAAAGTTGTACGTCTATCCTGACAACTCAAAAGCTATCACAACATAAATACAGACCCCAAAAAGGCTCCATTGTTCTTGACAATCAAAACCATATTTGCTATTTACGTTTTCTTCAAAAGTGAAATTGCTTTAATGAAGTCTCCACAAACAGAGCTCATGGAATCCACAAACATCTGGCAGAGGCTGCCTTCATGTTTCCACTCTGAATTGAATTACATCCCTTCTGTAAACGGGGATAGACAGAGGGTAATGTCTGAAATTACAATTGGGGGCCATTTCCCCGTCCTGAGAAAACCAAGAGCCAGAATAGCAGGACAAAGCAAGCAAACACAGAATAGTGTGTGCCTGGAATATCTTCTGAGAGTACGAAGAGAAAGAAAACGTGAGAGACAGAGATACAAACCAGAAATCCTCCAGGCAGGAGATCTGCCGGTCCTTACAACACCAACTTTCCTGCATCATATTCACTGAAATCTGTAGGATCCAAATTCCCTTTCTCTGTTGGGGTTCTTAGAAAGGATGCCTGTCTTGCAAATTCCATAGGGATTGTATTATTGTGGTTCTGGAGAGGAAACACAGCCCATGACTGCCAAGCTGAACATCTCTGACATGTGGTACATCACCCTGGGGATGGACATTGCTGGCGGGAGTGGTGTGCTGCAGGGTTGCTCCTGAGGGCTTGGCACCCCACCTCTGGATCCAGCTTCATTCAAACCCAGCTCTCTGCTGTGCCAGCCAACCTCTGTCTTGGGAACTGGATCCAGTTTGGCTCTTGCTTTTACGAGTGTGATAATAAATATCCCCTTCATCCCTCCTGCTGGTACAAGTGGAGCTGAAAACGGCCCAGTCAGGCATACCTTCCCGGTGGCTTGAGGCCTTCAGGCCAAGAGAGATGTAAGAAGTTGAAGAGGACTGGACTTAATGAACATTATGGGTCCCTTCCAGCTTGGGTTGTTCTATGATTTCACGACAGGAGTGAGGCTTGCACAAGTCAGAAGCCCAACACTGCGGTGGTGCAGCTGCTGCCATGAGGACAGGCTCAGTGCTGGCAGTGGGGCAATCCTGTCCCAGCGCACATCAGAGCCTCTGGCAGACATACCCAGTGTGCTCCCACCTCTCCCACAGCCCGCACAGCCGGCAGCCTGGGATTCATTCTGAAGGCATTTCCCCTTCAGCTCCCTGCTGCACTTTTACCTTGAGGTATTTTCCGCTGTCCACTCAACGCCTCCTGCAGTGGAACGCCTCCACTTTCTCATCGTCTGCTCACGGACAGCCCGGACAGCTCAATTAATCGCTGTGCAGCACAGAGAAACCAGCATCCCAGAGGTGTTCTGAGAGCAGGGACACAGGGAGCTTCCTCTGATGGGAGCAGTGGTGAAGACGTTCTGCCCAGCCCTGAACTCAAAGATGAACTCCCATACACATCTGCTGGGCTTGGATTTCATTGGTGCCCTTCTAGCTGTGCTTCTAAAGCATAGAGATGTTCCAGGGTACATAACTGTGGTTATAGTGCTTTCTAGCTGGTTATTCCATTTCCTTTTGCCAGTCCCAGCTATTCAGATGGAGTATTAGCTTTGGTATACAGAAACATACGCAGCCCTGGGATGTCCTGAATTCCCCAGGCAGGAGTTGCAGTAGAAGCAGAGTCTGGGGGTGGGCAAAATGTTTAGTTTACTGCAGCCTACGTCTTTGAAAACGACACATGGAAACCGATATCATTAGGTCCTTGGAGGGAGAAATGCAAAATATGTTATTACTGGGGCCTTCAGCAGAATACATGTGTGCTTGTTATTAATACTTTGTAAAGCAGCTGGATAAGGGGAAACAACCCACAGCAGAGATGCTCCTGCAATGAATGTCCCGTCGAGGAAGAAGAAAGACTGAGGAGCTCAGTGGGACGCGGGCTGGAGGACACAGCCAGGAAAACAAGCAGCTTTGGCAGGTCTGGAGGTCATTCTGCTGTCGGCTGTCACCCAAATGGAGCAGGAAGAACCACAATGAGTTGACGCTGAGCGTTTGTGAAATATTCACCCAGTGTAACACGCACTCGTAGCACTGTCAGCAGGGCTCGGCAGTGCTGTGCCCCAGTGCCAGGCTGGGGGCCAGCTCTCCCCAGGCAGGGCAAGGGTTCACACGTGCTTCACGCTGGTGCTGTTAGATACGCACGGATAAAGTCAGAGCCTTGTGTTATGGGTTGGAAAAACACACAGGAAAACAGGCTGTGCTTGTAAATGACAGTGCCAAACACACCTTTCTGACAGTCCTGCAGAACACTGGTAGCACAGGCGCCTTTCCCAATCCTTTACAAGCACTCCTTTCCCCAGCTGTGACCCACGCTCAGGTGACCAAATCTTCACCATCCTCACCAGATACAGCCACAAACCCTGTCTGACACTGTGGGGGGCTGGGACAAGGCTGAACTCCTTTTACAACAGCACACTTGGATAACCTTCTGCTCACCCCCATCACTTGCAGTCTCACCCTGAGACTTGTTTCACAGCATCTCAGAAATGGGCCTGCAGAGGTGCTGCCCCAACCTCTGTGAAGATCTGCACCTCAAAACCCATCAGCCAGATTCACAGAATCATAGAATTGTTAAAGTTGAAAGATGATGTTCAACCCCCCCTGCCCACTGACACGTCCCTTAGTGCCACATCTCCATGGATCTGGAACACCTCCATGGATGGTGACCCCAGCACTCCCTGTGCAGCTGTGTCAGTGCAGCACTGCTCCTTCTGAGAAGAAACGTTCCCCAATACCCAACCTGAACCCCCCAGCACTACGAGGGGCCATCACCTCTCATCCTATCGCTGTTCCCCAGGAGCAGAGGCCGACCCACCTCACCACAACTCCTTTCAGGGATTGCAGGGAGCGATGAGGTCTCCCCTAAGCCTCCTCTGCTCCACACTGAGCCATCCCAGCTCCCTCAGCTGCCCACCACAGTGCTGTGCTCAGACTTCTCACAGCTCCGTTGCCCTCCTCTGGACACACTCCAGGGTTTCAATGTCTTTCTTGCCTTTCTTGTCCCCCTTCCAAAGGCCAGAAGAGAAGAGGCATTACAGCCTGCAGGGAGCACTTACCCGGCGACCCTTCACCCCTCTGATCCCTGGTGCACCACGGGCTCCTGCCGGACCCTGCAGGGAAAGGGAGTACAGTGAGGATGTGGAAGGTAGGCAGGTGATACCCCATGTCCCCCCATCAGCCACAGAGCCCCTACCAGCAGGTGGGCTCCTCAGCTCCTGCCAGCCCACAACCACGTCTACTTAGCTGCAAGCAGTCTTTTTCTGAACTCACTGATTGTCTCTCGGTTATCAACTTTTAGGCCAAGCTTTCTGGCTGAGGTCTGTATGCTTGAGTTGTCTGTGTAAGTGGTACCATTTGAGCATCCAGTTGAGCATCCAGAATTCCCTTCACAACTATTAAAAGCAGCTGTTGCGCCGTGTCAGCACAAAACATAATAATAACCAGGACGTTTTCTTCACTTATCCAAATACAGAATCAGACACCTCATCTTAGGTATTCAAGTTTGCCTTTTTCAGCCAAACTCTGATTTTATTTTTGAGCAATTGTTGCCCTGTGAATGCTGCACAAATATCCGTGCTGGCAGACAGATGCTGCTTTCAGTCAGACTATTGGTGTCCCTCTCACTGGGTTTTCTTTGTTTTCCCCTGATTCATTGAGTGCATACAGGAAATACAGAAGAAAATTTAAGAGCTTTCTTTGGTCAAAGTGCGTATCAGATTCAGATATGAGGGATGTGTTCAATTAATAGGACTTATGTCTATATTACAACTTTAGAAACCAATATATGAATTCGGTGCCTTTCTGCTGTCAGAAGAGAAAACCCCAGACTGACACACTTACTCTCTCAAAAATTCCACATCAAGTTTGCTATTTATATATTAATAGTTTCTGCCAACCGTCAACGCTGCAAGCTCCACCAAAGACCAGAACAGAGCTGGACTGTGATCTCCCTACTGCTTGTACCACCACTACTCACAAAGACCTTGCTTTTGGAGCTGAGTTATTCTGCATAGCATGCATGTCCAAAACACAAACCCTGAGCTGTTCGCACTGAAAATGGAAAGGTTGGTTTATGGCAACCCTACTTCTAATCACAGTACATCTCCCTTCGGCTGATGAGGTCAGTAGTGAGTGGCACAGGCAAGCAGCAGATGCGTCAGATGACACATCTTTATAGAGATTTTTATGATAAACACATACTGAAATGAAATTCTTTGTTGATATTTGGAATATCCTACTGAAAGTCTTGGGCTATCCCAAATAGCTCATTAAAAGATTAACTGAGGTGGCAAAATTTGGAGGGCAGAAATTAGATATCATGCTGGGAATGTGAAGAAAGTATTATGGAAGATGAGTAACCTTTAGTTACATCTGTGTATATACATCATCTTCAAAACCACAAACTAACACAAAAAACACACAATGGTGAGCAGGAAGGGGGAAAGGGAATTCAGAAACCTCAGTGAGCTGAAATCAAGGACAGAGTCTCCTACCATTGACTACACCTTTGCTTCCCATTCACCCTCTGTTGAATTAATCAGGCTCACTGGATAGCTTTCTCTTGAGGAGCATAACAGCTGAGGACAAATAACAACAACATGCCACAGGTCTGGCTGCAGAAGTGAATAATGAAGGGTTGTTTGGTGGAGAAACAGGAAGAAACAGCTGGAGCTAATAAGAGCAGGGATTTATATTAGCGGATTATTTGATTTGCTGGCTTTGCTGGGAAGTTTGTCTTATTGAATTATGACTTTTTAAAATGCAACCTTGTAGGAAACATTTCGCTTGGATGAACCTGTTGGTCGTTTGCCTGCAGGAGAACAGGGCACTGAAGGAAGTGGAAGGATCGCTGCCTCTGGTGGGCACTGAGCATCCTCATGCTCCCACACCAGGCAAAGCTGCCATGAGGCTGAAGGCCAAACCTCTGGCACTCCCCACTCCACTCCTGTAATCTTCCTCCTGATTCACCACAATGTGGGAATTCACATGCTGAGCAAAATCGGTTCACAAACTGTCCTTCAAACTCGAATCAGCTGAGACAGTTGTTTGATTCAACACATGAACACCCAGGATACGGGATGCTGACTGCTGGTGTGCACTGCTACAAGGATTAGAAGTTTTACTTACTGCTGGTCCAGGGATTCCGGGAAAACCCACTGCGCCTGGTATCCCAGGGTGTCCCTGCAAGGGAAGGAAGAACATCTGGTGTGAGTCTCTGGAATGTGCCCAGCCCTTTCCACCTCCAAGTGGGAAGACAGAAAATGAGGCATTGCTGCTGCTTGCAGGTCAGGCAGGGCTGTTATTTGCTGAGGTAAAAGAGCTTATGAGCAGATGGCCCAGGCCAGGCTGTCAGCCCAGCCCCAGCTTTGCTAGCAACTGAAGCAGCTAGGTTTTCTAACAACCCAGAACACGGTGGGCTGAATTACTGCGACAATCTGTCTTTGGATCCTGCACTATGGTACACAAGGGGTGCACGTCAGAGTGAGACAGGATCTCATCAAGGTCCCTTCCTAAACAAGCATCCCCAAAGAGAAGTGCAAACAGCACAGTAAAGCAGCATGGTGTGCTGCCCAAACAGTTCCACATCTCCAGTTGCCTCTGACAACACAGCAGGGTGTGTACAACAGGGGTTTGGAAATCCCTGCTCCTGAACCAATCTGTTCAAAAGCCAGGATGCTTGGGAAAAGGTCATCATGGAACTACAGAATCCTTAAGGTTGGAAAAGATCTCTAGGATCAAGCTTAACCATCAATCCACCTCACCATGCCCACTGACACATTCCTCAGTGCCACATCTCCGTGGTTCTGGAACACCTCCAGGGATGGTGTACCCACCACTCCCCAGCAGTCTGTGCCAGTGCAGCACCAGTCTTTCTGAGAAGAAATTTCCCTAATATCCAATCTGAATGTCCCCTGGCACAACTTGAGGCCTGCAGGTAATCCTTCAGGTGCCACAGCTCAAGCTTCCTAGTTGTATCTATTTGACACAGGTCCTCAGCCATGGAGATGCAGAACACGCGTAGAAACCCAATGTTTCTCTGCAGGAGAGACTAAGGCTGGGGAGTGACGATTCCTCAATAAACAATCAAATGGCATCCCCATCCTATAGAGACAGGAAGGATTTCAGCTATTCTCATGCAAACCCAAAGGCCAGGATCCTCCATCCTTCCCTAGGACAGAGAGAGAGGCAGCAGCACGAGCGAGAGAATGCAGACTTACTCCTTACCATCGACCCCTTGACTCCAGGAGGGCCTGGAGGTCCCACTGAGCCACGGTCACCCTGGGAGAGACAAAGGTTTGGAAGGGAAAGTGAGGAATTGTGATCTACGCATAATGATCTACAGCAATGAAATAACTGAAAGATCCCCACATTGCAGCCTGTGCTACCAGATTTCTGTCAGAAAGGCTTCTGGCACAGAACACAAGTTATCCTCTTTCAAGTATTCATCTAATCAGAGCAGCTAATGGACAAGAACAAGCATGAGCTGACCTTCTGTATCTGAACAGATGTATCTTCAAACACTGAGGGATAAGAATTGAGCAACCAAGCCCACTTTTGAGTCCCTGCAGTGCTGAGGCTGGATCCCAACCATGGCACCACATGACTCTGTCCTACACCATCACGTTCTGATGATTTCAGGGACATGGATTGGAGAGCTGTGGACTTGAGGGCTGAGAATCACAGCGACGAAACACAAAGAGACTGCCTGGAATGCGTGGCTGTGCTTTCAGGAGACCGCAGGCATTTCTGGGAGACCTCTTGTCCTGCAGGGCTCACGCTGAGACCACAGCACAAACAACAGCCATCTGCAGACCCGTGTTTTTGGGGATACGGAGCCAGATGAAGGTACCAGCTCTTTTAAAACAATCCAACATTTGGCACTGAAATAAATAACATACCCCACATGCAGAACGTGTCACTTCTCCAAGCACACTCTTGGCCAAGGATGGGGGATGAGGCACAAGGCTCTGTGAGCATCACCATGACCACTGGTGTGTGGCTCTGGCCATGGGATCTCAACTGCTTCTTTTCTGGGGACAGAAGCAATTCCCACCACCACTGCCCCCACAGCCCTGGCAATGCACAGGGAATTAGGTGTGTAACGCTTGTGTGCTCGGGGGGATGAGGAAGGAGGAGTCAGCAAACGCTGCCAAGTAGTTTACGCCCAAATTCTGACCTACCTTCCAGCAGTTATACAGTAAGGGGAAATATTTTCTGGGCTCTAAGCATCTTATTAAAAACAAGCTCCAGAGTGTGTGTTGTCACCAGTTGGCCCTTGTAAACCAACGTACTTTTTTTTTTTTTTTCCTGTGAATGTATGGATTTTATTAAGTATGTATTAACTGTATTGTTCTCTTTGATAATCTTTGGATCCTACTGGCTTCAGTCTTAAGTTTTGCAGCTCTCAGGGTAGAGATTGCTGACTCAGCTCTGTCTAACGAAAGCACATTTCCCACTTCATTTAGCTCGCAGCAACATAGTAAGCTGCAGGATGCTATGCCAACTGGAGGCCTGGTTGAGGTTTTGATTTGATGATAGCTATTTTTGTCATCCCTAAGTTTGTGTTGGTAGAGAAGGAGAAGTCTGATAGAAATCGCAGATGTGCTGAGGATCTCCTAGGGCAGATTTTCAAAGGGTTTGCCTTGACACAAACGTAATATGGCCATGTACAGAGTCAATCTGTAGCAGAAGGATAGCTCATGTGGTCACTGGCTTAGAAGTCAGTAGGGCCAGATGGGAATTCACTTCCCACATCTCCTGCATGGCAGACTCCTCATTCCTCACTTAATTCAGGGCAGCAGATATAGCTCTCTCAGTCACTGAGAGACAGCGACTCGGATGCTCCACGGCTTTATTCCTGTTTTCCTTCTGTAAAACACAGCTCACACCATATCCTCGCTTTTACTCCTTGCATGCTTCGACAGTTTGGACTGAGTCTGCTTCTGCTACTGCCCTGACACAGCAGAGAGGGCACAGGGCTCCCAGGGCTGCTGTAGGCAGCAATGAAATGCACCTACAGTAAACACAACATAATGTCACAGAGGTGTGACATCATTACCCAGAGGACAGTGCTTGGAGGGATAGAAGAGAGAGAGAGCTGAAGTGTGGAATGCATCATATTGCACTCCAATGGAAAAAATGAATTAATGGGCATTTACTTCTTTTTTACAGAAAATAAAGTCATTTTTCCTCCTGGAAGAAGCAGGTATCAGTACTGCACAGCAGAGGGCACCAGCCCTTAGCAGCATGTCCAGTGCAACCATCAGACAGGCAGACAGCATGGGGCTGGTTAAATGAAAAGGGGAGGGGGTCTGGAGCAGCCTTTGCTTGGGCATGTGTCTGCACTCTCACTCTGAGAATTTGGTGAGCCTCCCTGTTGAGCACAGGCTCAGCCCCGGTTCTGCGTGCCCCTAATAACAAGGCAGCAAGCACATCTCTGCACACATCTGCAACCTGGTCTCCTTGGGCTCACCCCTCGACCAGGAACCATGGCTGATGGTTCCTTTCATTCAGCTCCTTCATTCCCAGAAAAAAAAAGGCAGAACTAACTGTCAGAAACAAGATTTCTGGCAGATTATGAATGAATAAAAGAATCGGTGTTTTCAGAGAATATTTAACAACCTCTCCTTGGAGGGTAAATGCACGCTAATTTGCCTGGCCCAAGACTAGCTCAGACACCCTGGACATGCTGCATTCCCAGCTGGGTGTTGCACAGAAAATTAAACCTCTTCAACACTCCCCCATCCCAATCTCCCTCATCCTGCAAAAGTTAGAGGAATTGATTCATTGCCAGCAATCTTACCTTTTCTCCCACTATTCCAGGCTCCCCTACTGGACCAATGAATCCCATTAGACCCTGAGGAATGAGAAAAGAACAATTAATTCTTGGTTCTACTTGCTGGAAAGTAAACAATTTCTTTGGTCTGCCTTGCTGTTTGAGGCAGTCCAGCATCCCCTGTGTGCTGCTCAGCAATTCCTACCGGCTACCAGAGCAGACAGGGTGCTCCCAGCCACAGCAGCATTGAACTCCACAGCTGGTTTTGGTTTGGACCAGCTGGGATGGCAGCACTGGGATCTGTGAGAGCCATAGTGCACACTATAGGGGATGAGTTAAGCACATTTCCTAGAGAGGCTGAGCTTGTAGCGTGGCTTTGTTTTGCAAGCATTTCCCTAAATGTCAGCACAGCTTCCCCAAGAGCATTGATAGTGGGAGCTCCCGGGTTGCACACACTGGGAGTCACCATTATTTTCACTGCTGCACTGGCTAGATTTCCTCTGGGTTAATTGGACCTTTGTGCAAACTCATTTTGCCTTGGATAGTGTCACATTATTGGGATGTTGGCAGGAAATAAAGGTCTGAGGGGTCAGCAGGGCAGCAGGTCTGTCCCAGTACTCACAAACTATCTCGGGAAAATAACCCAAAAAACAGGCTGAACATCATTTGTCAGCATTTAATGGCATTTGGGATAACGAAGAAAACAGACCTGCTGTTAAATAGGGAGCTGGAAACACGCCATTTCAAGCTAAGGCTCTGGAGCATTGATGTACAGCATCCTTCCTACCAACTTAGCAGGTTTCTGGCTCTGGAGATGTAAAGGATTGTCCTCTGTGCCACCGTCAGCTCTCACTATGCAGCCCTCACGATTTTGTCCGCAGCCTCAGCAAGGCTCGTTGGGAGACAGATATATCTGGGTAATTAATCCAGTGAGTCTGTAATGGAGGGGATCCATCTGCTGAAACATCTCACAACCTGCCCAGGGCTGGCAGGGCAGTGCCAGTTCAGCCTGCTCTGGCTTGTTTGGTTCTGGGAGGCAGCCTGAGTGCTGCTGGGAGGTGGCTGCTGAGCAAGGCCATGGATTCTCCATTGGTATCGCCTGGATGAGAACTCCAAATGCCAAGAGACTTCATGCGTTAATGTTCTTCCTATCATACAATTAAATGCCATCCTTTGAGCATCACTGAAGATGGGAGCTCCTCATTGAGGCACTGATGGGCTCAGCAGAAGCAGCGAGCAGTCACTCATAGCTCCGGAGCTGCAGAGCCCTCGTCATGCTCATGGGAGCAATGTCCGGGTGAGGAGTGTTTGGAAAAAAGCAGGAGAGCTCAGAGCCTGGAATGAGGTGCTTGCACTAGAAATTCATCCAGGGGAGATGCCCTAGGCAACTGCCATGCCACTGTGCCATGATGGAAATATCGGTTAACTATGAGAAGACAGCCACTAATCAGGATAGCTTTGCTATCCCAATGTCACCAACTCTTCCAACATCAGCACAGGCTGCACAGACAGGACATTGCAGACCCAATGCAGGAACCACTGGGACAGCAGGCAAATGCTCAGCATCTGCATAAGCAAGGTTGCCACTGGGTGGCATTGCTGAAGGCTGCTGAATCAATTACCCATCCAATTAGGCACAAGTGCACATACTTAGCTGATAACTGCTGCAGGTCACTGAAGTTTTCCAGTAGCCCAAGGCCATGAAGAAGGCAAATGCTGAGGCAGAATGGCAAAGCAATGAGATGAAACAAGGAAATGTATGCTGAACAAGAAGGAGATGACAGACAAAAAGAAGTAAGAAAGAGTCAGTTTGTTCATTCATTTCCAGTTTCCTGGGAAGATATCTCAGGGCTTCTTCAGTAACCTTCAGAAGAATGGGGACTCCCTACTCTTGCAGCAAGTGTTGTCACCATTCAGAACAGTACTGAGCAGGGACCCTGCAATGCAGATGGGCTTCCAGCACAGGAGCTCTGCAGTGTTTGCAGCCAATGCTGTCTGCTCTGGGCTACATCAAGTGCTGTGTCTGCAGGCAGCCAGAACACGAAATGGACATGCCAAGGTAAGTTACTGGAAGTACCTGAAACAACTGGGGGAGTTTGGGTAATGATGTTTTTCACCAGCCAAAATGGTAGAGATACAAAGGGAGCACATGCAGCAGAATATTTAGATATAAGAGCCAGAAGAGTCACTGGTGGCCAACATTAAACAAAAGCATACATGAACAGTGGACATTACACTAAAATGGCTGCAGCGTAATGTATTTTCCCAGGTTCCTGGGACTGGAAAGAAGCTCTGCACCACACACAGCTCCAGGCAGTGCCGTGTAACGGGGCACGTGAAGTCCCAGCAGCGGTGGCTGCACAGCACACAGGCAAGAATGTAAAACATTTATATGAGACGGAAGGTTCAGCACATCGCTGTGATTCCGGCTGCACACCCCAGCCAAGGGCACGGCGGAAAAGGGATGGAGATTGTTAAAGCATTGCTTGGGGCTTTGGGGGATGGAAAGGGGGAAACTGGTGGGCTGCAATTCCTAACTCCCGTCTGGTTTTCCCCATTTATTCTCCAACGCTGTCATAATTAAGCCCCCCCCCGCCCCTCATCAACAGAGAGCAAGTCGGCACTGAAGCCCTGCATAAATCATTGCCCGTTTGAGAGAAAGGACGGAACGGCAGCGCAGCGTGAGCGGGGTCTCCCGGGGACGGCACTGCCAGTTGCTCCCAGCAGGATCTGATCGTGGCCTTTCTGTTTTACTGGTTCGCCAGAACTCAAAACAAAACAAAGCAGGGACAAAGGGCGGGAGGGAGTAAATGTACAATCCTCCCATTCAGATGAAAGAAAGGGAAAGTAAAACAGTAAATATTGCATTTAAGGGAGGACGCTCTGACCCGCATAGAGAAGCCATGTGGTTTAACCCCCTGCACACTGGAGCTCAGCCATAACGTGAGGCTGCGTCGTGCTCCGCTCTGGGATGTGGGTGAAGGGAACGTGCCCTTGAGCACCTCTGAATCCCTGAATGGGGATCCCATAGAGGACTGCAGCTTGGAAAGATGTCGGAGGGGAAGGTGGATGCTTTGGGAAGGCACTGCTCAGAGAGGTGCAATTCTCTGCTCTGTGACCCATCCACCCCTACCTCCGTGTGTCAGATCCCACCTGCAGAACTGATGCACCTCCCTCTTTTGTGAGAGCACTGCGAGGAAAACGTGTTGCAGAGAGAAGTGATGGTGATGGTTTTCTTTGACAAATTATTTCAGAGTAACCTTGGCTATCAGGGCAATATGCTCCCTCCAAGGAAGAGATACCCCATGGGACTGCTGTTGACTGCCCTTCTCAGAGGGGTGTGATGGGGACGTGGCCATAACATTGCCATGAGAGCTTCTGTTATAGGAGGTAGGACTCCAAAAGCTGTTCTGCCATGACAAAACCCCATTCCCATGAAGGAAGTGGGTCATCCTTAGTCTTTTTCAGCTGGCACAGATCTCCGCTGATATTCTCAGCCTCTATTGCAGAGCTGGTGTGTTCATGGGCTGGTGGGACCCTTCCCCAGTGTGCTGTCTCAGGTGAGATTGACCTGCTTGGTGTTCCAAGCTTTGGGAGGGCAGGCTGGTGACTCTTCATCATATTATTCTGTCTCTATATGCTGGCAAGGAAGGGTTAAATCACACATTTTCAGGGTGCAGGAGAACTCAGCAGCTGGAGTCCCTCCAGCATCTGAAGGCAACAAGCATCTTATGAATGCGATTCCCAAGTCAGCGTCCTTGCAACGGAAAAACAACGTACCAGAGACTGCCCTGTGGCTTAAATACTCCTCTTCTTAAACAGAGCTCAACTGCCACTGGAAACCTTTCAGAAATTCCTGTTTGCCTCAACAGGTGTCCACGCAAAGAGAAGAGAGCTCCACTGGGATGGATGGCAGATCTTTCTGCTTGCTGCCCTGCTGAGCATTTCCAGTCAGACGGGACTGCAGGGAGGTCTGTGCAGCAAGTCTGGAGGATCTGAGCACCAAGATCTCCGAGGAGAAAACAAGGATAAGCTGAAGGTTTCAGCACCGAGTGATCTTGTTAGCTCAACCCTCAGAGCTCTGCAGAAACGAGCCCTGCCTCACCACCAAACACCGGAGCTCAGGTGGAGGAAGGAATGAGAAGGCAACACTCCAGCATTGTCCAGCAAAGGTGTGATGGGAAGTTATTTCTCACTAATCTGGCATGACATTTTTGTTCTAATGACTCAACTGGTATGGAAATGGAAATTCTTTCTGGGTGATATTTCTAGACAGGGACTAATTGACTAAGAATAAAACAGGCAGCTTTCATACCACCGTGCTGGTCTCAGTGTCAGCAGAGGCCAGCTGTGTTTTCTTTTCAGTGAACAGTGCCTACGGTTTTCATCCAAGATCAGTCCTGAGAGACGTTAAAGCATAACAATCCCAACGATGGCTTGTCTTTCAACATCTTGTTTAAGTTCTCAAAGCACTTCTAAACATTCCTTTTTTAACCGTGATACAATAGGTGCCTGCTGAGAACAGGAGGCATCATGGTAAGCACTGCCAGAGCCAGGTGTTTTTTGTCAGAAGTTCTCCTCTCACTGGGCCCTGGACCTGACAGCAGCTCTGTGTTGTGTCTTCCACAGGAGGGGAAACTGAGGCATGGAGCAGAGGAAGGCACTACCCAAGAAAAGGTGCTAAAGCTGCAAACAGCACTTGGGCCCCAACTTCAGGTGTGAGGAGCATCTTCATTTTTCCAGTTGTTGCTCTTCGTGGAGTAAATTATTAAGCAGAATATAGAAGCAATGCTCATTTTCGGACAGAAACAATCATCCTCTACTTCTACTGAAGCTTTGGTACTGAAAAGTATAGGATCCATCGTGGCTTGTTGGACACGCTTGGTCAGAGACCCATGGATAAGCAACCCCCAAGCTGCTGGACTTAGGGGAAGTGGACAAGTTAAACCCAACCAAAGTCACCAGCCATAGGCAGGGAAAGTGCTGCGCTGAGCAGCATCACTGTCCTTGCCAGGGCCAGCTGCTGCCTCCAGCATGGTGCGGTCATGTAGGAATGCAGAGAACACATTGGAGGCTCCATGGCTGCAATTTCAGGGTTGGTGGTGGACAAGCTGGTTGGTTTCAATCATAGAGACATGGGGATGGTTGTTTCTTTTTCCTTGATGCCTGTGGTTACCCTGAAGCCTACAGGGATGATGAATGTCCCCTGGTAATCCAGCAGAACGTTCTCTCTTGCGGTACAATGCTGCTCAGTGCCTCTCTTACCCAGTGCTACCTCCTCTAAAAGTAGCACAGCACATCAGGGCAGAGGTGCTTTAAACCTATGTACGCAAAGCTGGGAATTTCCCTTTTGGAAATAAGAAGAATAGACAGAAATCCGTAATCTCATCAGTTTCCATGGCTTCATCTTCAGAAGCACAGCCATTCCTATGTGCTATACTGAACCGTGACTTTATCAGACCGCCTATAGGAAAACATCCAATTTAACACAGACCCCATGGCAGCTGTCAGTGATGTTCACCAAGAGCTTCAGCCTCACTATATGACTTGTTTCTCACAGCACATCTTGAGTACCAGGACCACAGCCAGTTTCAGGTAGCCAGAAACCCCTGGCCGCTATTCTCTGCCTGCACCCCCATCATCCAGGAGATGCTGAGCACAGGAGGTCATCAAATAGACATGAAAACAAGGAGTTTACCTGCTCACCAACTTTCCCTGGCCGGCCGTGGTTTCCTGGCTCACCCTGTGTCACAAAGAGAGAGGAGGGACATGGTTACTCAGCACTCCCAGTCAGCCCTTCAGTACAATGTGATTCTGTGAGCATCCACAGCAAGAAGCTCCCTTAGCTTTCAAGGATCATCTAAAGCAAGAAACACAGCTGACATGAACATGAAGGAAACACTCACAGTTCTGGAGTGAGATTCCCATAAAAGCAGCTGGCCCAGTAACTCAGTTATCTAAATAACTGACACAAAATCAAGCTCGGCCACTGAAACAGAACTTGCCTGCCTTCCTGTGGCACAGCCTAGTCCTGGGTGACTTATTCCCATGGTTAACAAGGCGTGAGTTCTCACTGGGGATCCTCTTGAAGCTGGGGTGTTTCTACCCATACTATTTCTATCATAACAACTGAGTAAAGGAACAGCCCAAACACGCTAGCCAAGGGAAGAGAGTAGGAAAGGACCACGATTAACCCAAGGATCCGAGCAGAATCTGATGAAAGCAAGAGTATGCGGGGAGGAGCAGTTCCTGAGTGACATAAGGGATGTAGGAAACTCTCCTGCTAATGGAAGGAACAAAAATAACAAAAAGCAACTCGAATATTCCCAGGCAGTGATGACCTTGCTCTTGCAAAATCTCAGCCATAGGCACATTACTGTCACACAGAGCATGAAAACCACAGGAACGACTCACATGAGCTAAATCATAGTGTAGGATCAGAGAAATTCAGAGAATGAGAAAAATGAGGGGTGAAAAGGAAAACAGGAGGAAGGGGGAGCATTTCAGATCTACCAAGGATATAGGGACAGCGCTGAAAGCCAGCACCGTGTCCTTAATGGGCCATCCAGAGGCCACTCACCACTAAGCACTATTGTCTCTGGGTGATGGCAGCTGTATTTTCTCAGTAGGCAGATACTCCAGATGTGCTGCCAGACCACATTTTTGCTATTTACTGTTTGAAGAGGTTGTTTTTGTTGGGTTTTCTCTTTCCTTTTGAGTGCGGGTTTGTGGAGCGGGCTGCTCTGGGGTACCTCCTGCTGCTAATTAGGCAGCAGAGATAGGAATGATGTGCACTGTTTTAGAACAAAAACGTGGAGAAACAGTGGAAAATAAGATGAAGTGATGGGGGGAAAGATGTTAATATCAAAAGAGGAACGCTCTTATTTATAATAAAGCACGTGGCTTAAAAAATGCACCATCATACTTTTTGCTGAAAATCTCAAGTGAGAACTGAGATCCCAAAATTCAGTGAAAAAGAAAAACCTCAGTTTCCCTTGTGCTCTCTGAACTGAATACCCTAGGCTTGGAGAATGGTGAAGTTGAGAACAGAGGCATCCCTCTATCTGTTCTTTCTTCCACTCACTGCTTCTCTGATCATGAACAAACATGTTGCCCACCTTGGGACCGTCAGGACCAGGTCTTCCTGGAAATCCCTTCCGTCCAGGTTGACCCTGAAATACACATAAGAAAAATAAATATAAAAAACGAAATAATAACACGCCTGTAGCTTCCCTGGGTTACAGCAGTGTGCCTATAAACCCATATGACAACGTGCAGCTTACAAGCAATGCTCCTGTGGCTCAATTCCATTGCTTAAACATCACATCAGAAACATTATGCATGGACTATAATCAACCAAGCCAAGGGCCTTCATAATGACCCTTCATATTGATCCTTCCCTCTACCTAGGACAACACTCATGTTCTTCCAGGCACTGTTGTAACTGTATTTGTTGTGTTGCTGCTCCAAGAAAGGAACAGAAGTGTCTACTAGAAAGGCAGGGGAAATAGAAGATAAAATATTTATTTCCTGAGCCACCTAGAAGCTCTCAGCACAGCTTCCAATTTACAAGATATTTCACTATCATGCAATGACAGCTATGAACACAACCACTATAAAACCCCGAGCTGGCAGGCTCAGAGATGTGATAATACTCTTGTTGCTTCTCTTAACTGTGTTTCTGCAATATATTAGTGTGTTCTTTGTGATGTAGATGACAAAAAGGACTCTGCTTCAATATCTTGTCTTTTTCCTTCCTTTTCCTTCTACTCTCATTGAAAAATACTATAAATCAAAGAACCAATCAGGGCTGCTTAGAGGAATGGATTCCAGTTAAGGTGCTTTATCTAGAGAATGAACAGTAGAGGGTTTTTCAAGGTCTGAGACCTTAAACAAGTTATAAAATCAGAGTCACGCTCAACACCTTGTGAAAGACTATTCCTTGACTTTCAGTCACACTGGATTGAGAAACTGGACCAAGCTACTGACAACAGATTATTTTCTACAAGGGCAGACAACTTCCCAAACCAGAAGGTCTGAAGCTTTACGTTATTTAAACTACAATTTCATTGCAAGGTGAATGGAGTTTATAGCAATTGAGTAAATCACTGAAACCCACCTCTGAACCAGGGACTCCCGATGGTCCTAAGGGTCCTTCATCTCCCTGAGGTGAAAAGAAATTAAAATAATGAGCAAAGTAGTGACAAAGTCTGGACTCACCATGCAGTAAGAATGGAAGGTCTGTGGGATGAACAATGGTTAAACACAGGCTGTGTGCTCAGCTGTCACATTTTAACAACAGAGTCCCTCTGAACCCTAGAGCAGGCAGCTCAGCATCTCCAAAGCTCATCTTTCCTCGTCTCAGAAATAAAATCTGAAGTCAAGTCCTGCTGGCAAAGGCCACCCAAAATTTGACCGAAGTCAAGATCAGCAGTGTGAGCTTCTCATGGCTGGATTTAGCCCATGGGATATACTGGACATGCTCACAGAACTCTACTTCATCTGATTTGGCAGTGATATGGATGCTGCAGAGCCATCTACTCTTTTTCTCTTATTTTCCACAAAAAGAGCGTTGCAAAATTTCCCACACAACCACTTGGCAACAGTGTGGAGGTTTCCCTTTTGCCTTCAAATGGGACTACACATGCTGCAAGATGGAGCTATCTCAAAATCTCACACAGCAATTGGACTCAGCTTTCTCTGTTGGCTCTACACCAACTGCGATAGAATCAGATCTACAGCTTCTAGGAGACCTTCAATTAAGCTTCACAAAAATTATCTCAAGTGTTCAAAACCGAATGCCAAGAAAGAAATTAAAAGCGCCCTTGGCAGCCGCAGTTCTGGCTGCTCTCATTTCGGTGGTCAAGCCGTGGTAATGAAGTGGCACGAGCTGGTGGGCTGAGGTTGGGACTGGAAGTGGGGCACCCAGCTCAGCAGGTTCAGACATACACCGACGCTATGGCACACTTCTAAAGGTGTAACTCACAGCCTCGGCCTGGGCTAACAGCAGCACTGTGGCGTGCTCTGGTGCATGTTCACAGTCCTTCAGCTCAGCTCACGTTGAAGTCCATGTCCATGTCTTCAGTCTTACTTTCTTGCTTGCTAACTAGAGTAAATTGAAGGCAGCTTGGTCATGCTTGCCTGAACCTGGAATGCAAAGCTTTGATTCCCTTTGTAAATTGCCTAGAATTATTTTTTTTCCTATTTCAGTGCAAAGAAATGAGCTAATTTGCATTAATTGCACTTAGAGGGCAAGCAAAAGAGTTCCCAGAAAAAGCGAGGACGGTTAGTGCTATTACACCGAGCTCCTGCCCATGTGTGCACAGAGTATGTCTTGCAAAATGTTTCATTACTCCAAACACTGGTCTGAGAAGAAACCATGCTGAAGCCACCACACTATAGCCACGGAAGCTGCTATATAGTATGCGCAGTTCCAGGACAATTAAATCAGTGGCAATTGTCCTGTATTAATGACTGCAACTGGAAGGAAGTTTCAGGTTTTCCCAAGCAACGAGAGGTGAAAGCTGCAGGCTCAGAGGTGCCGGGGCAAACAAATCTTTGCAGAACAGCAGTTTCAGCTGACGCGCTCTTTTTACAAATCATATTGCTCCATCGAGAGAGCGGAGCCTGCAGGTCTCACAGTTGAAAGGAAGCATACTTAAAAGGAGTAGAAAGCAAAAGCCAGGTCAGGGCATGCCCGTGCAAAGGGGTGTGCAGGAAAGGGGCATTAACATTCATTTGAAGTGTGCGTGGGTGTGGGGGAACAGACTGAAGAAGAAAAGCCAACGCAGCGATTCAGGTCAACAGATGTCAGCAGGGACTGTAAGCAAAGGGCTGCAGCCATTGGAAGCTCCTCTGTGTGGTTCTGACCGGTGAATATAAGCATTTACTTCCAGATTCAGAAGGAACGGAGGATTTCGGATCACAGGCACCACTGCAGAGTGCATTAATCTTCAAAATGCAACGTTATTCTCTGAATCCCACATGCTTTTGGGCTGAGGATGCTCACCTCTTGTCCAGGAAGCCCTCTTGGCCCAGGTAAACCCCGCGCTCCCGGCTTCCCCTGAGAAAAGCCAAAGGAAAAGATACTCAGAAAAACAGTAACATAAGCCCAGAAAGGCCATTAGAAGAAGAAATTCTCTTTCACAGGCACAGGACATCATCCAATGTCAATTTTGTTACAGAAAAAAAAAAAATAAAATTCTTTAAAAAAAAAAAGAAAACCCCACTCTTGGAGGGACCTCAAGTCAAACAGCCCAAGCTGAAACGCTGGCCAGAGCAACCCGGGGGGACCTGCAGGGCTTTCTGCCCTCCCCTTCCCACCCCTGTGTTTTTCCTGGCTGCCTCCCACCCCACACAGAGCTCTGCTCACCTTTGCGCCTTCGGGGCCGTTTTCTCCTGGTGGGCCGATGTCCCCTGGGAAGCCCTGAAGAAAACGAGAAACCATTGGGGCACACATTGAGGACGGCTAGCAGCAGCCTTTGTGAGAGCCTGAAGGAAAGGCTGAGGCTCAGACATCGGTCCGTGTGTGGGCCATCCCCGGGGAAGGCCGGAACACAATGGAGCAGCTATCGGCACCGCAGCCTTCCCCAGCGCTCCCTCTCGGTCCATCCTCAGCAGATTTATTGCTACGAGGCCTTCCTGTCATCGCGCGGCTAAAAACAGTAATTTGGGTTTTAATTAATCTTTACGAGTCAGCACATAATCTCACTGCTCCCAGAAAGGAACTGCACGCCTCGGCGACAAAGGGCGGCAGGCGGGGAATTAGGAAAGGTGCTGACACGCTCATTAGCTGGGCGGCTCCTGCCCTTTGCCGAGGACACAAAGGAATCTGTGGTTATTTCCAATAGCATCAGAGCGAGGATTGCTAAGTGGCAGCACTTGACTGAGAGCCCTTCCAGATCCAGCAAAATACCAGAGCACTGATGAAGGGAAAACAGAGCAGCCGTCGTGCTGGAAGAGGCTCTCCAGCATTACATGGATGTGGTTTGGTTGCTTATGTGAGAGAAAGAATGTGATATGCTGGGAGGAGCTGATCCCAAGTGTAAGGTATCAGTGTAACAATTATTTTTGGTTAGGGTAGTAGGGGTTTTCTGCTTGAAATGGGATTTTGCTGAAAAAAGTCTCCAGGATATCCATGATAAATAGAGGAAGGAGAAAGCAGGAAAACACGAGATGCAGGATGGGTCATGAACCTATTTTGGTCCTCACCTCCCCACAGCCACACATTCTGCATTCATACCCTGGAAGAGGAGTGGAGAGCCCTGGGCTGAAAAGAATCATAGAATCATGAAGGTTGGAAAGATCTTCCAGATCCCCGACCCATCTTACTACACTCACTGACACATCCCTCAGTGCCACATCTCCGCTGGAACACCTCCGGGATGGTGACCCCAGCACTCCCTGGGCAGCTGTGCCACCGCATCACTGCTCTTTGGAGAAGAAATGTTTCCTAATATCCAACTTGAAAGAGGAGGGTAGGTGGAAAGTGCGGGCAAAAAGCAAGAAATGAATGTTCTGCCCCAGAAAGCAGTTGAAGAGTCACGAGAGCACCATGGTGATTAGATAGAGCAGTGTCCATGAGGATGGACTGGGGACTGGAAGACAGCCTGGGGCTCTGTTCCAGTGCACCACTGGCTCTTCTCGTGCGTACTGGAATCTCCCTTTACTTGAATCTTCCTTCTGTAAAATGATGTGAAAATCTGCTTTTCACTGAGTGTCTATCTGCCAAGGTGTTCAAAGTGAAAGATGGAAAGAGGTGATAGGTTGTGGTATGCTGTTTGCTGGGGGAGAGGCAAACTTTGGGGATTGATTTTTCTGAAGGGAAACTGAAAAAGCTGTTACATACAGGACTTGAAAGCAACAAAACAGGAAAAAAAGGCTTGGAATAGTGACTGGAGGACAGGTGAACTGAGAGAAGGGCACAAAATAGTTTGTCCAATTTCCCAATCTGAACAAAAGAGGGGAGTTAGCACATGGGCTTACTGAAGAAAATAGCAAAGGAAAGGTGGAAGAGGAGGTGGTGGGACATACCTCAGGGCCAGGTGGTCCTGGAAACCCCATCGGACCTATGTCACCAACTTTTCCCTGCAGAAATCAGAAAAAAACACAGAGAGAAGTGAACTGCTGGCTTTTCTGTTTAGAAGAACACAGCTCTGTCCAGCTGGGTGCTGGACCTCTGGAAAGGGACACTGGGGAGCAGAGGACATTTGGTTACCTACCACAGGGCCTGGTTTCCCTCGTGCCCCGGGGACCCCAGGCAAACCATGGCTACCCTGAAATAGAAAGAGAAAGGATTTTTCAGAAAACACAATGAAGCATCAGAAAATACCAATTTTCTCACCTCTGGTCCTGTCCCATCATTTTTATTATCACTTATTTTTATTACATCTTTTTTTAATTATGAATAACAACAAAATTCATGAGTTGTAGCAGAGTACTCCAAATGAGAGCTATCTGAAGAGGAGGACCTTTTGGCTTGAGGAGCCAAAAAAGCTGACGGCCACACAAACTACTCAGGCAAGGAAAAAAACTGATGAAGAAAGGGAAAACAATTACCTTGTCTCCTTGGAAGCCAATATCTCCTGGAAGACCTGCTCCTCCCTGATCACCCTAGATACACACCACCAAAGAGAGTTAAAACAGACAACAGCAATGGCCAAAATGCCCAGCTTGATGATAGATGGCGCATTGTATAGCAAAAGTCTCATCACTAGTTCCGTTCAAAACTGGCGACAAACTGTACATCATATTCACTCTAACAATAATCCTAAGCACTGCAGGCATTTCCCAACACTGCTTCTGAACTGGAAAATGAAATTGCAGGGAAAGAAAAACATGAACGTGCAAGCCTTGTGTTTCCATGCAAGCTGCAAGAAGAGTGGCACGTTCCTCTGGCTAACAGCAACTGGTGGTGAAATGTTTAGATTCAGCTGAGCAGAAGAGTTAGTTAGGTTTTTGAGAAATTGACCTTTTCTCTCATAAGGTTCTACAGCAAGGGAAACAATACTCAGGAGTCCTACTGTTGGCACCGAAGATCAGTCCTCTTCCAAAAGCAAACAATAGTAACTTGCAGTAATGCTTTAGAACCACTCCACTGCCAGTATCTAGGCTGAGGTTTCCAGGACTGTAGGCTGCTGTACTTTGGGATGGGGTCCCTAACTTTGAGCATAGCACCAGGCACAGTACCTTCTAGCTGAGCTCTCTTTCCCCTCTTCAGGACATTCTAACACATTCTGACTCCCTAGGCAGAAATAAGTATCCCTGTTCCTTAGGGAAGGATTTCTGGAGACAGCAGGCTATCTTGTGTTAACCCTCTGCCTTGCTCTGTGTATCAGATAAGCTCCAGAGGCACTTCCAACCTCATTTATTGAGTGGTTTACTTAGGTAAAGGGTAAGTCAAGGATGGGGCAGAGAAAAGAAAATTCTACAGGGGAAGTCATAGGAGGAATGACAATAAAAACTTGGTACACTGGCACTACCCAACCAAAATAACTGCTGAAGGAACTCTGTCCCATGCACAGCACATGCTCTGAACTTGGCTCCCCAGTAGGGGAACAAGCCATGCAAGAGCACAGAGCTGTATGGTTAAATGTACTTCACATGGAAGACATATGGACTCTGCTACGGAGCCAAAGTCTACAAAGGGATGACAGAGGAAGTCTACTTCTACCCCAGCAAAAACCACCCACGTGTTATCAAAGAGTTGAAATAATTATAACTACTGCGGTAACTTGCTGGGGATAATGAAATTGTGAATGGTTTCTACTTCAATTGGGAAAGATTTGTTGGATGCAACTTTTCCAGAAGGAAAATACTAAAGAAGCGTGCAGACTCAATGGCGGAAACATTTCATGGCTTCATGCTAAATTAGATGTTTTGGTAAATGTTCTGAGAACATTTCACTGAGCCATCTTCAAAACAAGTCTTTTATATAGCAAAATTGAAACGCTCTTCTTAAAAAATGTTAAATGAATTTTAATCCTTTTTCTTTTTTAAGCCTGAAGTATTTTAATTTGAGTCAAACAACCGACATTCTGCTTCATCCAAGCTAGTTTCCATCTCTTCCTTTTCTTTTGGCAAAGCACGCAAATGGAAAAAATCAGCTATTTACACAGCTCCTGTTCGGATGAACTGCAAGTATCAGAAGCAGTAGAGGTGGCCAAAAGAATACTGCACAATCCAGCTCATTTTACAGCCATTGCGTGATTTCTCTCATCTCTGAATTTTCCACTTATTTTACCTACTCCATGGCTTCAAACACCAAAATCAGCAGGCAACCAATTCTGCCAGAAAACAGCAGGAAAACAGGGTTTTTTTTGAAAGCGAAATCTGTGCTCTGAAATCACAGTCTTTATCACCTCTACTGAGGATGAAAATACAAATCTTTAATTTTCTACAGGGACAGTGTGAGACACCAAAGGACTCTGTTGGTGGGGATGGGGGGAGGCACAGTCTGAAACTGCAAAGAGGATCTGC
>JAOWBP010004368.1:4552965-4578658 GCA_028571105.1 Tragopan temminckii | reverse complement strand
GGACAGTGTGAGACACCAAAGGACTCTGTTGGTGGGGATGGGGGGAGGCACAGTCTGAAACTGCAAAGAGGATCTGCCCGTGGGACATTGCCTGTGCTTCGTGTTTCACCTATAAAACAAAGGCAGCTCCAGAGATGTGGAGGCCCCTTTTAATCCAACGTTGCACACAGTGGGCTGTGAGGGGAGCGACCGACTGCAAACATGATGCAGGTTTGCCGTCTGCAAGATGCAAAGGTCTCTGTGCAAAAACCCTATATTGCTCTTGATTGGGCATTTCTCTGTCTAAGGCTTTCTGCTTGGTAATGTGAGGGGAGCTAACAATGCAAACCTACAAGAGGCATCTTACTGAGCCATGCCTTTCTCCAGCTGCACACGTCCTGATTCATCAAACACCTTCCAATGAACCAGCAGCTGGGATTTCTCCCAATTCCTCCACCCCCCTCTGTACTCATCACCTCATGTGATTTCCAAAGACCACTCTGTTTCAGGGTTATACAATTTCATCTCTCCCTGTAAGAGCAGCCCTCTCTGCCCCCTCTCCTTACCTCCATGAAAACATATAAATGGAAATATAAGAAAGACCCATTCTGTGGGAGAGCTGAAGCTGCAAAACCCACCATTAACTTATATGAAGGATGCAGAAGGGGCTGCCTAGCCCTGGCCTGCCTGAGTATGAAGATGAGATTTCTGCAGGAGGAGTGAGACTGCCCCTTATTCTAGCTCATATCTGAGCACGCGATGCATGCATTTGGATTAGAGAATGGCACCCTGCAAAATACTGAGCAAGGCAACACAGGAAACAATGCCTAAAATACAATGAAGAAACCCTTCCACGGCAAAGGGAAACAGCAGCAGCATTCCTGAAGGATGCAGCATTGCAGGGAGCATCTGTCCCAGCTGGGTGGAGGTGGCAGCCCCAGACCCTGCACACCCCACCCAGCCACCCCACGCTGCATTTAGGTTTTAAAGACTTCTGATCTGGATGCTTTTAAGTGAAGGGAGTTTTCCTCAGCTACAAAAAGACAAATCTGCACAAGGCCACACGCTTGGCATGTGCCCAAGGCAGATGGGCTGTGCAGGGGACTGCTGACATCTAATTAAAGCTCCATCAGCACATCCACAGAAAGAGCATCCATGAATGGTGTCCTGGGCTGTGCTCCAGGTACCCTGAGGTGCTGGGCGCAGTGCAGGCAGCACTGCATGGGTGTGCAGGACAGGCCAAGTTCTTCAGGAATATAATGAAAAAATGACCATCCCTTGGCAAGCAGGATGTGAGACACTCTGAAAACCCTGACCGCCCCTCAGGTGTGGGTGAGTCCAGGAATGGTGGTGGATGGAAGGTGTGAGGCCCCTCAGGGATGCTCTCATCTGTTTCAAGTTGCTAATTACAGACAGTTACTGACTGATGGCAGCATGGAGTGAGGTTTGTTGATCTCCATCTCTGCTGATCATAGACTCACAGAATCATTCAGGTTGGAAAAGACCTCCAAGATCCCCAAGTCCAACCCCAACCCATCCCCTCATGCCCACTGACACGTCCCTCAGTGCCACATCTCCACTAGAACACCTCCAAAACGGTGTGCCCACCACTCTCTGGGCAGCTGTGCCAGTGCATCACCACTCTTTGGAGAAGGATTATTTCCTAATATCCAACCTGAACCTCCTTGCACAACATGACACCATCACCTCTCATTCTATTGCTGCTACTTGGCAGAAGAGGCTGACCCTCACCTTTCTAGCACTTCTTTTTATACATGAAGTCTAACTGCATTTACCAGCTTCCTGGCACCATGATGGAACAGAAGAATTGCTGTGCAGTGTCTGGCTGTGACTTCTGACTAGTTAGCTAAATTCAGCTTGGTACTTGCACCCTGAACATCCAACAGGGAAGGGAACTGTTATTTGGGATGTAACCAGGCTATGAATGAGGATCTCTGCAGAGGCAGATTTGCAAACAGTCATTGTCTGGAAATGTTTCAAGAATGGCAGGAGGCAGACTTTCAGTCTGACAGACAGAGGGAATAAATACACGATGCAGGCAGGTTGTTTATGTTTCTGGTCATAACCGAAAGATAGCTTTGTCTGAAGATGATGATGGAGAGTTATAACGAAGTCAAAATCTAACAGGCAGAAAAATAATAGTAAGCAATCAGTCAAGATTTTGCAACCTAAAAATAACAGCGGCAGAAACTATCAGTGACAGAACTGCATTTAGACTGTGAGCCCCAGAAGGCAGAGATTTTCCCTTGCTACAGACTGAGCGACAGCAGTAAGAGCAGCTGCCATTTGCATTTCGCAGTGGTACCGCAGCGTAAGCAATTAAAGCACAATGTAAACAAGCTCTAAGAGGGGATGAGTGTTTTTGCTCATAAAGGCCAAATCAGAATGAGAGAAAATAAAATGGTTTAAAGGCACAATTCACTGAAGAATCATGGGAGTCAGTGAAAGCCAAGAAGGGAGTCTGTCCTGTCAAGGCAAATGCAATGGGAGAGGCAACAAAAGAGGGAGAGGAAAGCTTCCCATCACCCCAGCAGGGAACCTGCAAGACAGTACAGGGCTGTTGGGAGTGGTGGATAGTTCTGCTCTTGGGGCTGTCATGAGGATAACCCTTGTGAGAGATGCAAATTGTTTGCGTAACGTCATAAGAACAACTGGAGAAATAGTGGGGATAAACACAGTGGTCTGTGTAAAGTGATGGAGACTGCACTGGCCATGAAGGTTGATTTTGCTAAACACTGACTTAAACGCTGTCCAGTTCCGATTACATTCAGCCATTTCTTCCAAGGAACAGACAGAAGAGATGAAGAGATTGTGGGCTCTGGGAACTGGTGTTGAGCCAAGAAACCAGCTCCAATGTCTTAAACTTGTCCTAGAGAAGAAGACTCTCTTTTGCTCTCTCCTTCCTCTCTACAGAAGTGAAAAGGCAGCACGGGAGAAATGGGAACTGCAGACAGGAGCCCTGGCAAAGAGCTTCTGTAACGTAAGGAGAGTGGAAATAACTGGCTTGACACCACTTCCTCCATGTGCAGTTCTGGGCTGCTAAATCATTCTCTAAAAGCAAACATCTAATAAGAGAAAAAACGTCACACAGAAGGAGGGGAATACAATTAATGGTCATTGTGCATTGCCCTCCTAAGCAATCAGAGCGATGACTGCACCTCCCACTCCTTTAGACTCAATAAATCCTGCAGCTGAATATCTGTAGGAGGATGGTTCTCATGACAATGAGACATTTACACACGCAGATTCATGCTGATTTAGCTCAAGCTGCGTGTTTTTGTGCCAGCAGCACTAAATCATTGCAATCAATGCCCCTCTCCTCTTCTCTTTTTCTAAAGTGATTTATATCAGTTTGGCATAAGGCAATTTCCTCTTGGCAGGAAGCGGTGGTGAGGTGAACCTCTCGGAGCAGGAGCAGAGATACTGAACACATCCTGGGGACCAGCGAGCTGTGCTGCTTTGTCATATCATGTTTCTCCCAAATGCATTGATGCAAACCCACTGTCAGTGCTGTTGGGCTTTCATCTTCCTCTCCATCCCATCACATAACCAACATAAAAACATAAAAGCCCAGCAAAACACCAGATGATCGTATAGCTACCAGCACTCCCACTGGGACAGAGAAACTCCAAAGAGCTCCGCATAACTGATCTACTCTAGGGCTGTGTGAAAAAGAAGATGAGACAGATATCATAAAAGAAAGAGAAATCAAAACTGCACTTTCAAGAGAGGGGAAAGATGAAAGGATGGGAGCAAAGAGAGCCAGAGTGGAGGCAGTACCATGGTGCTGAATGAGAAACAGAAGCTGGAAAGGGGATTTCACATGCAAAATTAAAACACAGTGCAATAAGGGAGTATTCAGATCACCTTATCACCTTTCAGTCCATGTTCTCCAGGGTTTCCCATCAGCCCCTGAAACAAAAGAAAGCCCAGAGTGAGACTGAGCCACAGCAAAGACTTGCTCAGGTCCATGTCCCTGGTGGTACTGGTTGCTCAGACCCTCAGCACTGGCCCAGCACAGCCCCATGACCTCATGCCTGGCTGCTCCCTAAGCACACTCCTATGGGCCTTCTTCACATACTGGGCTGGAGGCACATGAGGACAATACCCCTGGCATCCTCCAGTAACTTACAGCTACTGCAGGCCACCAGCAGGATGTTGGGTCCAGCAGTCCTGTGCCTGGGTGAGGAGACAAGCACTACTGCTGCCCATCCTCTCCCTCAGGATGGACACTGCCACCCAAAGAAGGAACAAAATGATCTTTAGTGCTGCCAGGGAGGGACAAGAGCTCACATGGCACTGCTATTCTCTCACCTTTAAGCCCTTTGGTCCTGGATAACCAATAGGTCCAACAGAGCCCATGTCACCCTAGTGAGAGAAAGAAAATGACCAAAGACATTAGGTTCAAAGTCAATGGGTTCAAATACCTCTCCCATCCAGTCCCTCAGTATCCCTCAATTCTTCCTGATTTCTGATTTGATTTTCTTTTCCACTGTTTGCAAAATTAGAGTACTGGACAAGGCTGCCCTAGCAGCATGGCCATTCTGCTGCAAAAAGACAGCACAGCACCATATATTGGGACCTGCAGAAGAAACTACAGCCCTGGAGGACCCTGGAGTTCACAGCGCCTGTGTGTACCTGCATGACACGTATAAAGGAAAGCCTTCAGTGGCCAACATTTAAATGGGCTTTGATTGCCCTCAGCCCATGAAGGGAGGCAGTGATATGCATGGCCACGTGTCAATAAACAGGGCTGGCTCTGGCCAGCCGTCAGGGCCCCAACAGATGCCCTTTTCATGCCTCCCAGCATAAAGGCTTCTTGTAGAAAGGCATTTACTTAAAGCTCTGCCCGCACAGCTAATTAGGGGAGCAAGAGGCTTTAGTTTTGCTTAATTCTGCTCTCCAGCCTCTTTCAAACAGTGAACCCAAACACCTGCAGCGTGCGGAGGGAACAGCCCTTCCCTGGGGGGCTGTGGCAGGGAGGAAGGAGGGCACTGAACACGAGCCAGCCTGGAGCAAACACCCAATGCCTCTGCATGCCCTGCAGAAAGCATGGGGCAGGAGATGGGGGGAGGAAAATGCGGGAGGAAGGGCCCCATCTCCCAGCAGGGTGGAGGGGGTCACCCTTAGATCAAAGGTGCTGGAGCACCATATTTGAGGGACGTGGTCAGTGGTGATGGGCTGATGGTTGGACTTGGTGATCTTAGAGCTCTTTTCCAAGCTTAGTGATTCTATGATGTTAGGATTTTCTCTGCTTTTCCTGCACTGAGTCTAGAATTCCTGGGTTGGGTGCTCTATGTCCATATGAGTGCAGCTGGGACCTTACTCTCAGCCGGCTCCTGTAATTCAATTTACAGAAAGGTATAAGGAGGTTGTTTTTAACCATTCGTGGAAAGTGAGCTTTTCATGGATGATCACAGAAAAGGAGCAATTCTGAAAGCTGTAGAGCTAACAGAACCTACCACTTCTTGTGCAGGGAATGAAGTACCTTGAAACAACTTCTAGGTCCTAAAATTAAACTCTAATTATGTTCAGCTGGGCATTCCCTAACCCCAGCACAGCTGCCAGCGATGAGCTGCCACCTTTGCCTATAGACATTTATCTCCTCCAGGGAAAAGATGGAATAAAGGATGGAATTTGGCTGTGCCTGTGGTTACCTGGATTAGTATTGGGATGGCGGGAGCATGCATGACATTCCTGTGCACCCAGAGAGCAGACAGTTCCTGCTTGTGGTCTCCCCAGTGAGCAAGAACTGTGCACCCTTAGGTTGCTGCTCACAGGGCCTTGCTTTGTAAAAGACAACAGATTCTAGTGTGGAATTAATACTGCATCTTTGAAGAAATTTATCCTGGTAAATGCTATCAAAAGGGTGAGTTATCTAGCAATAAGTGCACAAACAGTAAATATTTACTCTGTTTCCTTTTTGCTTAGAGAGTGTTTGCTCCTCTCCACCTCCCACCCTCCAGCCATCACACCTCCCCCACACACAGGCATCCCCTGCACAGGAAGGAGAAAATCTGTGTGCAGTTATGCACCCTGAAAGGGTTAAAGCCCTGAGAAGCCAGATCTCCATTTGTTTTTATACTTACAATGAGTCCAAGGACTCCAGGAGGACCTGGGGCTCCCAATTCTCCCTAAAAGGAAAGACAGACCAACATGGTTATGGACTCTTTGTAGACAAACAGAGGCTGAAAGGCAGCTCAGTATTTCAAGGGCTTGAGGGCAGGGAAAACACCATCCCTCCCTCCTCCTTCTGTTCCCACCCTGTGCAACTCTTTCCTCTAGCCAAAGTGATGGAGAGCATCCATGGTGCGGGTGCTCGGCCTCTCCAGACACTGGGCTGCTTGTTGCTCCACAGCTATTTGCAGCTGCAGCCCCCTCCCAGCAGCAGGATGGATGAAAGCAGCATTTCACACATGGGGCAGGCAGGGGAGAGATTGGAGCTGCCCCAGGCAAGGGGAAGGCTCAGGAAGAGAGGGGCCAGCAAGGTGAGGGTGGGATGGAGAGAAACGCTGCTGCTCTGGAGTGGAAAAGGTGAGGGGTTGGGAGTGGTTAAAGAAGTGTAAAGCTCGCGATAAAGGGAGAGCACAGATGAAAATTAAACTGGGCCATCTGGGGAGAGAGTATGCTGGCTTTTGTGCTGGCTGGCGGGCCCTGGAAGCGCGTTTTGCACATGGGGTAGAGTGTGAGCTGCTCCTCACTGGGAGCACACAGGTGGGGTAGGGTGGCAGCAGCCTCCTCTAATGCTGTCTCACCGAGCTGGGCTCAGAGATCCCCATTTTGGGCACAGGCTGCTCTGAATTCTCAGCTTCACCACAAATCCTTCTGTGCCAACCTCCCAGGGACAGGCAGGAGCCCAGGGTGCCAGCAGGTGCTGGTGGCATTCCAGGGGGAGTGCAGCAGAGAAACTGTGCCAGACCCACACCAAACTAAGTACCCAAGTACTTTAGCAATCCCTATGGGATGCTCAGCCAGTCCCTTGCCACATTTCCAACAACCTGACAGTGGGTTGTTAGAGCAAGGCCCTGCCCTTGCACACCTCCATCTCCAGCAGTGCCTCTCCAAACAAGCGCATTGGAAATCCTAAACTTCCTGTTGGCTCAGACAGCCCTTCCCCTGCTCTGGATCATGCTGGCTACTCTGACAGAACAGCTCAGTTTACAGTGCACATCTGGTGGAGTCCCCTTCAGTGCAATAAGGCTCCCCTTTTAAGGGAAGCTTTGCCTAGTGAGAGAATGAAAGAGAAGGGGACACAACGTGACTGACCGTGCTCAGCTTTCTTGTGCAGAGGGTTACGTGTGTTTATTTTATGGGAAGTGGAGTAAAGGACTGTTGGGCAAGCACACACAAAAAGCGTTTCATAATCTCAACCAGCTGAAAATTGCTTTTTTATGGCCGGTTCCTTTCCTGCATACTTGGGACATCTGTGGAGCAATTGTTCCTCACGGGTGGGATTTCTGTGTCCTCAAAGCTACTGTAATAAGGTCGGCTTTGAGCATTCAGTCACAGGCTGGTGACTGGCAGGAGAGGGAACATCCCCAGGGATGGCACAGGAGCTGTTCAGTTCCTCAGGAAGCTCTGCAGGCTCTGGAGATGGCTGGGATAAAGAGCATGTGGATGCTCAGCTCTTGGTCCCAACGGGCACAGGTGGGACCGCCTCGATTTCTGACTTATGTCACATGGATATTCCTCAAGAGAAAGGGTAAAAGTGGAAATGCACGGCCTCGTGCCTAATGCAAAAGGATTTCCTCTTGGAAGAGGAGGGGGTGGATTCCTCCGGGAACCCAGGCAGGACCAGCTGTTATCTGAGCTGTTCCCTGGCCTGGGGAAGGGGGATTTACAGGTGCTCCCTTCCCAGCGATCAGTCAGGACGTGCTGAGCCCTGACCTGCAAGAGGAATCATGCTCCATCCTCCTTCGTAGCACATAAGTCTGGCACAGGGACAAAAGACAAGAAGATGAATCAACAGTCCACGTCTAATTCTTGCGATTAAGAGACTAATTGGAGTGGCTAAAGTGCTCCGGGAACCGAGATCTGGAATGCGATGGCTCAACAGTTCTCAGCAAGCTGGTAGGAGGGGAACCACGTCCTGTGGTTGTGAGTCCTTGCTCTGTCTGGTGGGGACGGAAAGAAGGTGAGAGGCTGTCGGCTCTGCCATCCCCATGCACCAGCAGCAGCAGAACGGAGCAGCTTGGGGCCTGTGGCAGCCCGCCTACCATTGAGCTGCATACCCCACCTAGCAAACTCGGCATATTTGTCTGTTCCACAAACAGACTTTCTGGCATTTTTCTGCGTCTGTGACTCCGCTTGTGACCCTGTGAACCTCCCTTTAAGTCAACCCAAACAGTCTGTTTTCATTCTACGATCTCCAAGGCACATTAATATTTAAAGGCTGCTGATAAGATGAAAGAAGAGCAATCCTTCTGGATGAATTAACGGAAAGGACATTCGCTTCTCCCCGATGCTCTGGGAACTGGCATTCAGCTAACTCTGAGCCCGTATTCTGAATGGACTTAAGACTATTTGCAAATTTAAATGAAAACAAAACAAGTTATTTGAAAAAAAGGACTCTTTCTGACCTCCCTGCTCTTCCTGGTGGGCTGGTTGGAAATAGCAATACAATCTAGAAAGTTTTCTGCTTTGGGACTACTGATTCCACTCTGACCCGTGGCTTATGCTGATTGAAGGATGGGAAAAGTCCTGCAGAAGTATTCCTTGGGAATCTAGTCCTTTCAGTTCACTGCAATTGTAACTCTTGTGCTAAATTCCCACAAAGGCTGTAGCATGGCTGAGCTTGGCTTGCTGGTTAAAGCTGCTTGGGAAAATAACTTTTGTCTGCATTCATGATGAATGGGAACTTAGAGACACATAAGGAGTGGGTTACTTCACACATTGAACACCATGAGTGATTATGTGTGAATAAACAAGACAGTATGAATTTACAAGATGAATCAGAACTCCTCATCTGCTAATTGAAGAAGAACTGAGAAAGCCATTCAGAAAATCGTTTCAGATAGTTAATACATGTGGGAACTTAGACAATCCAGAAGAGCATGTTTTGTGAGCAGCGAAAAACACAGCACGCACCCAACTATTTGGTATTAAGTGCTAAAAGAGCAAAGCAAAATAAATCTCATTAGCATCCAGCTGCTTAAATGGTCCTTGGGACCATCCTGACCCAGTTCCCAGGAGACACATCTCATTCTTAGAAAGTCAGCAGGGGTGAAATAGAGACCGGAGAGAGGTCAAGGACTCAGGGGCCTGGAGATTTCTCCCAGCACCATGCTGGGCCAGCTGAGATCCAGGCAGGGCAGCAGGAACCCAGAGCACTGGGTCTGCTCCTCAGTGCGCCCAGGCTCCAGAGCAGGCAATCTGGCACTTCTTGCACTACCACTGATGTTCACTTCTGATGAGGAAAGGTACTGAGCTTGGAGCGCTATGACAGTGCATTCCTCTGTCTGTGGGCCCTGTCCTGCTACGTTCATATAAAGCTCCATCCAGAGCACACTAGAACCAACAAAATGATTCCTGTGTCTCTGTAACATAGGCAACACGTTCCAGCCATGGCTTGCTCATCAGGAGCAACATCCCAACCTTTTCTCATCTGATTTTTCTTCTAGTCACAAAGCATCTATTGAGACTGAGGCACGGGGAGGGTGACAGAACAAGGCAGAGCTGAACAGCACACGACCAGCTGGCAGTTACAGGATGCTGAGCTGAACACAGGAACCAGGAGCACGAGCAGGGCAGGGGTGTACCTTTGTTTTTCAGGACAACAAAATACCAGTAGCTGCCACACATTGAATAGCTTCTTTCAGCTCTAACTAGCATCACATGGCAAAGCATGCTGTCTACCACAATGGAAAGAGGAAAAGCTATCAACTCACTGGGTTCCCATCGATGCCTGGAGGTCCTCGTTCCCCAAAATCACCAGGAAAACCCTGAGAAGAGGAAGAAAATATTAGTGTTACTGGTACCAGCTTAAAAACTGCTCCCCTTGCAATCAGTGCAGCACTGAACCAGCAGGTCAGAAGGAAGCCCAGGCCAACAGCCCCTGGTCATACCCCACCCACAGCACACTCAGCAAGCTGCTCTGCAAGGCCAGGAGCTGCTTCCCTCCCCTCTCCTGGGCCCAATGAAGGGTAATCAGATGTATCATTTACCAGGCTCAGCCATCAGCTGTGCCTTAACCACTGGGAGCCTGGGGAGGAAAAGTCAACAAGGAAACAGGAAGGCTTTTTGCTTGGCCGTGCTGTGGAAAGCACCCATTGCTGAGGCTGCTGGGTCTGATGCGTTCACATCAGCCTTGCCTGTTCCTAACAGTGTCTGTCAGCCCTCAGCACGCTTCATACAGCAGGCAAGGCTTTGGCAGTGCCACGTAGAAAGTCAATGTGAGTATGCATAGGGGAGAAAGGTGAAAATCAGTGCTTCTGTTCTGGTTCACCCAAGTCCTTCAATACATCCCAACAAGGAAGATGCAGCCCTGAAGGTTATGTTGTCTAGTTGACAGATGAAGTGTTAATCACGCATTTGCAAGACCAAACTCTGCATCTAAAGATTAAGAAACGTTCTACTGATAAACACAGTGCCTCCTTTAAAGTCGATCCTGAATCATTTATATTCTGGAAGAGTTCATAAACCTTGCTGCAATGACTGTCCTCCTCAAAAATGGACTGTCAGCCTGAATTATTTCCCACTGGTGACAATCGTTTTAACAGTGTCTCCTTCTCACAGGACAGATAAACGGCCTAATGCCTGCTGGATCCCATAATGCTTAATGGAGCTGATCAAAGATACACAGAGAGTTCTCTCCTGCGCACCCATGACCTTGCAGCTTGCCAAAGGAATGAACAGTTCCAAGCCCATGATGGTCCACACTGTGGAGTCACAGAAGACCATGTTTACTACATGAAAAAAGTCACCACTTACCAAAAGTCACCATCCTAATTTACTACACTATCCTGACTGTGGACATCAGGATGGAAAACTAAGGGCTATAGTCAGAGCCAGACCTCCATTCACCTCTGGTGGCTCACAACTCCTGGCCAACACAACCCCGTAGGAAAATACCTGGTCACAGCGCAAGTGCAATATGGGAGACCTGTTTAAGACAACTAAAGTTTTGTTACTGACTTCTGAGCCAGGATTTCACCTCCTCTGTACTATCTCCCTGTTGTAATCAGTACACCCTCATGGATGGATGCAAGCTATTGCTTATTCGCTTGGATTCCGTAACTCTATTTTACGGGCATCACTGCGAATGGAAAAGTTGTCTGCCTTTCCAGCTGGGCACTACATCCCTTAAGCCTGTGCACAAGCCAAGAAGCTGTGGTAAGCAACCACTGCAACAGCCTTCTGCCACCTAGAGACAAAGATGTCAAATATAACAAGAAGGGGAGGGTTGGAAGAGGGTAAAATCTTCTTTAATAAAAAAGAGGAAAAATAACTCTCCTGCATGCTGAATCAATCAGATCAGAAGAGATATACGTAAGGAAAACTCATTGCTCAGGCAAGACAAAAAAAAAAAAAAAGAGTGCCTTGTAAGGTTTTGCTGTTTACAGTCATACAGCTGGCCAAGGAAAATATGAGCAGGCACAGACTGATACTGTACTCACACTGCTGCAGACTGCAGTGCCAGCCTTCAGCAATCCCTCATCCTTCTTTCTGCAGAGGGCACAGCTGGGCACAAAGGGACCCACTGATGCCATCGGGCCCTGGGACTGCTGAGGTGTCCTCTATGGAGCCAAGGCCTTGTCCAGTTGGGAAGGTTTCACTCGTTCTAAGTGGAATTAAATCAATATAGCTACAGCTGCACAGTATCATCTAGAGAAATGCTTGCTTCAGATTAAGAAATTTGAGTTAAATCTCTTCCACAGTGATATTAACATTGCACTGTTCTGCCAAAAAAAAAAAAAAAAAAAAAGTATCCAGATAAGAAACTATTTAAATTCACGTTTCCCACTAATCTCTTTTTATGTCTCAGTTTCTTGTACTAACCTCACTGCTCAAAGACAAAGACATGGGAGATTTGAGGCACTAATAGACTTAATACACCTCTCGCTTTTCTAAGGCTTTCCAACAGCTGATCTCCAACCATTTAAACAAGCAGATGATTCCTGTTTCGAAGGCAGAGCTGTGCACCCAGATGAGGCCACTTGGCCAACCCTACCCAGTAGAGGTTCAACAACCAAACCCCTTCACGATGCACTGTGGTCCCCATCATGCAGCTGTGTTTTCTTCCCATCCTCGAGATGGAAAGTGGTGAAACTGGCACGAAATTGAGAACCTTTCTCATCCTGAGCCTGCAGGTCTCTGGGATGGTGCTTGGTCCCATGGTATTTTTTGGCTCACATTGAAAAATAAACCCAGAAGAGGAGACAATGGAAAAAGCAGCTTTAAATCAATGGACCCCGCACATCCTCACCCAGGCTTTGAGCTTGGCAGCACAAGGATTAGCACTTTAGCACATTAAATGAGACCAAGGCTGGTGACTGTGGCATGAAGGAGGATGTTTCAGCATCCCTACAGTCTCCAAAGGCTCAGTCCGGGTTGTGAAAGCTATTATAGCACAGTTCTGGTCACAGCAGGAGGCAATCAATCTGTTAAGCACCTAATGAAAAGAAAGCACTTTCTTTCCATGGGGTAAGCAGTAGCAGCTTAAACCACAATTACCGTTCCAGTGACCACAGTGTCCTAAATTCATTGGCTCTCACATGTCTGCAAAAGCTGTTTTTTCAACCCTCCTGCCTCAGCCTCGAGGACAGAGATGTTCCTCGGGAAGAAAAGCTGTGCTATTCAACCGAAACAAGCAGCCTAGGAAGTACAAGAGGACTTTGTTATCCCCTTGGTTCCATCCCTGTGGTGCTGGAGAGCAGCTCTGTGCCCCCTCCCCTGAGCTCTGCCCCAACAGCCCCGAGCCTAACCTGGTTGGGAACACACGTAGGTGGGCTGTCTGCTGCAGGAGGTTTGTGGAAGGGATTACACAGCCCACGCTCTCCCGACCTTCCCAAAGTTGAGTGCAAAGAGTTGTTTTTTTTGTTTTTGTTTTTTTTTTAGGTACAGCATAATCCGTTGTTTTCTCAAAAAATTGGGATAGCAAAGAATAACACCCTAGTGGAAAACATCCAGCTGTGCATCCTGAGTGCTCCCGGGGATGCATGGAAAAAGTCAAGGACTGGGAAGGGACAGCAAAGGGCAGCAGAGCTGGAGGGAAACGCTCGCCTAACAAGTTGTGCCGGCAGGGAGCCAGCTCCTCCACAGTGGCTGCAGTCAGGTATGACAAAACTTTTGGCTCCATCTCTCAGCTGGGAAATACAGAAGGTAAAAAAATAAGAGAGAAGCCCAGCTGAGTGGATTTCGCATTGTCTGAAGGAGAAATTCAATGAAAGAAGCAAGGTGGTGCTTGAAGAGGGGTTGGAGAAAAGCCATACAAGCAGAAGCAAAACCCAATGACTCTGCGCTCCCCTCCGTCCCCCCCCCCCATGCAGTGGCTGCAGTTTGTCCTCGCATTGCTGGAGAGGGAGCCGGGACAAAGAGATGCAAGCTGCTTTACCCCAGATAAAACCAAGAAGTCTGAAGCTGAACCAGTAATTAAATCTACACTTTCGAGGTCCCATAGCTGTGCCTCAACTCCTGTTCATCCATGCTCCCTGCAAAGGTTATCCTCTCATACACCATGAGACAGACACTGGAATCAGCTCCTTTGCAGCAGGGGATAACATCCCCTTCTGCCTCTCCTTTCCTTCTTCCTTTGCTTAAAACAAACAGAGCAGCCTGTCCTTGCTTGCTGTTGTCAGCCAAAGGGCTGCTCCAGGTCTGAACGCATGCCACCAGCTCTCATCCCTGCAAGACACAATCCCCAGGGAAGCAGGGCCAGGTGATGCTCCGAGTCCTTTGCTTCCCCACGGCCCTCTCAGGTGTGTGTGTTGTATGTATACAACATCTGATTCAGTTTAGAACACTTTTCCTGATGGAGTAAGGGAGGCAGTCTGGCAGCTGCTGCTCCGAGGAATCCTGGCAGCTCTGCACGCCAACAGAATCCTTCTCCAAAAATAGGATTTTATTTTCCTGTTGGCTGAAGGTGAAACTGCTCAAACCAACCAGCCCTCCTGTCTTGTCTGCAGAAGGCTGCATCTGCCAATTGGCTCTGTCCAGGTAAGTCTCAGCCCAGGAGCCTCCACAGGGATGGAGCGTGCAAGTCAAACAATTTAAACAACAACAAAAAAGGTAATGGTGGGGAAGCAGGGCTGAGGGTGAGAGAAGGCATTCACTGGGGAAAAAAAAAAAAAAGAAAAAAAAGAAAAAAAGGGAGAATAAAATAAACAAATGGAGCTTATGTTGGCAGCATCCACCTCTGAGAGCATTCTTGGTGGAGAACGCAGACGTGAGCCCCGCACCGGCGGGCACGAGGGCTGGCTCACACCCAGCAATGGTTCCTTGAGTGGCCCTGCAGGGATCCTGGCAAAGCCCCGGTGCCCAGCCCACTTGCCAGCTTAATCCATACAGCTTCACAGCCTTTGCCTTTTGCTCAGTCTGGAGCTGGGACTGCGGCAGCTTGCATCCCAGCAGAGAGGGGAGGTGCCACCCACAGCTGGGGACGGGGCTGGTGGCTTTGCTACTTCACATCTCCATGTCACATCCTCTTTAGATTAAGATTTCGTAGCATTTTTAGCATAACTGCCCTTCAGTCCCACCTGAACGAGAGCCAACGTCAACTGAAGCCCTTTCAGCCAAGCACCACTGAGGTTAACTTGCAGCCCTCCACCCTCCCAACCTCCCACCTCACTCCTTCACACACGTGCACGCTCTCTTCCCGTTTCTGTCGGGCTCTGATAGAGCGCAGATTACACAGCCTCAATTACCTAATGCTCAAGAGCACTGAATCTGCCAACACTCCTAATTATTTACGGCCAAGATTTCCAAGTCTAGCAGCCTCCTATTTAAGAAAGTCAAGATCAAAATGCTTGCATAGTCAAACGTGATAGTTGCATTAGTTTATCTTATTTCTAATGAAAAACACTTTTGGTCTTTGCACTGACTTATAAATGAACATTTCCCTAAAGGAAGAAGGATGCTCTTGTGCTTAGGAGATACTGATGTAATTCTTCACAAGCTTTCTGAATGATGATGGATGTTCTTGGAAACAAACAGCTGAACCTGACCTGGGACACTGGTTTGAAGGAATCCTTTGTGGTCTGCAGAGCTTGCCAAGCGCTCCGGTGGCTCAGGTGCATCAGGCCTGAGCGGCTTAGCTATGGAAGAGCAGACATTTTCTGAGGATATATACTGATCGTAGTGACAAAACACACACGGCTGGAGCATTAGCAACCCATGTGAGCTGTAGGTGAGAACTCTTAGGGTGCAATCCTAAGTCCGTTCTTACAAGAAAAGCCATACGGGCAGCCTTTCTGCACCCTTAGGAGCCCACTCAAATGAAGTAGTCTGGCAGTTATTTATTAAACAAGAGGTACTCGGAAATGCTGTCACCAGTTTCCCCAAATCTCAGCTTGTATGCTCTCGCTTGGTTCTCTCCAAATGCAAGGAAGGACCTTAGCTGCATCCAAAGCAGAGAAAAGACCGGAGCAAGAAGAGAGGAGAGGCTTAAAGCCTCAGTCTCTGCACAGAGGAGCCAAATTTGTTTTCTCACTGATTTGGGTTATGCCAGTCTTTCCAGACACATGGCAAGACAGATCTCCCCCATTGTTTGCATGAACAACAGCTGTGGCTGTGTAACTTGGCAAAGCGGTGTGCAGTTACATTCACCACTGAGTTATCTCAGCCATATATCAAAAGGTTGGAGAAGGCTGTAAAACGAAACCTTCCCATAGTCTGCCCTGCTTTCTGCTATTTCAGATGATGCAACAGTCTTCTCATTTCAGTAGGGAGTGCACGGGTACTGCATGCTCTTCTAACAGCTCATCAGATGGAGAAAAAAAGAGTATTTTGAGGCTCAGTGTTCACTGAAGGCAGAAGTTAAGACATTAACGTCATAAGTCAAGATGGAAGAAGACAGCAGACATGAAAAATAGCCTGGCAAGAAGGCTCTGCTGCATTACAAGCTGAGATCTGGCAAGGGGGACCTCGGCTGTGGTCAGCTCATGGGAAGCGGATGCCAGATTAGGCAGCTTGCCACCATGCTGATGCTCACAGCAAATCCTGAGGCCATGTCAGTGGCTGCCAGATCACTGCTCGCTCTCACAACCTCCATGCTGTGGCCAACAGGCAGAGAGAGTTCTGGCATCACCTGTGTGCTGATCCCTGACACTTAACACCCACGCCTTCATAGATCCTCTTTGCACAGCACCTGCACAATGGACCTGAGCACACAAGGAGGCTTCATGTGGTTGACTGAGGTCCAGGCATGGGACCAGCAGAAGCAGCAAGTCCTTAGGAGGAGAGAAAGAGATCTCGGATGTCTTTGCTCAATCGTAAACCAGCTTCAAACAAATCCAAGTATTACCAAGACCATCATGGAACAAAACTTTGTGCCTTCTTGTCTCTTTTAAAATAACACTGCTAAAAAAAAAATCACATTATAAGCTAAAAGCAGGGATGAGTGTTGATAGTCTATACATGAGAGAAAAGAACGAGACACAAGCATCCATCCATAACAAAGGTGAACCAGAGAGAGCTCAAACCTCTTCCAACACATTTCCTGAAAGTTCTCCTGTAAGTCTCTCTCTCTAGCAGGGCTTGAGACCTTCTGAATATATTATATTCTATTTGAGGCTTAATACAATCTGCACTGCAGCCATTTCTTGTCCAGTGCCCAGCTGCTGGAAGCACATCTGCCTCCAGTGCTGCAAGGAGAGCCGGGTGGGAGCTGGAGCTGCCTGCTTCTACGACAGATCCACGATGTCCCTCACAGCTCTGCAGAACTTAAGTTCCCTGGAATGCTTTCAAACTCTGACTCATGTCCAGTTCGTCTATTTTAATCATTCGCTCTTACATCATTCCAGGAGGCCCACGGTGTCACATGCAAACTCCCCCAGCCCCCTGCTCCTCTTAATCCGCTGCTGCCTCATACCAAGCAAAACTTGGTAGTGAAATGTATTTGATAACAGCTCCTTCCCTACTCCCAGAGCTTTAACCAGCCTTGGATGGTAGCTAACAAGGGTTTCCAAGAGCTCTCCATCGTAGTGACAGCACTGAAGCAGAACAGAGCCAGCAAACCTAGCAGAGAAATCACAGCCGGCTCACTCACACTGCAGCCCGGCTGGGAGACAGCAAGGGCAGGAGATAAGTGCTGGAAAGGGAACCACGTCAGCTGCTTCCTCCTTTCCATTCTCCAGTGATTTCCTGAATACCTCTGGATGCCACAGAACCTCTGAGCTCATGCTCGGAAGTACAAATTGACATCTCTCCATTCAAGATTTCCTGTTAAACCTGATATCATGAAACAGGGATGGAGCCAAAACCCTCTGAGCAGAACACAGGCGCTCACTTCTCAAGATCCCAGCCCGAATGCCTCATTGGGTGAGAGATTCCCCACAGATCCCAGAGGATCACCAGCCACAAGCTCTTCTTGCCTGGAAGACCACAAGCAGCAGCCAAACAACAGCTGGAAGGCTTTGAGCCTACAGCGTGCGCTGCACAGCGAGCAGAGAGCCTGTACCTAACGACAGTTGCTTTGTTTGTTTTACTCTGGTCAATGAGTCATCCTTACATTGCCTGGCTCACTGCACATATTCATCGCAGAGGTTTCTGGTACAATTTGTGGATTAAAAGCTGTAAGATTCGGTACAGATTTCCACCACTGCTGTCCCCCCTCCGAAATCTGCTCCATCTCCCCCCATCCCAGCAGGAGGAGAGCAGCCAGCCCAGATGAGTATGGCACTGTCGAGCTGAGCTGTCTGCACAGCTTTCACTGCAGGAACACCAAGCAGTGGGTGTGGGATCCTAGAAAGCACGCACTTGCATGCAAGGAGGACAAGGGGAAAGTGCTGGATTTTTCAGTGTGTGGGTGAGAGGACGTTTTACAAGGAGCCTGTGAGTGCAATGATGTCAGGAGACCGAGAGGCACTCAGGCCAACACGAAGAACAAGGTGCAAAGGCAATGAGAGACACCAGAGCACGCACGCGTCTGCTCTCTGCGCTGCCTCCTGGAGCAAATAGCTTGATGCAGTTTGGCAAAGGAAGCATGCAGGAGAGCGTGGAAGAAGGCTGATACGGGGCAACTTTCCCTGCTGCCCTTTCCCTGTTTCCTCTGCTCATTTCTGTACTTTTCCCACCTACTGCAGGCAGCACAAAACCCCTTCTATGCGTCTTTCAGCTCAGCTCATATTCAGCCCTACCTGTGTCACCTCCCCGTCCTGGCCAAGCTCTCGGATTTGCCTGGACACAACAAATACCTCCTCATCTCTTCTGTCACTGCTTTAATTCTGCTCCACTACTGAGGGCAGAAAAGTCTCTACACCAAAATGCACTGGCATTATACAAACCAGGGCAGCACAAAGGCTGAAGAGAACCACAATCAACAGAGGCAAATATGATGGGATGGGTGAGAGCACAAAAATTAAATGTAACAGAGCAACAGGGACCCGGGTGCTGCTGTCACAGTGGGGAATTAAAAAGCACATTTAAAGAAGAGGCTGTCTGGAAGGAAAGTATTGGAGAAGAGAATCTGAGCAGTGGAGGATCCAGGGGAGCATGGAGAGAGTGCAACAAAGAACAAAAGGGCAGAGCATGAAAGAAAGGAAGAGAGCAGCACTTGTATCTTCGGCTTTCTTCCTGCTCGAAAAAAGAGACGTGGAAAGGTTTGTTTGATCTCCCCACTTAGTTCCCAGCAGAAGATATCAGGGGGCCCAGCCAGAAGCCAGATGTTTTGTTTTCAGTTTCATTCAACAAAGTCTGCATAATAGACGAGGAAAAACTTTACCGGCCTACCCATCTTGCCCCTCTTCCCAGGAACTCCAGGGATCCCCTGCAAGGAAAACACAGAGAAAAAAAAGAATAATAGGTCTGGTTGAGAAAGCAAACAGTCAACCAACAATGCAAAACCAAACGAGAAGAGAAGGGGGAATGCAAAACAGGCTAATGACTTCGGCATTGTTCGGGAATCAGAATGGCAGCTACTTGCAGCGAGAGCAGAAGACAATTAACCTTCACCCACTAACTACGGCCCTCCCTGGGGACTCACACAGGCAGCATCCACACCCAGGGCTACAGGCTGAAGCTTAATGCCTGCTGCAGCAGTCATTAAGCTACTGGGCTGGAACCGAGTGAAGGCCACCGCCAAGGCACTCGCTGGAGAACTTCTGTTTATGTTTCTTATTTAGTTATACAAGCATTAAATCAGCGACTCTCGAGCACAGGGCAGTCCCCTCCCAGGCAGGCACACTCACTCCCACATGCTCCTGGGGCCTCTCTGGTTTCTGGAGCTTGCATTTGAGAAGGAAAAAGTGAGAATGAAACAGTCTTCGTCTTACAGTGCCCTTCCTTAGGAACTCTTGCTGTGAGAAGAGGGAGTCCTTGGGTGGGCAGAGATGAGGCAGGTGGGGTACGTATGGGAGAAGAGCAAAACAGCAAAGGAGGTTCTGCAAAGCTCTGAACATGTGGGTTTGGAAAAGACACAGAGGGAAGGGTGAGAAGAAGGGAGGACACGTGGGGACAGCAGCCCTTCCACAGGCTTGACTGCCCAACCTGATGCAACTGGAATGAAAGCCACCATCAGAAAACCCCAGCACTGCTCTTCCCAGGAGGCACACAGCTCCAGCTGGACACCCAAAATGCTGGGCTATGGCGGCTGGGATGTTGCTCATGTGGGCACAGGAAATTCTCACCATGCCCAATCCAACTAAGATGGACTTAGAAGGAGGAGAAGAAGGAGGGCAAACTTGGAGTGAAGGACAATACAGAAAGACTCCTCCCAGCGCATCAGCATAGTCTGATGATCCTGCCTAAAGACTTGGTTTCCCGGAGCTAGCGTCATACAGGGAAAAAGGTCTTCTTGCAAGGGCAGAGAGAGGCAGAAGAAGGCATGTTCAAATATTAGGTATGTGTGCCTCCTTTCTCAGAAACAAGGGGTAGAGGTTACAGCAGGCTCTGAAGAACTGTATTCATGCAACACACCAAGGTTTTCTTCACAAAATACTCACTCGTTCTCCATCAGCCCCTGGGAGCCCAAATAATCCTGGAAGACCAATATATCCCTAAAGAAAAAAGGAAACAAGTAGTCAAATACGTTTCTCCATTAGCAGCCAGTCAATCTATCATCCCTGAACAGCAGAGCATCTTCCAGCGTTGGTCAATGGCAGCCGTGATGAAATAAACCTTGAGGCAAGTGTATATGCCCATGGACTGCATGGTGCTGGCTTCCACGATGTAGTCCAAGGGCACATACCCTCACACCAGGGATCATGAGGATTCCGGGGAGGAAGAGCCAGCAATAAGAGACCTTACCTGGGCTGGCTATGAGTGTACCTGAGGGAAACGGAGCTTGGTTCAAAGTTAGCAAGAGTGGCAGCAAAAGTAACCCGTTCCTTTCACAGTCACCAGCAATTGCTGCATTTTCAAGCATGCAATGTTTCTGTCCAGCTTTGGGATCCTGCTCAGACAGGACGCACTGCATAAAATGCTACATTTCCTTTCCCTCTCAACAATTGAAGCCTTGTGTTTAATCCTCTTTGCTCAGCAGTTAGCACAAAGTTACCTTGTGTGCTGGTCCTTTGCAAAGGACTGTTTGTGCCAAACATGCAGAATTGAGAGGAAGTGAATTTCAGCGGGGAGCCCCCTCTGTGGCACCTCGCTCTTACAAGAGCCAACTGCTAACAGTGACTTTCTCATCTTTCTCTCTCCATCATCACTAAATCTCTTACAGCCAGTCCCACCAAATTCTTTCACTGGTCCATCACTCCCTTTGGGTCGTGCTTCCTTTGGGAATGACATCCCGCCGGGAAATACGGCCGTATCAAAGGATGCTGATACCTCCTGAGCACCAAGACAAACCATCCAACTCCTGTTGGACTGCACTGCAGTGGGTGCACCAGGAAGAACAGTACAGAAGTGAGGTGAGCAAGCTGTGCTCCCCCAGCCCTTCCTCCTTCCCTCCCTCCCCATCTCAGCAACACAGCTAGCTAGAGGGTCGCAGTTGTTTATGCTTTGCAGTTTTTCTAGTGATGAAATCCAGCTGGTTGAATTTATTGCCTATAGAAAAAGTATCACGTGTCAGGAAAAGAGAAGATTTTATTGGGTCAGAAGCTCATTGTGAATTTATAATTGCGGGAAAAGACCAAAATTTGATTAATGGAAGTCATAATTGTTAAAGAAAGATAACAAAATCTTTAGCAACCAGGGAGAACTCCCAGAAATTCAATCTGACGAGCAAAATGGGCAGAACAGAAATACTAATATTTATATTTGCACATGAGTTAAAAATGCTGGCTTGCTCTTCTGCATAATGATATAAATCAGTCCCAAACTCGGGACTGTAACCAGAAGAGTCCATATTCAGCATGATGGAAGACCACTGAGCCACACTTATTGAAATTAAATAGGCCTCAGGGAGCTGGGGCTTGCGGGAACTTCAGGCTGGGCTTCTGTAGGAATTTGGATTCCGTTCTTCCCTCTGCTGCACCATAAAGGGTAATGACTTCACATCCTCAGCACTATCAGTGATCTTTGGTCTTGGTACATTCAGAGCTTCATTTCAATAATGTAACAGTGCCTCAATAAACAAGCAGGGCCTCCGTCAACAAGGTGTGCAGTCCAAATCCCCCAAATCCAACAACTCTGAAGAACTTGTCTCAGGATTGAAAAGTTAAGCATAAAAGTTCTTAAGAAGCCCTTAGTAAAACCAAGCAAACACAAATCAAAGGCTGCTTACCCGACTGCCTTTCGGACCAGCTTCCCCTATGGGGCCAGGTAAGCCCTAGAACAGAAGGGAGAAAACAAAGATAAATGTGGACGGGCTTCCATTTGCTTAATAAGCACTGCCAAGTCCCCAGCACTGTCCCTGCGTGGCTCTGCTTCTGAGTCCAACGCTTATCAACAAAGGGAAAACTAGACAAAATGACACCAAAATCAGTTCTCCTGCAGCTGGGGAGCTGTGGTTCTGCACACAGTGAGCTTTCCCTGGGGCTGCAGGAGCCCTGATGCAATGAGAAAGTCCTCCTGATTTCTACAGCCAACAATCTGCGTAGCAGTGCAGGTGCTGCATATCTCCAACCCTTCGCAGCATCCACAGCTATGGAAAGAATTAAAAACACATTCCCCATTCCCCTTTCTGTTCCCTCAAAGTGCAGTGAAAAGGAAACCTATAAAAATGCATAATGAATTTGCACATTTATTGTCCTCCAGCAACTTTCCAGATCGATACTTCACCACTTCCAAATGCTGCTGGGGCTTTTTTTTTGGAAGGAGGAATAGTAACAACTAAAAAAGGGCCAAGCCTGTATTTTCCTTAGCTGGCAGCACTGCAAGCTCAGCCTGGGATCTGAAAGTCATGTTGTGCTCTGTTCTGGCTCATGCGCTGTTGCCAGTCAGAGGTTTCAGCCATCGGGGCGAAGCAAACAGCTCTGCCAATGATGCACAAATGAGAGCAGAGCCAAACTCCCATCGCACAGCAGAGCCAGCACAGCTGACAGCAGTAACAAGTAGTAAAATCTCATTAAAGTAAACAGCCCTGATGCTGGATACACACAGCGTTCAGATATGCTGGAAAAAAAGCTCCTTTTTCTTTCTTTCTTTTTTTTTTTAAATAAAATAAAAAGTCGCTTTCTTGTCCCAAACCACATTATAAGAAAGTGCTTTTGTCCCTCGTATGTCAAGCGCAAATATTTCACCCTGCCTATCTGATGGGCAGCACACAGCTGTGAACTGCTAAGCAGCATTCATTAGCCTTGTATGTCCATTATAGCTCAGACCGCTCTATATGTGCCATCTAATGCACATTCACACCTAGCATGCAAATCTCTGAGAGCCCTTCAGCAGGCAGTCAGATGCACAGAACTCCCTCCCAGTCCCACCACCCCTGTGCCACCTACCATCAGTCTGATTTTGGATTTAGAACAGATCACACTGCTGGCTGTGGGTTCAGGGCAGTTGTTCTGCACGTCTCGCTCACATTCAGTCCCACACTCAATGCTTCAGGGTAAGAACTCACATATGAACTCTCTTAACGTCAGTAAGAAAACAGAGGGTCTGACCCCAACCTATTCCCCTTCACACACTCCTCCAATCCTGAAGTTTTCTTAGAGCTTTTTTTCAATGGAAAACAAAGACTTGATTTTCTTTCATCTTTTTTTCTTGGCAGCTGCAAATGACTTACATATATTGATGGTCTGTGTATAACTTTATACAGATGAATATATACTCATGCTAGCAAATGCGAGATTTCAATCAAACCTTTTCAATCAGCATCTTTCTGCTCCAGGTTTCTAACCTGTTCATGTTATACATGCAAGGCTTTGCCTAAAAGTGATGGGTCAGCAGCTTTCAAGCACACTTTTCTGCTCTGCCATGTTTTATATTCTTTTCTTTTTTTCTCCCATTCCTATATCAGGCAGATTTTGCTACAGAAATTCAAGTTGTATCCACCCTAGCACAACATCCTTTCTAACATGTGAGTGAGGGGTCACGTCATCACTGCACTGACTTTAGTGGGCCATGCATGCAGCAGTGCATGTGTTCACTGCCTGCACACCCACAGCCCTACTCTGTGCACAGCACGATGAGATTTACTGCACCTGCCTGCCAGGATAACCTTTGGCACCAGGGCTGCCGGCTGGTCCTCGTTCACCCTTTGGAAAGAAAAAAAAAGAACAAGGTAAGGGGATGGCCACGCACCTGGGGAGCATTTTAGCTGCTTTGAACTGGGGTGGAATGGATTAGATCTGTGATTTAATCATAAAGCCGTGATGTAAATCTACAGAGACAAAAATGTGAAAGGCAAACGGTGGAATGAACGGACAAAGAGCAAAAAGCAAGCAGGAAAGCAAGGCAACATCATCCACACGTCCAGCACGTGTCGGTCTGTGCCTTCTCCCTCCATCTGCAGTGAAAGCAGCAGATAGTCTGAAACAAGGAGGCTTAGAGAAGGTGTAAGGCTGCATCTATATCTGGCATATGGAACCGTTTTGCTGCTGGGGAAGCACTGCCAAAATTCTTCAGAACTAAACGGATTCATGTATAATATCCTTTAACATCATTGCTAACAGGGCCTGCTATTCATTGCCCTTTTTTTTTTTTCCCTGAACTGCAAACACCAGACCTAACCAAATAAAGGGGGGGAGGGGGAGTGGGGAATGGGCTCTGGGAGGGAATTACATGTTAGTACTTAATCCGATGCAGCTAGTAAACTCCAGCTGAAATTAATGTAAGAGAAGGAAGGGGGAGCAGGGTAAGCTGGTATTTTTTCCACCGCACAGACCTAACATGGTTGAGCAATAAAAATTAGAAATTAAATTTAGAAACCCTGAGGCAGCCTCCTCCCACCGACATGCAGACTGATCTGTCGTGCCTCCCATGTGTGCATGGAGCTCCCCGCTCCCACTGATGCTGTACAGCACCCAAAGCAGCATCAGTCAACCCATCCCTCTCTGTAGGTTCAGTGCTGGGAGCTTGGAAGACTCACCTGGTCTCCAGGGTGACCCGGTGGTCCAGGGTAGCCTTTGTATCCCTGTTGAAATAGGGTAGAAAAGATGAATAAGAAAAAAAGAACGGTTTTGGTCTGAATTTCTCTTTGCGAGTAGGACTAATGTTCAGGGAAGAGGCAGTTCTTTGGGTATAAAATGGGACCACACCACCACAAGGTTTTAGCGCGCTGCCCAAATCTTGCTGATGTTCTCAGGCTGTGCTGGAGGCTGCTCAGCAAGGACTTGCTCCATCCACAGCCAGAGGGCTGCTGCTACACTCAGGTTTGTAACCCACGCTGTTCCCCTTAATCCCTAGGAAACCACAGGCTTATAAGGCAGAGGGTTTGGACAGGTGCAGAGATGTTTGCCTTCAGAAAAGTCTGCATCTCAGCTGTAGATCTGAAGGCCGTGGTGAAAGCACTGATCATTTCTGTACCGTTTCACCCAGCCATCCTTGCTCCAAGCCCTACGCAACGCAGGTCTCTTGCATTTTGGAGAAAACCCTCACTTTTGTTTTAGAACTGGAAATGCCACAGGAAACACTGGCAAAACCATTTACTGTCACAGGAAGCTTGAGATTGGTTTCCAGCTCGAACTTGTCTCACTTCCAGCTTTTCTAATCTAATTATTACAAGGTGTGACAAGATCCAGAGCCCTTCCTTATGGAGCTACCTAAAATGGTGAGCAAGCTGCCTCTTAACTCGCTCTCTTCCAAATCAGAGTTCTTTAATGCAGCTTGCTAGCTGGCAGGTGTTGCAGGCTTCAAATCACTCTCACAGGTCTTCCATAAATCTGCTTCAGTTTTTCAGTATTTTTTTTTTTAATGCAGAACAAAGGCAGCCTGTTCAGCTGCAGACTGATCAGCGTGTATTTGGAGTCCTTGTTCCCCAGGATTTACCTACAGTCTCTTTCCAAACACCAAGGAAATTCTGCACGTGGCAGGCACGTCAGGCTTTTTGCTCTTTCCCTGAATCTGTTGCTTCATCTATTTAAAACTCATTTCCATCAGGTGGAGTCAGAGCAGATTAAGAGATTACAATAGGGGTGGTGAGGCACTGGGATAGGGTTAGAGAGGTGGGGGATGCCCCATCTCTGGAGACACCCAAGGTCAGAGCTGGATG